>CP092875.1:91141253-91325489 GCA_030710605.1 Cordylochernes scorpioides | reverse complement strand
TTGGAGGAGTCTGGCTGAGAAGGTACATCAGTCTGAGGACTGTGAATTCACCTCAAATATGAGGTCGTAGTTCAACCCATCCTACACAAATTACCATAGAATTACTAAGAAAACAAAGCCTGAATTGTATGATTGGCCAAATGCTGACATGATAGCATACTAATTGATCAAAATATGTATTGAAGACACCACCAAGAGAACGTACTGTGACATTGGTGGACCAAATGAAGAGAGAAAACAAGAAGTTGACAACTAGGGATCTTGGAGAAGTCTGACTGAGAAGGTACATCAGTCTGAGGACTGTTGATTCACCTCAAATATGAGGTCATAGTTCAACCCATCCTACACTAAGTACCATTAAATTACTAAGAAAACAAAGACTGAATTGTATGATAGGCCTTACAAATGCTAAGACATGATTCTCTACTAATTGATCAAAGGATGTATTGAAGACACCACCAAGAGAACGTACTGTCACATTGGTGGACCAAGTGAAGAGAGAAGCCAAGATATATTCAACCAGTTCACAACTAGAGATCTTGGAGGAGTCTGGCTGAGAAGGTACATCAGTCTGAGGACTGTTAACTCACCTGAAAATGAAGTCATAGTTCAACCCATCCTGCACAAAATACTATTACTAAGAAAACAAAGAAGGATTTGGATAATAGGCTAAATGCTAAGACATGATGTCTACTGATTGATTGAAGGGGGTATTGAAGACACCACCAAAAGGACGTACTGTGACATTGATGGACCAGGTGAAGAAAGAAACCAAGAAGTTGACAACTAGGGATCTTGGAGGAGTTTGATTGAGAAGGTACATCAGTCTGAGGACTGTAAATTCACCCCAAATATTGATGTGAGGTCGTAGTTCAATCCATTCTACACAAAATCACTAATAAAACAAAGATGTGATTGGATGATAGACTATGTGTTAAGATATATCAACCTACTATAATTATTGATTGAAGGATGTATTGAAGACACCACCAAGAGGACGTACTGTGACATTGGTAACCAAATGAAGAGAGAATCCAAGAAGTTGACAACTAGGGATCTTGGAGAAGTCTGGCTGAGGAGGTACACCAGTCTGAGGACTGTTAATTCACCTCAAATATGAGGTCATAGTTCAACCCATCCTACACAAAATACTATTACTAAGAAAACAAAGACTGAATTGTATGATAGGCCACATATGTGTTAAGACATGATTGTCTACTAATTGTTTGAAGAATGTATTGAAGACACCACCATGTACCAAGAGGACGTACTGTGACATTGGTGGACCAAGTGAAGAGAAAAACCAAGAAGTTGACAACTAGGTATCGATTGTGAAAAAAATAGCAAAAATGTGAAATTGTACTGGGATAAGGTGAATAAATCAAGAAAAAGACATCTCCTTATCATGCTTCTTAAATTTGCTGATGGCTTGCGCCATCTATCGGAATAAATATCAACCATTAGTTGATTTTTAATTATTATATTATTTTGGCCAATTTTGGAATAATTAAAAATTAACGAATAGTTGATATTTATTCCGATAGATGGCGCAAGCCATCAGCAACTTTCAGTTGCACGATAAGTAGATGTCTTTTTCATAATATAAAGTGTGTTATACAGGAATGTGATAGACTCGAATACAATTGAACGTAAATGCTTCTTAAATGTATATAAATACAAATTAGATATAGAGGATCGTTGGAGCAGTGGTACAAGCCTTCGCTTTTTGATAGTTACGGTCTAGGTTCGAATTCCTCTTTGGCCATCTTTTTTTCTAACGAAAACTTGCTTCAATAATTCCCCTATTCTTACAACATACCAACATACGATAAGGAGATGTCTTTTTCTTAATAGGAATCGATTGTCTATAAAGTTGTGAAGAGACATCACAGTCTTAGGACGGATCGAGTTGAATTAAAGATGCTGGGGTGCCGTGTAGAAGTGATATTGCAGACAGAATTCTGATGCACCACCATATGTGTTCCTGCCATCAATATGTATCTCCCTTCTTGGAAGTTTTCACATAAGTTGGTTTTCATTTACATATCTCCAGCATGAGGTCTTGTATCAGAGTTACTGGGGAATAATGCATAGAGCCATATCTATTTATTTATGGAAGTGTGACCATTTCTACAAATCTGCGAGTTTAATAATTAATTAATACAAAATACACTTATATATAGTACAATACAATATAATGCGGCTTGTGATTGTAAAACGACATTTAAAAATTATCCCGCATGTGTTTCTTTTGAATGAAAAGTCAAAATTTATTTAAAGGAGAAATAACGATTATTTCTAACCTTAAATATGAGGTATGAAAGGATGAATTGTGAAGAGTAATGATAAACGGAAAACTTATATATAGTGTACATACAGGCGACTGGTGATATCAAAGACTTAACACTTCCTTAAGTTCTATCTATATATAAGTGTATTTTGTATTAATTAATTATTAAACTCACAGATTTGAAGGAAGTGTTAAGTCTTTGATATCGCCGGTCGTCTGGTTTTTTTTTTAGGAGACGGAGGCTGTTCACACTTGGTTATCTCGTGTGTCTTCAATAAAGGTCACTGTAATATCTTTCAGAGTTATTGTTTAAATCCCAATATACATGGTAAAAGGTACAACTTCCTTAAGTTTTGTCCATTAGTATAGTTACCACCATTGAACAATTAGATCATGAGGCAAAATCAAAGCATCAGGCGACGACCATCATATATATATATATAAGTACATATTAAAATATATTACAACATGTCGTAGCTGTCATGGTCAAGTGAAAAGACGCAATCAAGAATTAGCTCCAGCCAAGCGAACAGCGATGTCTGCCACCTTTATTTTTTGTACAGCTTTTATACATGGATGGATTTACATATTTACATTTTAACACAAGCGTAACATATTTACATACTTATTTTGACGAAAATAAATTATATCTTTTGGCATTAACTATACAAATTATGACATATATATATATTCAAAGGGGTTTCGCTTTTTGACTCAAATCATGTTTAATAATTTGGTGAGATATAAAGATGAAAGGGGCCAGAGCTATAGGTGCCTGAAGAAACAGGAATAAGCGATCAGGAAAAAGAAAATCTGTGATTCACGGATGCGGTCATTGAGCGCTCCCCATTGAAGGGGATGTACTGAGGTAGGCGCCGGGCCAGAATCAATAGCAAACTTAAGGTCATCGTCTCTTCTAACGTCAATTCACACCATTTCTGTCTGCCACAAACTGTCTACAGTACATCTCCATCATTATGTCGTTTAAAACAACATTCCTCCCTATCCATCTCTCTTCCATACACGCACACATATACATAAATTAAGAAAAAAGCATTTCCTAACCGTACAACTGAAAATTACTGATGGCTTGCGCCATCTATCGGAATAAATATCATTATACGTTGATTTCTAATTATTCCAGAATTGGCCAAATACCGTTTCTTGATTAATCAAGAAAAGCTAACCACGTTCGGGTTTCGGGCAATATTTGTCCAATTCTGGAATAATTAAAAATCAACGTATCTACTTATATATTTGCCTTATTCTGTCTGTCTGTCTGTCTGAAGCTCACGGATAGAATGCGCGCCCATTGGCTGCCAGCAAACACGTGACCTCCCTGCCCGCCCCCCTTTAGAGAACCCTGTTATCAGCTGTGTGATACATACACCTGTCTATAGCGGCCACTCTAGGCAACCCTATTATCAGCTGTGTGATACATCCACCTGCCTATACAGACCACCCTGTCTATAGCGGCCACTCTAGGCAACCCTAGGAAGCAAGATGTATACAAGGTGTAGACAATAGACAATAGACATATTCGCACTCGGGTAAACCCCGGGCGTTGCCCGGGCCATTCGTCTAGTAATGATATATATTCCGATAGATGGCGCAAGCCATCAGCAACTTTCAGTTGCACAATCAGGAATTGCCTTTTTTCTTAATTTATTCACCTTATCCCAGTACAAATTCACTTTTGTACTATTTTTCATATACATATTGTAACATCGAAGTTACGGGGTGATGGTATTTATGTAAGAAATGAGGCGCCTCTCTATTTATAATTCTTTAAGCAATGCATTGTTGCCGCGCATATATTAAGATAGTTCTATAAAAATACCTTTACTTACTGTTTTCGAAAAAGCAATATGCTCGAAGCATATTATATATTTACACTTATATTGTAAGGTATATATAAGTAATGGAGATGACTAAACAGATAAATGATAAAGCAGAAGATATTTTATTGATGACGTCAGCACGACTACAATACACAACTAACTGATTATTTACAGCTAGAGAACATTGAACAACTATGGAACATATATGATGGCTTCATAAATACAGAGTTATGTTTTTTCATCGATTCATTGAATAATAAAATAATAAAATGATTTCTTTGTCACTAAATAGAATAAAGGCAGTGGAGGATTCAAGTTGCTTTTGTGGTATTGAGGAACAAACCTCAAAACATTTACTGATCGATTGCCCAGCATTTCAAGATTATAGAATGAAGAATGAACTAGTTGTTTGTGAACTTAACGATTTGATTTCCGATAAAAAAAAATCATATTTAAAGTTCGATTCATTTTGTAAATACATTCTAAACTTTCTACAAAATCTGGATCTCTAATGTTTTCATGTGTTGAATAATGTAAATAACTTATGTAAATAAACTTTTCTCCTTGTTTGGCGCAAGTATCCCTTGCGGGATATAGCGCTTTGGAAATAAAATAATTGAATGTAATCAATATGTATTTCTACTATCCTCAAAGCTTAAGTTCATTGTTCCTTTAAAATATCTTTTCCAGAAAGTCATCTTCAGTATCAGTATAAAGTCATCTTCAGTATCAGTATAAAGTCATCTTCAGTATCAGTATAAAGTCATCTTCAGTATCAGTATTAAGTCATCTTCAGTATCAGTATAAAGTCATCTTCAGTATCAGTATAAAGTCATCTTCAGTATCAGTATAAAGTCATCTTCAGTATCAGTATAAAGTCATCTTCAGTATCAGTATAAAGTCATCTTCAGTATCAGTATAAAGTCATCTTCAGTATCAGTATAAAGTCATCTTCAGTATCAGTATAAAGTCATCTTCATTATCAGTATAAAGTCATCTTCAGTATCAGTATAAAGTCATCTTCAGTATCAGTATAAAGTCATCTTCAGTATCAGTATAAAGTCATCTTCAGTATCAGTATAAAGTCATCTTCAGTATCAGTATAAAGTCATCTTCAGTATCAGTATAAAGTCATCTTCAGTATCAGTATAAAGCAAAACAGTCTAATACAATATTACAGCGGTATGGTAGATTAAACTGGCGAAACCGCTGGGAGGGTTCACCATTGATGAGCCAGGCCCTCCCATTAATATATCATTGCAGTAAGGGCAGTAGAGGTTTATTTGATAAAGAAACGTACGCATCAAAAATGTTTGAATTTCTCACAATGTCACCTCTCAGTGAAAACTGTAAGAACAACGAATGACAACATCAGATTTGACAACTTGTTCTGATGAGGGCCATAGTCTGAACCAGAGTAAACAGGTTGTCTGAATTTTCCAAAGCTGGTGTTGTGACTTTCTGACCAGCATTACGTTCTGTATTGGGGTGATAAACTGAGTGCATTTTAAAATGGGAATGACGAATGTTTTGGCACAGGTATGTAGTCAATATGTTGTTTCATAATTTAGCGTGTGGCATTAGTGTTGTAGTCAGTGTTGTAGCCAGTCTCGTGTCCAGTGTTGTAGTCAGTGTTGTAGCCAGTGTCGTGTCCAGTGTTGTAGTAGCCAGTGTCGTGTCCAGTGTTGTAGTAGCCAGTGCTGTGGGCAGTGTTGTAGCCAGTGTTGTAGTCTGTGTTGTAGTCTGTGTTGTAGCCAGTGTTGTAGCCAGTGTTGTAGTCTGTGTTGTAGCCAGTGTTGTAGCCAGTGTTGTAGTCTGTGTTGTAGCCAGTGTTGTAGTCTGTGTTGTAGTCAGTGTTGTAGCCAGTGTCGTGTCCAGTGTTGTAGTAGCCAGTGCTGTGGGCAGTGTTGTAGCCAGTGTTGTAGTCTGTGTTGTAGCCAGTGTTGTAGTCTGTGTTGTAGCCAGTGTTGTAGTCTGTGTTGTAGTCAGTGTTGTAGCCAGTGTCGTGTCCAGTGTTGTAGTAGCCAGTGCTGTGGGCAGTGTTGTAGCCAGTGTTGTAGCCAGTGTTGTAGCCAGTGTTGTAGTCTGTGTTGTAGCCAGTGTTGTAGTCTGTGTTGTAGTCTGTGTTGTAGCCAGTGTTGTAGCCAGTGTTGTAGCCAGTGTTGTAGTCTGTGTTGTAGCCAGTGTTGTAGCCAGTGTTGTAGTCTGTGTTGTAGCCAGTGTTGTAGTCTGTGTTGTAGCCAGTGTTGTAGTCTGTGTTGTAGTCTGTGTTGTAGTCTGTGTTGTAGCCAGTGTTGTAGCCAGTGTTGTAGCAAGTGTTGTAGCCAGTGTTGTAGCCAGTGTTGTAGCCAGTGTTGTAGTCTGTGTTATAGTCTGTGTTGTAGTCTGTGTTATAGTCTGTGTTGTAGCCAGTGTTGTAGCAAGTGTTGTAGTCTGTGTTGTAGTCTGTGTTGTAGTCTGTGTTGTAGTCTGTGTTGTAGCCAGTGTTGTAGCAAGTGTTGTAGCCAGTGTTGTAGCCAGTGTTGTAGCCAGTGTTGTAGTCTGTGTTATAGTCTGTGTTGTAGTCTGTGTTAGAGTCTGTGTTGTAGCCAGTGTTGTAGCAAGTGTTGTAGTCTGTGTTGTAGTCTGTGTTGTAGCCAGTGTTGTAGCAAGTGTTGTAGTCTGTGTTGTAGCCAGTGTTGTAGTCTGTGTTATAGTCTGTGTTGTAGCAAGTGTTGTAGCCAGTGTTGTAGTCTGTGTTATAGTCTGTGTTGTAGCAAGTGTTGTAGCCAGTGTTGTAGCCAGTGTTGTAGCCAGTGTTGTAGCAAGTGTTGTAGCCAGTGTTGTAGTCTGTGTTATAGTCTGTGTTGTAGTCTGTGTTGTAGCCAGTGTTGTAACAAGTGTTGTAGTCTGTGTTGTAGCCAGTGTTGTAGCAAGTGTTGTAGCCAGTGTTGTAGCCAGTGTTGTAGTCTGTGTTGTAGCCAGTGTTGTAGCCAGTGTTGTAGCAAGTGTTGTAGCCAGTGTTGTAGCCAGTGTTGTAGTCTGTGTTATAGTCTGTGTTGTAGTCTGTGTTGTAGCTAGTGTTGTAGCAAGTGTTGTAGTCTGTGTTATAGTCTGTGTTGTAGCCAGTGTTGTAGCAAGTGTTGTAGCCAGTGTTGTAGCAAGTGTTGTAGCCAGTGTTGTACCAGTGTTGAAGTCTGTGTTATAGTCTGTGTTGTAGTCTGTGTTGTAGCAAGTGTTGTAGCCAGTGTTGTAGCAAGTGTTGTAGCAAGTGTTGTAGCCAGTGTTGTAGCCAGTGTTGTAGCAAGTGTTGTAGCCAGTGTTGTAGTCTGTGTTGTAGCCAGTGTTGTAGCCAGTGTTGTAGCAAGTGTTGTAGCCAGTGTTGTAGCAAGTGTTGTAGCCAGTGTTGTAGCAAGTGTTGTAGCCAGTGTTGTAGCAAGTGTTGTAGCCAGTGTTGTAGCCAGTGTTGTAGTCTGTGTTATAGTCTGTGTTGTAGTCTGTGTTGTAGCCAGTGTTGTAGCCAGTGTTGTAGCCAGTGTTGTAGCAAGTGTTGTAGCCAGTGTTGTAGCCAGTGTTGTAGCCAGTGTTGTAGCAAGTGTTGTAGCAAGTGTTGTAGCCAGTGTTGTAGTCTGTGTTATAGTCTGTGTTGTAGTCAGTGTTGTAGCCAGTGTTGTAGCCAGTGTTGTAGCCAGTGTTGTAGCCAGTGTTGTAGCAAGTGTTGTAGCCAGTGTTGTAGCAAGTGTTGTAGCCAGTGTTGTAGCCAGTGTTGTAGCAAGTGTTGTAGCCAGTGTTGTAGCCAGTGTTGTAGCCAGTGTTGTAGCAAGTGTTGTAGCCAGTGTTGTAGCAAGTGTTGTAGCCAGTGTTGTAGCCAGTGTTGTAGTCTGTGTTATAGTCTGTGTTGTAGTCTGTGTTGTAGCCAGTGTTGTAGCCAGTGTTGTAGCCAGTGTTGTAGCAAGTGTTGTAGCCAGTGTTGTAGCCAGTGTTGTAGCAAGTGTTGTAGCCAGTGTTGTAGCCAGTGTTGTAGCAAGTGTTGTAGCCAGTGTTGTAGCCAGTGTTGTAGCCAGTGTTGTAGCAAGTGTTGTAGCCAGTGTTGTAGCCAGTGTTGTAGTCTGTGTTATAGTCTGTGTTGTAGTCTGTGTTGTAGCCAGTGTTGTAGCCAGTGTTGTAGCCAGTGTTGTAGCAAGTGTTGTAGCCAGTGTTGTAGCAAGTGTTGTAGCCAGTGTTGTAGCAAGTGTTGTAGCCAGTGTTGTAGCAAGTGTTGTAGCCAGTGTTGTAGCCAGTGTTGTAGCCAGTGTTGTAGCAAGTGTTGTAGCCAGTGTTGTAGCAAGTGTTGTAGCCAGTGTTGTAGCCAGTGTTGTAGCCAGTGTTGTAGCCAGTGTTGTAGCCAGTGTTGTAGCCAGTGTTGTAGCCAGTGTTGTAGCCAGTGTTGTAGCAAGTGTTGTAGCCAGTGTTGTAGCAAGTGTTGTAGCCAGTGTTGTAGCAAGTGTTGTAGCCAGTGTTGTAGCAAGTGTTTTAGCCAGTGTTGTAGCAAGTGTTGTAGCCAGTGTTGTAGCCAGTGTTGTAGTCTGTGTTATAGTCTGTGTTGTAGTCTGTGTTGTAGCAATTGTTGTAGCCAGTGTTGTAGCCAGTGTTGTAGCAAGTGTTGTAGCCAGTGTTGTAGCCAGTGTTTGTAGCCAGTGTTGTAGCAAGTGTTGTAGCCAGTGTTGTAGCAAGTGTTGTAGCCTGTGTTATAGTCTGTGTTGTAGCCAGTGTTGTAGCCAGTGTTGTAGCCAGTGTTGTAGCCAGTGTTGTAGTCTGTGTTATAGTCTGTGTTGTAGTCAGTGTTGTAGCCAGTGTTGTAGCCAGTGTTGTAGCCAGTGTTGTAGCAAGTGTTGTAGCCAGTGTTGTAGCAAGTGTTGTAGCCAGTGTTGTAGCCAGTGTTGTAGTCTGTGTTATAGTCTGTGTTGTAGTCTGTGTTGTAGCCAGTGTTGTAGCAAGTGTTGTAGTCTGTGTTATAGTCTGTGTTGTAGCCAGTGTTGTAGCAAGTGTTGTAGCCAGTGTTGTAGCAAGTGTTGTAGCCAGTGTTGTAGCCAGTGTTGTAGTCTGTGTTATAGTCTGTGTTGTAGTCTGTGTTGTAGCCAGTGTTGTAGCAAGTGTTGTAGCCAGTGTTGTAGCCAGTGTTGTAGCCAGTGTTGTAGCAAGTGTTGTAGCCAGTGTTGTAGCCAGTGTTGTAGTCTGTGTTATAGTCTGTGTTGTAGTCTGTGTTGTAGCAAGTGTTGTAGCCAGTGTTGTAGCCAGTGTTGTAGCAAGTGTTGTAGCCAGTGTTGTAGCCAGTGTTGTAGCCAGTGTTGTAGCAAGTGTTGTAGCCTGTGTTATAGTCTGTGTTGTAGCCAGTGTTGTAGCCAGTGTTGTAGCCAGTGTTGTAGTCTGTGTTATAGTCTGTGTTGTAGTCAGTGTTGTAGCCAGTGTTGTAGCCAGTGTTGTAGCCAGTGTTGTAGCCAGTGTTGTAGCAAGTGTTGTAGCCAGTGTTGTAGCAAGTGTTGTAGCCAGTGTTGTAGCAAGTGTTGTAGCCAGTGTTGTAGCCAGTGTTGTAGCCAGTGTTGTAGCAAGTGTTGTAGCCAGTGTTGTAGCCAGTGTTGTAGTCTGTGTTATAGTCTGTGTTGTAGTCTGTGTTGTAGCAAGTGTTGTAGCCAGTGTTGTAGCCAGTGTTGTAGCCAGTGTTGTAGCCAGTGTTGTAGCAAGTGTTGTAGCCAGTGTTGTAGTCTGTGTTATAGTCTGTGTTGTAGTCTGTGTTGTAGCCAGTGTTGTAGCAAGTGTTGTAGTCTGTGTTATAGTCTGTGTTGTAGCCAGTGTTGTAGCAAGTGTTGTAGCCAGTGTTGTAGCAAGTGTTGTAGCCAGTGTTGTAGCCAGTGTTGTAGTCTGTGTTATAGTCTGTGTTGTAGTCTGTGTTGTAGCCAGTGTTGTAGCAAGTGTTGTAGCCAGTGTTGTAGCCAGTGTTGTAGCCAGTGTTGTAGCAAGTGTTGTAGCCAGTGTTGTAGCCAGTGTTGTAGTCTGTGTTATAGTCTGTGTTGTAGTCTGTGTTGTAGCAAGTGTTGTAGCCAGTGTTGTAGCCAGTGTTGTAGCAAGTGTTGTAGCCAGTGTTGTAGCCAGTGTTGTAGCCAGTGTTGTAGCAAGTGTTGTAGCCAGTGTTGTAGCAAGTGTTGTAGCCTGTGTTATAGTCTGTGTTGTAGCCAGTGTTGTAGCCAGTGTTGTAGCCAGTGTTGTAGCCAGTGTTGTAGTCTGTGTTATAGTCTGTGTTGTAGTCAGTGTTGTAGCCAGTGTTGTAGCCAGTGTTGTAGCCAGTGTTGTAGCCAGTGTTGTAGCAAGTGTTGTAGCCAGTGTTGTAGCAAGTGTTGTAGCCAGTGTTGTAGCAAGTGTTGTAGCCAGTGTTGTAGCAAGTGTTGTAGCCAGTGTTGTAGCCAGTGTTGTAGTCTGTGTTATAGTCTGTGTTGTAGTCTGTGTTGTAGCCAGTGTTGTAGCAAGTGTTGTAGTCTGTGTTATAGTCTGTGTTGTAGCCAGTGTTGTAGCAAGTGTTGTAGCCAGTGTTGTAGCAAGTGTTGTAGCCAGTGTTGTAGCCAGTGTTGTAGTCTGTGTTATAGTCTGTGTTGTAGTCTGTGTTGTAGCCAGTGTTGTAGCAAGTGTTGTAGCCAGTGTTGTAGCCAGTGTTGTAGCCAGTGTTGTAGTCTGTGTTATAGTCTGTGTTGTAGCCAGTGTTATAGTCTGTGTTGTAGCCAGTGTTATAGTCTGTGTTGTAGCAAGTGTTGTAGCCAGTGTTGTAGCAAGTGTTGTAGCCAGTGTTGTAGCAAGTGTTGTAGCCAGTGTTGTAGCAAGTGTTGTAGCCAGTGTTGTAGCAAGTGTTGTAGCCAGTGTTTTAGCCTGTGTTATAGTCTGCGTTGCAGTCTGTGTTGTAGCAAGTGTCGTGTCCAGTGTTGTAGCCAGTGTCGTGTCCAGTGTTGTAGCCAGTGTCGTGTCCAGTGTTGTAGGCAGTGTTGTAGGCAGTGTTGTAGTAGCCAGTGCTGTGGGCAGTGTTATAGTCTGCGTTATAGTCTGTGTTGTAGCCAGTGTCGTGTCCTGTGTTGTAGTCAGTGTTGTAGCCAGTGTCGTGTCCAGTGTTGTAGCCAGTGTCGTGTCCAGTGTTGTAGCCAGTGTCGTGTCCAGTGTTGTAGGCAGTGTTGTAGTAGCCAGTGCTGTGGGCAGTGTTGTAGCCAGTGCTGTGGGCAGTGTTAGAGGTTCCATCGAGACTGGATCTGACTGGTGCAGCAGTAACCGGACCGCCCAGCTCGGGTTACTTGTTGATCGGTTGTAACAGCTGTGGAGCCTCAATGCTCACGTACGACCTATATTCCGTCCTAGACATCAGTACATCATTCAAGAATTGGCAGACTTGAAGTCTCCCCGTAGTACCTATTCTAGTCTGTACTCACCACAGAACTTCGAGCTAGGTAAAATTCCAAACGCACGATTTCAACTCGGCCACTTAACAATTTTCGAGAATCAACTTTTTCATCGATTGTTTTAGAACCTGAGGACAAAGGAAATCCAGATATTCAGCCTCCTATCTCAAACCTCCTTGGAATTACAAGCAAAAACTGTCGACAAATCCTAGCTAAATATTAATGTATCTGTTATAATCCAGTTATCTGCTTCAAATATGTTGCTCCATGGAATGGAATCAAGGCATGGAATCATGGAATCAAGGCACCTTTGTTGACCGGTATTGTGATCAGGGTGCACGGACCGATCTGATCTACTCCATGGACAAGACACCACCACCTCAGTTGGCCGGTATTGTGATCAGAGTGAACGGACCGATCTACTCCATGGACGACACCACCACCACCTCAGTTGGCCGGTATTGTGATCAGGTTGCACGGACCGATCTGATCTGTTCCATGGACAAGACACCACCACCTCAGTTGGCCGGTATTGTGATCAGGGTAAACGAACCGATCTGATCTGTTCCATGGACAAGACACCACCACCTCAGTTGACCGGTATTGTGATCAGGGCGCATGGACCGATCTGACCTACTCCATGGACAAGACACCACCACCACCTCAGTTGGCCGGTATTGTGATCAGGGTGTATGGACCGATCTGATCTGTTCCATGGACAATACACCACCACCTCAGTTGGCCGGTATTGTGATCAAGGTAAACGGACCGATCTGATCTACTCCATGGACCAGACACCACCACCTCAGTTGGCCGGTATTGTGATCAGGGTGCACGGACCGATCTGATCAACTCCATGGACAAGACAACACCACCTCAGTTGGCCGGTATTGTGATCAGGGTAAACGGACCGATCTGATCTGTTCCATGGACAAGACACCACCACCTCCGTTGGCCGGTATTGTGATCAGGGTAAACGGACCGATCTGATCTGTTCCATGGACAAGACACCACCACCTCAGTTGGCCGGTATTGTGATCAGGGTGAACGAACCGATCTGATCTGTTCCATGGACAAGACACCACTACCTCAGTTGGCCGGTATTGTGATCAGGGTAAACGGACCGATCTGATCTGATCCATGGACAAGACACCACCACCTCAGTTGGCCGGTATTGTGATCAGGTTGCACGGACCGATCTGATCTACTCCATGGACAAGGCACCACCACCTCAGTTGGCCGGTATTGTGATCAGGTTGCACGGACCGATCTGATCTGTTCCATGGACAAGACACCACCACCTCCGTTGGCCGGTATTGTGATCAGGGTGAACGAACCGATCTGATCTGTTCCATGGACAAGACACAACCACCTCAGTTGGCCGGTATTGTGATCAGGGTAAACGAACCGATCTGATCTGTTCCATGGACAATACACCACCACCTCAGTTGGCCGGTATTGTGATCAGGGTAAACGGACCGATCTGATCTGTTCCATGGACAAGACACCACCACCTCCGTTGGCCGGTATTGTGATCAGGGTAAACGGACCGATCTGATCTGTTCCATGGACAAGACACCACCACCTCAGTTGGCCGGTATTGTGATCAGGGTGAACGAACCGATCTGATCTGTTCCATGGACAAGACACCACTACCTCAGTTGGCCGGTATTGTGATCAGGGTAAACGGACCGATCTGATCTGATCCATGGACAAGACACCACCACCTCAGTTGGCCGGGATTGTGATCAGGGTGAACGAACAGATCTGATCTACTCCAAGGACAAGACACCACCACCACCTCAGTTGGCCGGTATTGTGATCAGGGCGCATGGACAGATCTGATCTACTCCAAGGACAAGACACCACCACCACCTCAGTTGGCCGGTATTGTGATCAGGGTGCACGGACCGATCTGATCTACTCCATGGACAAGACAACACCACCTCAGTTGGCCGGTATTATGATCAGGTTGCACGGACCGATCTGATCAACTCCATGGACAAGACACCACCATCATACCTGCTTCAAATATTATCATTCTTATAATGCTATTCATTATAGAGATAAAGTTTTAATAAAGTTTAGAACTGGCTGTGGTTCTTTTATCCCATTCACATAACGGGATAAAGTCGAAGTATAATCCAGTTGGGACTTTGTATAATATAGAAATTAGAGATTAGAATGTAAGCGTACTTAGGTTGATTCTACACATCAGGTATTCACAGAAAGTAAATTAAATTTCAAATAAAGTAAAGCACGAAGGAAGATGAGTTTCTTTTTTAATATTTTTTTTTCTTTTTCTCTTTATTTGCATATCTTAATTGTAATCATAGTTGTATTTTGTTTCTCCGTCTATAAGAAAAAATGTAAATATGCTAAAATATAGCTTACCATAGTATAAATAGGCTTGTATCTCTTTGAATCTCTTAGCTTTTTGCCAGTAGAAGGGCATGTGACCCGAAAGCTCGCTCGCGTTTATTAAAAAGAAACTCATCTTCCTTCGTACTTTATTTGATTATCTAAACAGGAAGAGTTCTATTGCTTAAATTAAATTTAATTGCCATATATCGTTAAAATTTTACCCAAATAAATTTACTGGCAATGCCAGATAATATTTGATGATATTTAAAAGAAGCGCATTGCCAGTAAATTTATTTGTGTAAAATTCACATAAACTGTTTGTAGAAACTCCACAGGCCTTTTTTTTCAGAGAGGAATACGAGCGTATGTATTCCCGTGAAATCTTTTGTAGTTTCACCAGAAGCAGTGGGTGCTGGGTATATGACTAAAGAGAAACCAATGGAAGACGGACCAGAAGAATCTCAAATAAAGAAATGGTTGCACACGTTACTTGATTTAAACGATCAAAGAACGGACGACTAATGCTAACTGGCTCATATACAAGATGTGAATGGATCAAGTGTTTGAACACGTGACACATCCGGCCAATCAGGTGTAAGTAAGATGATCCATTAGCAGCCAGTTATGACGCATTGTCGTGTGATTGAATAACTCCCCTCGACCCCCGGAGTATATTGGGTGATCTGTCACTGGGGCGACTGTGACGTCCGCAGCAGCAGCGGAATGTACCCATATATACGTCCTGGTCCTTGGTCTCATTATGCTGTGGGACTTAGAGAAACCTGGTGAACATAAGCCAGTATATAACTCAGTGGACATGAACCATGGAACAACCCTGTGAAAAAAAACGGTAAATTAGAGTGAACAAGAACCTACGTTCAACCAAGTGAACAAGAACCAGGGGCAACCCACTCAACAAGAATTAGGGAGAAGCCAATTGAACAAACACCAAGAAACAACCAAATGTACAAGAACCAGGGAACAACTCAATGAACAAGAACCTACGTCCAACTCAGTGAACAAGAACCAGGGAACAACGTAGCGAACAAGAACAAGGGAACAACTCAGCGAACAAGAACCTACGTCCAACTCAGTGAACAAGAACCAGGGAACAACGTAGCGAACAAGAACAAGGGAACAACTCAGCGAACAAGAACCTACGTCCAACTCAGTGAACTAGAACCTACGTCCAACTCAGTGAACAAGAACCAGGGAACAACGTAGCGAACAAGAACAAGGGAACACCTCAGCGAACAAGAACCTACGTCCAACTCAGTGAACAAGAACCTACGTCCAACTCAGTGAACAAGAACCTACGTTCAACTCAGTGAAAAAGAGCCAGGGAACAACGTAGCGAACAAGAACAAGGGAACAACGTAGCGAACAAGAACAAGGGAACACCTCAGCGAACAAGAACCTACGTCCAACTCAGTGAACAAGAACCTACGTCCAACTCAGTGAACAAGAACCAGGGAACAACGTAGCGAACAAGAACAAGGAAACAACTCAGCGAACAAGAACCTACGTCCAACTCAGTGAACAAGAACCTACGTCCAACTCAGTGAACAAGAACCAGGGAACAACGTAGCGAACAAGAACAAGGGAACACCTCAGCGAACAAGAACCTACGTCCAACTCAGTGAACACGAACCTACGTCCAACTCAGTGAACAAGAACCTACTACAACTCAGTGAAAAAGAACCAGGGAACAACGTAGCGAACAAGAACAAGGGAACAACGTAGCGAACAAGAACAAGGGAACACCTCAGCGAACAAGAACCTACGTCCAACTCAGTGAACAAGAACCTACCTCCAACTCAGTGAACAAGAACCTTCGTCCAACTCAGTGAACAAGAACCAGGGAACAACGTAACGAACAAGAACAAGGGAACAACTCAGCGAACAAGAACCTACGTCCAACTCAGTGAACAAGAACCTACGTCCAACTCAGTGAACAAGAACCTACGTTCAACTCAGTGAAAAAGAACCAGGGAACAACGTAGCGAACAAGAACAAGGGAACAACGTAGCGAACAAGAACAAGGGAACACCTCAGCGAACAAGAACCTACGTCCAACTCAGTGAACAAGAACCTACGTCCAACTCAGTGAACAAGAACCAGGGAACAACGTAGCGAACAAGAACAAGGGAACACCTCAGCGAACAAGAACCTACGTCCAACTCAGTGAACTAGAACCTACGTCCAACTCAGTGAACAAGAACCAGGGAACAACGTAGCGAACAAGAACAAGGGAACACCTCAGCGAACAAGAACCTACGTCCAACTCAGTGAACAAGAACCTACGTCCAACTCAGTGAACAAGAACCTACGTTCAACTCAGTGAAAAAGAACCAGGGAACAACGTAGCGGACAAGAACAAGGGAACAACGTAGCGAACAAGAACAAGGGAACACCTCAGCGAACAAGAACCTACGTCCAACTCAGTGAACAAGAACCTACGTCCAACTCAGTGAACAAGAACCAGGGAACAACGTAGCGAACAAGAACAAGGGAACACCTCAGCGAACAAGAACCTACGTCCAACTCAGTGAACAAGAACCTACGTCCAACTCAGTGAACAAGAACCTACGTTCAACTCAGTGAAAAAGAACCAGGGAACAACGTAGCGAACAAGAACAAGGGAACAACGTAGCGAACAAGAACAAGGGAACACCTCAGCGAACAAGAACCTACGTCCAACTCAGTGAACAAGAACCTACGTCCAACTCAGTGAACAAGAACCTTCGTCCAACTCAGTGAACAAGAACCAGGGAACAACGTAGCGAACAAGAACAAGGGAACAACTCAGCGAACAAGAACCTACGTCCAACTCAGTGAACAATAACCTACGTCCAACTCAATGAACAAAAACAAACGAAAATCTTAGTTAAAAAGAACCAGGTACATTCCATTGGACAATAACAAAGTAACAGCTCAGCGAACAAGAACTAGAGAACTGCCCAGCGAACAAGAACAAGAGAACATTTCAGTGGACAAGAACAAGGAAACATCCCAGTGGACAAGAACAAGAGAACAGCCCAGCGAACCATCATAGGAACACCAGAGACTGGACATGAGAGAGTCCATTAATAACGCTGCGACAATGCGCTGTAAACCTGTCCGCGGTAACAAGGCGTTGTTGTTTAGGTCCTCGTAAATACCTTGTCATTAGGACTGTTGCTTCAGCCTTTCTCTCTGGTGGGGGTTCTGGGGACATCTGCCCGATCCTGACCAAAAGCACATGCGCTTTTTAGATGGCAGAGCGCCATCTAGTGGAGCAAAAATAAACTAAACGTTTATTTAACTTTCTCCGTGATATTTGGCCAACCAAATTTCTTGATAAATCAAGAAAAGCCATCCACGAACGCGTTTCGCGCTGTTGGCCCTCGTCATCAAGAAATTGGGTTGGCCAAATATCACGGAGCAAGTTAAATAAACGTTTAGTTTATTTTTGCTTCACTAGATGGCGCTCTGCTATCTAGAAAGCACATGTATTCCTGGTCAGGATATGCCTTTATTATTTTTAATATCAACACCTGACCCTTTTTATTTTTATTATTTTTTTCCTATTGTTTTCTCACACACCTATAAATATTAGATAGTAAAAAGGCATATACTGGATTGAATAAAAGATTTATTTGCCAATATTTCGGTTGGCTGAACGCCAACCTGTATACAAAAATGTAATGCCTCGATAAAGGTTGGCGTTCAGCCAGCAGAAATATTGGCAAATAAATCTTTTATTCAATCCAATATATACCTTTTTACTATCTAATGATTTAAGTATGGATTTCTCTATTTTAAAACATATAAATATATAAATATTATTTTAAAACAAAGCTTATGTCCAGAACAGAGTTGGCAATGAGGCTGTATATAGAGAGTGTGTAGTGGGCCAGTCTGTGATGTCCCGGGTGCCTACAGAACCACCTCTACAAGAAGCTCGGTGTCGAAAGGAGAGGCGGAGTCGATCAGTCAGGCCAGATTCCTGTCAGCTCGCAACCCCAGGGATTTCCTCGATGTCATTTGTCAACTGCTACTGGACGCTGCGTGCTGGAGCGTGTGAGTGTCTCATTACACTGTAATGACATGCATACTTCTCCTGGAATGATGATATCATTATTGCTAGATCCTTTCTTTGTCGAGCTCCGCTGATATGTAAAAGTTGACGTTCTCACGTTTGATCCCAAAAACTTAATATGTACACTGTGTGACAAGGAAATTACTGAAGAACTCCCCAATTACCTGCTTAATTGTACAGCCCTTCCATACAAGCCCAGGAATGTCAAACTTCAGGGGTTGCTTAAGGCACCCCTCAGAATAAGGAACGCTCATAGCAGACCTCACATCGCAACTAAAGCGAGGACTTAGTGCTTTCACCAGGCTCACTGATCATGGCTCATCAGTGGTGAACCCTCCCAGCGGTTTCGCCAGTTCAATCTACCATACCGCTGTTATATCAACAAATTAAATGTACCAACACTTCACCCTACGTATTGCTTTCAAAAATATCAGCAAACAAATCTAAGGCAATAGCTTATTATACATTTTTTAGATCATCATTATGTAAGGACCAGTCAACAAGTGAATGACTTTGAGATGAAGAGTAAAGCCAGTTCAATTTCTAATGTAAATAACACAAGATGATTATTACCTTACCCAATTGGGAGAATCTGTATGGGGCAAGTCCCTAATAAAGGCTTTTGTGTGTGTGTGATATGTAAAAGTTGAATGATTTTATTTAATGCATCATGAGCTAAGTTCCTTGTACAACTTTTTTATTCCTTAAGATTTCGGAATTATCAGCCCTTCAACGGGAATATCACGCTAACTAACTCCCATTGTGATTTAAAAAAAAAATAAATTAGATTGATCAAAATAAATACATGTGATATGATCCTGTCGACTTTCGATGTGGCAATATAGTGGTAATGATGTGGTGAGTTGAGAAATAATGAAACAACAAATTTGGAAGGAATTCCAGGCAATCAGCGAGAGAGAGCGGATCGACGGGCGACCGACCCGCTGAACGACCGTTTTTCCTGTAAGAGCATATATTATGACATATGGCCCCCGTTGAAGAAGGCTGAGCATGGTTTAAGTATATTTAAAGCTGGAGAAGCCAGGAATAGAGAAAATAATTTTACAGTTAAAATTAGTTAAGGTAATGGTGACATAGTTTTATGTAAATAAAATATTGTATAGTACACAAGTAAATATTATTTACAAGCAGTTTTACAACACCGGGGAGTTTGACATTTAAGGAAATCTTTGAAAATATCATGGTTATAAAAGGCTATATACAACAAAATCTAATGTACTATAAGGGAAATGTTATTGAGGAGTGTGAACAAGGGGAAGAAGAGTCGCATATATATGATGGAATTCTGAAGATCATTAAGACTGGGGAACTCTACACTTTAAGATATTTTTCAGGCGGACATGGCAAGGGGAAACTTGGCATGTGCTTTCTATGCTATAGGTGTAGAGTATGAGAAATGAGGTTGAGGCTGGAAATTGCGTGAGCTCAGGACTGAGGTAAATATAAAACTACATACAATGTTAGAACCTCGGCGAACAGAGCGAGGGGAAACTTGCCCTGGGCCAATCTAACTTATCTATGCAGCTACTTGTGTAGCGAGTCCGAGGGGAAAAGTCCCGTGTGTAGGTGAGGAAGTCGGATGGACTTATATTTAATTTGCGGAAAGTATGCGCGCACAGTGCCGAAAATTGGGACGAGGACTGCGTTGTCCGTTACAAGTGACAAGCTGCTCGGACACGAGGTGTTTGAACCTTCGTGGGAGCTTGTGCAAGGCGATGATTTCGCGGTGGGTTGAAAGTAAGACCCAGGTCTGCGCGAAATGATGACGGACCGGACAGAATCAGCGAAGATGTTTAACATACCTCCGTGGGAAATATCGAAGGTAGGCTATATCGTGCTGGTTTGGACAATGAACAAAAATAGATTTGAAGACAGGGTCCGTGTGGCGAACGTGTGGCGCGAGAAGAAGGGGCGAACTGTGTCGCTCGATGCAGATTGTTCAAGTGCGAACAAAAAGGGGTTGATAAATATCTAGCAGTTAGTCAATCTGCACCCTGTGACGAACACGCCATTGGCTAGATAGTGTGGGTCGGTGGATATGCTAGAGATGAACTACGAAATATATTATCATAAATGAAGGGCGAAGGTTAGGATTTTGAAATGACAATATAGAAGTTCGATAATTGATTAATCAATAATTCTCTATAAAGGTCCTGAGAGAGCTGGTATAAGGTTAACAAAGTTGTAAGAATGAGAGGGGCATTAAGGGGCAGATAGATAAGTTGATTATGAAAAATCTATTGTTAATAGTAAAAATCGTAAAGCATTAATAGGTAGAATTCCATTTTTTTTTTTTTTTAAGTTACGTTAAAATGGAAATTATTTAATTAAAATGACGATTGTTAAATTCTAATGGTAAGATAACTAATTAAATGGTTACAAATATCTAGCTAAATAGTATGGAGAATAAAACCATTGTTAATAGGCGTGGAGAAAATAAATGGAGCTAATTATGTAAATATTGGGACAATTTACAAGGAATGACTTATTTAAAGAATGAATGGTAGGAGTTAAAACAATTACACTCACGAGTTATGTTGGTTTAGGGCGCAGGTAAGTTCATTGAGTTTCGGGAGAGTTCTGTCTGTGACACTGTGCGTACCAGTGTTGTACATCACAGTAGCGGTAGGGATATGGCGGAGTCTTGTCCATGATGGAGGAAGGTGTCCTGCCCTGGCACGGTGGTCGTTCTTGGGAAGATCTATTGCTGGAAGAAGTGCGTGGCAGCTCCATTTCCGTCGTAGGTGAATACTTCTTCGGGATCACGGTTCAAAGGTTGGCGAAGAAGGGGTTGAGGGCTCGAAGAGGAGTGGTTACAGTTGAGTTGGGTTTGGCCGATCATCGTGGCTTGGCTTCTTGTTTCTTCATACTCCGGTATATGAGGGATTTGCTTCCCGGCCAGGTCTTATCCTGTCGACTCTTCTGTGATATGATCCTGTCGACTTTCGATGTGGCAATATAGTGGTAATGATGTGGTGAGTTGAGAAATAATGAAACAACAAGTTTGGAAGGAATTCCAGGCAATCAGCGAGAGAGAGCGGATCGACGGGCGACCGACCCGCTGAACGACCGTTTTTCCTGTAAGAGCATATATTATGACATACATATATTTATAATTACATGTAATTATGCTGTCCTCAAAGCTTATGTCCATAGTTAATATAAAATACTCATTCAAATAGTATAGCATCAGTATCACTATAAAAATAAGTTCCAAAAATGCAATATAACAGCGGTATGGTAGATTAAACTGGCGAAACCGCTGGGAGGGTTCACCACTGCTGAGCCAGGCCCTCCCATTAATTTTTACATTGCAGTAAGGACTGTAGAAATTGTTTATTTTTAAAAGAATCATACGTGTCTATAATAGTTTCGAATTTAGATCAAAAGGTCTTGATTTCTCTGGAAGCAAAAAATGATGGTCGGTGGCCGGCTACCGTCTACAGCCATGAATCGGGATCGAATCCCACATTGGACACTTTGTTTCTTTATCAGGTACCGCTCAAAAAGAGAAACTTAGTTTATATTATTCTCAATGAATAATATTTACATCACATTTACAGTGTATTCACATATTGACAAGGTTAGAGCCTTGTGAGGGGTTTTGAATTTGGTGTGTGATGAACTTACATTAAAAGCAGTCGCCAACTTCTACCCGCCATGATTATCATGGCCTGTACCACATGTACTAGAGATAACTAAAAAAAAAACACATAGATAAAAATAAATAGAAAGCCTATTTAATGATTAGCAGTTTTATAACAAAAGATTAGTCTATTTTTCAATTGTAATTAAACCTCGGCTGAGGTCACCAAAAATTGCCTTTAGCCGACGGTATTGCACGTCGTCAAGGCGGGGTATTGGGTAAAGTTTTCAACTACCAATAATCGCGCCTCAGAAGTTCCTCACTGGCTACGATATCGCCTCTGCGCAAAGCTACCGAAAATGAGAATCCGGGCTAATTGGCCACAAAAAAGGGTCTTCTAGCCCTACTATGGCTGCAGAACGCGAACTGGTGGCAAGGGATCCTAGGATCTGGCAGTGGAGGTGTCATCGCAGGGGAGGAGAAAGCTGGAGAGGTCAGGGAAACAGCGCCTTGATGGGTGAGAAGCCAGGATGGAGGACAGTTGGGGAGGCAGGAGGTCCTGGAAGCCTAGAACTTGAGGGCTCTAAGCTTCAAGGTGGGGCAGCTTGAGGCTCTCGCCTCGTGCTTGTCTGAGAGGCCCTGGGCACAGCAGTTGGCGCACTTGGAAGTGCGCCGGTCGGCAGCGGAGGGGCAGGAACGGCCATCATGGCCGCCTTCACCGCAGTGGAAGCACTTGGGATCTCTGGTGCATTGGGCAGAGTTGTGGCCGAAGCCACAACAGCGGAAGCAGATTCGTGCGCGGATGGACTCCTCGAAGTTGAGGATCACTCCATCCACCACGATCCTTCCGCGGTTGCCTAGAGCACTGAAGGTCGTGAGGTCCACCTCGATGAAGGCGGTGCAGGTCCCGTTTCTGGGTGCGGAGCGGTGCGCCACGCGCACCACCTTGTCCCCAGGGAGTTGGCTGACAGCAGGGGTTTCCAGCAGCGTCTCTTCGATGGTGGAGTTGGAAGTCTCCTCATCCACTTTGAAGAGGCAGATACGAGGCAGGATCACCTTCTGTTGGCGGACCTTCATGCCATCCAGCTTGTTGGCCAGGGAGGTGGTGACAGCTGGGATGTTATCGGGGTTGCTGGAGTGGAGGACAAGCTTCCCTTTGGTTCTCAGGGAGGCCCAAACGCCTTGGGGTAGAGTGTGGGCAGCGCGGACAGCTTTGAGCATGGCTCTTGGGTCGGCCTGTGGATCATCAGAGATGACCACTGTGTGGGCCGCCGATTTTTCCCCATGGAGGACCACTTGGGCGGCCGCAGGCTTGGTGGGGCGGGAAGGCGCAGGTTTTGCTGGACCTTTCAGGTTGGATCTTTTGGCAGGGGGGTTGGGAGCTTCAGGCTGCTTCCTCTTGGTTGCAGCATGAGTGGCGGGCTTGGTGGGGTCAGTCTGGGAGCTGGTTTCCTTTAAGCAGGGAGGAGGGCTTGTTTGGGTGCTGTGGCAGGCAGTCTGGGGCTTGTTGGCGTCTTCGTCCAGCTCCTTAAAGGACGCGAGGATGCCAGAGAGGCTCTCCACCTCAGCAAGGAGGGCATTGATCTGCCCGGTCCGCAAATGGATGAACTTGTGCATTTGGGCGTACAGTCCAAACGCGTAAGCAGGATCAGAGGAACTTGAGGGATTTTGGAAGGGTAATATCGCCTCCTCGTTCTCCTTTTCCAGTTGGGCGAGGCTAACGAGGGGCTTCGCGACATTCTCGGCCTCCTTCTTCCTAGAGGGAACCATGGCAGGAACAGGAGAGCAAAGATGTTCACAGGTAGAGAGCTAGCGGCGAACTCGAAAAAAGAAAAAGGGTGATCAAGCTACCGAAAATTTACCATTCTTCCATCTTCCATCGTTTCTAGAATATGATTATTGGGTACTTAACAAAATAATTGATATAACTAATTATCTAATTAATATTACTGTTTAATATTCTACAAAACTAAATTATATAATAAAATATAATTAATAATTTCAAATTTATCGGTATTAATTGAAAGACAAAAATATATATACCATGCTGCCATCTATGATCTTATTTTGAAACTAAAAATAAATTCCAAATATATATATATCTTTTTTTTTTAACAAAACATTTTTATAAATTTTGAATTATTAGTCGATTGTACCACGGAATGGTACAGACACTAAACAATTACTATGGAAGAATAAATAATATTGTAACTACGCTGCCTCATACCCTATTTGCCACGCGTACTACACCCCATGGGACAATAGAACTAATATCAGCCAAGTTAATGATCAGGCACAATTTAGATTATAGATTATAAACACAAGGTAATAAGACCAAGTCTAAATCAAAAGTGTGTGACGTTTCCATAACAATGCTGTTAATATCATCACCCAAAAGAACTGAATTATAATGTCTATTGAATTATAATTTTAAGATTGAAAAATGAAAAAAGCAATCAGTAAGAGCTAGGTGTTTTAATTAAGTTACTTTAGAACATAACTCATTGTAAAAAGCTCAACTTGATCAACTTTCTCTCTCCACGATACTAATTATTACAGATAACTTCATTAACTTCCATCATTGCTTAACATATTGTAAATAACTACCTTGTGATATCTGCTTATGTTGTTGTTTATTTTTTTAATGTATATGTTTATTTATTGCTCTTTTTCTTAATTATTTATTTTCTTTTTGATAATTCTGTTACCTACTCTACTACAATTATTGTAAATAGTTTCACGCGCAATTATCCAGATCGGATATAGCGTGTCTTATTTGCAACTGGTAATAAATATATGGTTTTAATGACGCCACATGACGTTGTACTTGTTATATGAAATTGTGGGAAAAAACAATAATTTGAATAAAATGAGGGGGTCAGTGGAAGGGTGGTCTAAGCCGTTGGTTTTCGACTGCTATGACACGGTATCGAATCCCTTATTGGGCAATTTTTTCTGATTAAAAAAAAAATGCTTCAATGGCCCCCCTCCCTCCGATTCTTGCAAAAGTCTAACCCCCAAGTAACCAAACGGGACTCTGGCACATTTGTAAGTTTTTTTTTTTTTTTTGCTTATCCCTAATACACGTGGTACAGGCCATGATAATCATGGTGGGTAGAATTAGGCGACTGCTTTTTACTGTAAGTGCACCACATGTCTACCCATGTGAAAAGCAGTTCGACTTTGCACTTACAAATGTGCCAGAGCCCTGTTTGGTTACTTGCATTCCCTGGTGGGGTTGGACTTTTGAAAAAATCGGGGGTTATTGGAGAATTTTTTTTTTTTATATATAATAAAAACAAAAGTGTCCAATGCGGGAATCGAGCCCGGGTCGTAGAGGTTGAAAACTAACGGTTTAGACTATCCTTCCACCAACCCCCACATTTGTAAGTGAAAATGTCGAACTGCTTTTCACATGTGTAGACATTGTAAATATGTGAATACACTGCAAATATGATGCACATATTATTAATTGTAAATAACATAAACTAGGTTGATCTTTTTGAGCGGAACATAATGAAGTTATTTTGGAACTTGGAGACATGTGGTGCACTTACAGTAAAAGCAGCCACCAACTTCTACCCACCATGATTATCAGGGCCTGTAATACGTGTACTAGGGATAATTAAAAAACACTTGGATAAAAATAACTAGTAAGCCAATTTAATGATTAGCTATTTTATAACAAAAGTCTATTTTTAAATTGTAAAATAAACCTCGACTGAGGTCACCAAAAATTGCCGTTAGCCGACGGTATTGCACGTCGTCAAGGCGGAGTATTGGGTAAAGTTTTCAACTAGCAATAATCGCGCCTCGGAAGTTCCTCACTGGCTACGATATCGCCTCTGCTCAAAGCTAACGAACTGGTTGGTTCAAAATCACATTATTAGGTACCGCTCAGCAAGAGCAACTTAGTTTATGATAATTGAAACAGTGAATAATATGTGAAAGTTATACACATATTAAACAAAATTTTAACGCGGGATTCAATCCCGGTTTATGACTGTCGGGAATCGAGCGTGTTACCCTCTCATCCACCAACTTATTGGTGTATATACTATTTTTATTCTTAAAAGAAACCTACATTGAGGTTTACAAGAAATAATAAAGCTGTTCCAAAATCTTCTTAGGTACCAAAAAAACTCATTTCGGCCATCCTCCATCATTTCTAGAATATGCCTATTGGGTAATTAACAAAATAATTGATATAACTAATTATTTAATTAATATTACTGTTTAATACTTTATAAAACTAAATTATATTTGAAAATTTTAATAAAAATTTTTGAATTTATAGGGTTTAATTGAAATAGAAAAATGTATATCTTATGCTGCCATCTATGATCTTATTTTGAAACTAAAAATAAATTCTAAAAATATCTTTTTTTTTTTTACAAAACATATTTTTAAATTTTGAATCACAAGTCAATTATACCGCGGTCAATGGTACAGACACTAAACAATTACTATGGAAGAATAAATAATATTGTAACTACGCTGCCTCATACCCTATTTGCCACACTTACTACACTCCATGGGACAATAGAACTAATATCAGCTATGTTAATGATAAGACACAATTTGAATTATAGATTATAAACACAAGGTAATATGACCATATCTAAATAAATAAATAGTGTGTGACGTTTTGGTAACAACACTGTTACTATATTCAGACAAATTCTTTCAGCACTTTTGTCTGAAGATGGTAACAACTCTGTTACCGAAAGTCACACACTATTTATTTGGTCTTATTACCTTGTGTTTAACATCCAAGTTAGTTATGGGCCATAGATGAACTTCCAAGAATGGCTGCATACTAAAAAAATAAGGAAGATATGGATAGAAAGGACAATTTCCTAAACAAAACTTCAAGCCTCAAGAAAACACACATATGCTTGTGTATATTTAATGAAAAGTGAGAATCTGGAATCATGAAGCGACACTTGGACCCATGGTGTGAAGACAAAAGAAGGAATGACAATGAAGGGACATCTGTGAATGAAAAGCCTGTGATATTTAACATCAACAATTTCCAGTTGTAACGGTATCAGGGGAGTTACTTTTAAAATAATTTTAGCTCAAAAAATCATTTATTTTATCAATATTTCAGTTGGCTGAACGCCAACCTTTATCAAGGTGTTATAACATTTTAATATGCACTTTTATAATACCTTGATAAAGGTTGGCGTTCAGCCAACTGAAATATTGGTAAAATAAATGATATTTTGATCCAATATATGCCTTTTTAATTAATGATTTATTTATGGATTGCTCTATATTCAAAAATATTTTATCATGTTTCTGATATGGCACAATTCAGATTATTGATAAACACAAGGTAATAAGATCAAATCCGCATGAACAGTGTGTGACGTTTCCATAACAATGCTGTTAATATCATCAGACAAAAGAACTGAATTATCATGTCTATTGAATCAATTTTTAGATTGAAAAAAAAAGGCAATCAGTAATATCTAGGTGTTTTAAAGACGCGACATGGCGTTGTACTTGTGATATGAAATTGTGGTTCAAACAATCACTTGAGTAAATTGAGGGGGTCGGTGGAAGTGTGGTCTAAGCAGTTGGTTTTCGACCGCTACGAAACGGGATCAAATCCCGCATTGGGCAATTTTTTTCTTATTTAAAAAAAAAAAATGTTCCAATGGCCCCCGATTCTTCCAAAAGTCTAACCCCAAGTAGCCAAACGGGACTCTGGCACATTTGTAAGTGCAAAAGTCGAACCTCTTTTTGCCTGTGTAGACATGTGATACACTTCCAAGTTCCAAAATAACTTTATCGGGTACCGCTCAAAAAGAGAAACTTAGTTTATGTTATTCACAATGAATAATATTTACATCACATTTACAGTGTATTGACATATTGACAAGGTTAGAGCCTTGTGAGGGGTTTTGAATTTGGTGTGTGATGAACTTACATTAAAAGCAGTCGCCAACTTCTACCCGCCATGATTATCATGGCCTGTACCACATGTACTAGAGATAACTAAAAAAAAAAACACATAGATAAAAATAAATAGAAAGCCTATTTAATGATTAGCTATTTTATAACAAAAGATTAGTCTATTTTTCAATTGTAATTAAACCTCGGCTGAGGTCACCAAAAATTGCCGTTAGCCGACGGTATTGCACGTCGTCAAGGCGGGGTATTGGGTAAAGTTTTCAACTAGCAATAATCGCGCCTCGGAAGTTCCTCACTGGCTACGATATCGCCTCTGCGCAAAGCTAACAAACTGGTTGGTTCAAAATCACATTAATAGGTACCGCTCAGCAAGAGCAACTTAGTTTATGATAATTGAAACAGTGAATAATATGTGAAAGTTATACACATATTAAACAAAATTTTAACGCGGGATTCAATCCCGGTTTATGACTGTCGGGAATCGAGCGTGTTACCCTCTCATCCACCAACTTATTGGTGTATATACTATTTTTATTCTTAAAAGAAACCTACATTGAGGTTTACAAGAAATAATAAAGCTGTTCCAAAATCTTCTTAGGTACCAAAAAAACTCATTTCGGCCATCCTCCATCATTTCTAGAATATGCCTATTGGGTAATTAACAAAATAATTGATATAACTAATTATTTAATTAATATTACTGTTTAATACTTTATAAAACTAAATTATATTTGAAAATTTTAATAAAAATTTTTGAATTTATAGGGTTTAATTGAAATAGAAAAATGTATATCTTATGCTGCCATCTATGATCTTATTTTGAAACTAAAAATAAATTCTAAAAATATCTTTTTTTTTTTTACAAAACATATTTTTAAATTTTGAATCACAAGTCAATTATACCGCGGTCAATGGTACAGACACTAAACAATTACTATGGAAGAATAAATAATATTGTAACTACGCTGCCTCATACCCTATTTGCCACACTTACTACACTCCATGGGACAATAGAACTAATATCAGCTAAGTTTATGAAAAGACACAATTTGAATTATAGATTATAAACACAAGGTAATATGACCATATCTAAATAAATAAATAGTGTGTGACGTTTTGGTAACAACACTGTTACTATATTCAGACAAATTCTTTCAGCACTTTTGTCTGAAGATGGTAACAACTCTGTTACCGAAAGTCACACACTATTTATTTGGTCTTATTACCTTGTGTTTAACATCCAAGTTAGTTATGGGCCATAGATGAACTTCCAAGAATGGCTGCATACTAAAAAAATAAGGAAGATATGGATAGAAAGGACAATTTCCTAAACAAAACTTCAAGCCTCAAGAAAACACACATATGTTTGTGTATATTTAATGAAAAGTGAGAATCTGGAATCATGAAGCGACACTTGGACCCATGGTGTGAAGACAAAAGAAGGAATGACAATGAAGGGACATCTGTGAATGAAAAGCCTGTGATATTTAACATCAACAATTTCCAGTTGTAACGGTATCAGGGGAGTTACTTTTAAAATAATTTTAGCTCAAAAAATCATTTATTTTATCAATATTTCAGTTGGCTGAACGCCAACCTTTATCAAGGTGTTATAACATTTTAATATGCACTTTTATAATACCTTGATAAAGGTTGGCGTTCAGCCAACTGAAATATTGGTAAAATAAATGATATTTTGATCCAATATATGCCTTTTTAATTAATGATTTATTTATGGATTGCTCTATATTCAAAAATATTTTATCATGTTTCTGATATGGCACAATTCAGATTATTGATAAACACAAGGTAATAAGATCAAATCCGCATGAACAGTGTGTGACGTTTCCATAACAATGCTGTTAATATCATCAGACAAAAGAACTGAATTATCATGTCTATTGAATCAATTTTTAGATTGAAAAAAAAAGGCAATCAGTAATATCTAGGTGTTTTAAAGACGCGACATGGCGTTGTACTTGTGATATGAAATTGTGGTTCAAACAATCACTTGAGTAAATTGAGGGGGTCGGTGGAAGTGTGGTCTAAGCAGTTGGTTTTCGACCGCTACGAAACGGGATCAAATCCCGCATTGGGCAATTTTTTCTTATTTAAAAAAAAAATGTTCCAATGGCCCCCGATTCTTCCAAAAGTCTAACCCCAAGTAGCCAAACGGGACTCTGGCACATTTGTAAGTGCAAAAGTCGAACCTCTTTTTGCCTGTGTAGACATGTGATACACTTCCAAGTTCCAAAATAACTTTATCGGGTACCGCTCAAAAAGAGAAACTTAGTTTATGTTATTCACAATGAATAATATTTACATCACATTTACAGTGTATTGACATATTGACAAGGTTAGAGCCTTGTGAGGGGTTTTGAATTTGGTGTGTGATGAACTTACATTAAAAGCAGTCGCCAACTTCTACCCGCCATGATTATCATGGCCTGTACCACATGTACTAGAGATAACTAAAAAAAAACACATAGATAAAAATAAATAGAAAGCCTATTTAATGATTAGCAATTTTATAACAAAAAATTAGTCTATTTTTCAATTGTAATTAAACCTCGGCTGAGGTCACCAAAAATTGCCGTTAGCCGACGGTATTGCACGTCGTCAAGGCGGGGTATTGGGTAAAGTTTTCAACTAGCAATAATCGCGCCTCGGAAGTTCCTCACTGGCTACGATATCGCCTCTGCGCAAAGCTACCGAAAATTTACCATTCTTCCATCTTCCATCGTTTCTAGAATATGATTATTGGGTACTTAACAAAATAATTGATATAACTAATTATCTAATTAATATTACTGTTTAATATTCTACAAAACTAAATTATATAATAAAATATAATTAATAATTTCAAATTTATCGGTATTAATTGAAAGTTGATTAATCAAGAAAAGCTAACCACGTACACGTTTCGGGCTGTTGGCCCTCATCAGCGTGGTGCAAGCTGTACCTCAACGACCGAAAAAGCTGGTCTTTGGGGCATCCTTCTTGTTCCAAAATCACTTTATTAGGTACCACTCAACAAGAACAACCTAGTTTACGAGGTGTGTTCAAAAAGTATCGCGACTTTTGTGTTTTTTCAAAAATTATTTATTTATTCATGAATACCTATTTTGTCCCCTTCAAAGTAATCCCCATGAGATATTATACACTTGTGCCAACGGTTTTTCCAATCTTCGAAGCACTTCAAAAGATCATTTTTAAAAATCTTTTTCAGCTCCTCCTTCGATGCCGTCTTTATCTCGTCAAGCGAAGCGTAACGTCGTCCTTTCATGGGCCTCTTCAGTTTAGGGAACAAGAAAAAGTCACAGGGGGCCAGATCTGGGGAATACGGTGGCTGCGGCATCATTAGTGTGTTGTTTTTGGCCAAAATGGCGCGCACAAGCAACGATGTGTGAGCAGGGGCGTTATCGTGGTGCAAAAGCCAATTTTTGTTCTTCCACAAATCCGGGCGTTTCTGGCGGATTGCTTCGCGCAAATTGCGCATAACTTGCAGGTAATATTCCTTATTGACCGTTCTACCCTGTGGCAAGAACTCATGATGCACCACGCCCCTGCAATCGAAGAAAACTGTCAGCAAAACTTTCACATTCGACCGAACTTGGCGCGCTTTTTTCGGTCTTGGTTCGTGCGGCAGCTTCCATTGAGATGATTGAGCTTTGGTTTCCACGTCATAACCATAAACCCACGCTTCGTCACCAGTTATGACACTCTGGAGCAAATTTGGGTCGTCGCGGACAGAGTCCAACATCTCATTAGCAATGTTCATGCGATGCTGTTTTTGGTCGCAATTGAGCAATTTTGGTACGAATTTCGCGGCGACCCGTCTCATGCCAAAATCATTGATAAAAATAGAATGGCACGAGCCAATCGATATGTTTAGGTCCTCAGCAACTTCTCTAACGGTGATTCGACGATTGGCCAATATCATTTTCTCCACTTCATTAATTTTTTCGTCTGTTGTTGAAGTGCTCGGGCGTCCGGCACGCTCTTCGTCGTTCACATCTTCTCGGCCTTCTGAGAACATTTTGTACCACCGATAAACGTTGCTTCGGTCCAAGGTAGCTTCTCCCTATGCCACAGTCAACATTCGGAATGCATCCGCGCACTTAATTTCGTTTTTCACACAAAATTTGATACAGGTTCTTTGATCCATTTTTTTTAATAGGTAAAAATCGAAGACGATCCAAAACACCTGCAAGCAAAGCAGCTCTCAACAATTAAGTGAACATTCAAAATGTCCGAGCTTGTCGGCATAAGTGAGAGACATGAGTACCAACATAAAGCCACAAAAAGATCAAAATTCGAATATACATGTCCCGCGAAAATTCAAAAGTCGCGATACTTTTTGAACACACCTCGTATGATATTTTCAACAATGAATAATATATATTTAATATTTTACACAAATAAATTTACTGGCAATGCGCTTCTTTTAAATATCATCAAATATTGTCTCTACAGACCTTACTGCAATGATATGAGTTATTGAATGAGCCAAGCCCTCTCATTCAATAACTCATATCATTGCAGTAAGGTCTGTAGAGATAATATTTTATGATATTTAAAAGAAGCGCATTGCCAGTAAATTTATTTGTGTAAAATATTAACGATAGATGGCAATTAAATTTGATTTACTAATGAATAATATATGAAGGTTATTCACATATTAACACAAAATGTTAACGTGGGATACAATCCCGGTTCATGACTGTCGGGAACCGAGGGTGTTACCTACTCGTTCACAGACTCTATTTAGGGCATCCTTAAAATTATTGAAACTATGCGAGAAATAGAACAAAAGTGAAATTGTATCAGGTGTGGATAAATAGATAAATTTATAAATAAACGTTATTTCCTTAGTTATAATAAAATAAATAAAGCGCACACACCCAAGATAGTGGACATTGCTGCTGCTGTGATGGAGATGCATGGGGACAACTGAGACTTTTCTTTGGACACGACAACAACAACAACAAATAAGGTTCCAGGGCTGAGTTTCTTGTGCAAACTTTTTATTTTCAAGCTTTCAGACTTGTCAGTCCTTCCACACGTGATACTCCTGTTGAAGAACTGACAAATCCGAAAGCTTGAAAAAATTTTATATGATATATCACTATGTGTCATATATATTAATTATATGATATATATTTTTAAAAATTTCCATTTCTTTCCAAACCTGTATCAAAGACATATCGCTTGGAGGATTCATTATTTATTCATCAACTTTTGCAAATCCAGGTTTCATTTGAAAATACTCTATAATCATAAAAAAAAAATATCTCTTATCTAGGATTACATAGAATTCTTATTGTTTCTCTCTTTGTGTGTTATGCAGATAGGACGACAATATGTAAAGTAGACGGTGTAGAAACGTTTGGAAAAACAAAAGTTTCCGAGTGGAAGAGGGACAGATATGAGACAATATGAGGTAAGACAATATGAAGACACAAAACACCAAGTCGCTCCAACCCACTTTCACCGCCTGAGTAAAAAAGCGCGATAAAAGTTTGCTCAGTAGTATTCCGCGGTGGAAAGTAGCGCCACTGCCGGACTAGACCGCCTCCGCGCGGTATGCAGACGACAGAATGGCGAGCTAGACGTCTGCCATGTGGAGGATCATGTGGTGCACGTACGTGGTGGCCCTGGGCTTCAACCTCGAGCCTAGGGCCCCGGTTCTCAAACTGGGAAAGCGGGGAACTTACTTTGGATACTCTGTGGCTCAGCACCAGACTGTGGATGAGACGACGGGGAAAGTCGCCAACAGCATGTGAGTACTCTTCACATCTATCTACATCTCTATATCAAACATCAACTGGAGGATTTACTTACCATAACTATCATTCCATATCTTTCATATGGCACCCAAGACACAGATAACGTGCAAATTCACATATTCATATCATTGTTTACCCATCTATAACTTTTTATTTACATCGTAGCACTTACCATGCCATCTTATTTATGTAATTAGAGATTTCTTTCTATGACTAGCTTCACCATTCCGTATGTTTCATATGGCACAGCCAAGCCACCGGTAACTTATAAATTAACATATTTACATCATTGTTTACTTGTCTATTACTTTTTATTCACATCGTAGCACACTCACCATGCCAGCTTACCTACTCTATATATATATAGGGATTTCTTTCTATGACTAGCTTCACCATTCCGTATGTTTTATATGGCACAGCCAAGCCACCGGTAACTTATAAATTAACATATTTACATCATTGTTTACTTGTCTATTACTTTTTATTCAAATCGTAGCACTCACCATGCCAGCTTACCTACTCTATATGTATATAGGGATTTCTTTCTATGACTAGCTTCTCCATTCCGTATGTTTCATATGGCACTCAAGTCAACGATAACTTATAAATTCACATATTCACATCGTTTCTCACACAGTTATAACTTTTTATTCATATCGTAGCAATTGCCATGTCATATTATGTATGTAATTAGAGATTTATTTCACTTTTCCACGAGTATCTTCCGCATTTCGTATGTTTCATATGGCACCCAAGCCAACGAAAACGTGTAAAAACACATCTTCACATCATTGTTTACATATTTATAACTTTTTCTCCACATCGTAGCACTCACCATGTCATATTATGTATGTAATTATAGATTTATTTCACTTTACCACGAGTAACTTCACCAATTCCTATGTTTCATATGGCACAGCCAAGCCAACGATAACGTGTAAAAACACATCTTCACATCATTGTTTACACATCTATAACTTTTTCTTCACATCGTAGCAATTCCCATGTCATCTTACTCATATAAAAAGAGATTTCTTTCACTTTTCCATGGCTATCGTCTCCATTTCGTATGTTTCATATGGCAAACAATTTACCGGCAACGTGTTAAAAACACATCTTCACGTCATTTTTTGCAAATTTATAACTCTTTCATTACATCGTAGCATACAAACAAACTTGCCATATGCCCTCTAATTATATAACTATAAAATTTTTCACTTTTCTATGACTAGCTTCACCATTTCATATATTTCTTATGGCACCCAAGCCACTGATAACATATGAATGCATATCTTCACATCATTTTACACATCTATAACTTTTTATCCACATCGTAGCACTTGCCATGTCATTTTACCTATAAAACTAAAGATTTTCTTCATTTTACCACGAGTAGCTTCGCCATTTCGTATATTTCAAATGGAATCCATCGCCAACGTGTAAAAAATTCACATAATTTTACACGTCTATAACTATTTCCTCACCACGTAGCACATTCCATGCCATTTGTATAAATAGAGAGCTTTCACACTTTCCATGACCATTTACACCATTTCATATGTTTCCTATGGCATCTAAGCAACCAATAATTTGCAAGTTCACATCTTCACGTCACATATTGACCATCAAATCATCCTCACGCTATCTACACACTCTATGTAAATAAACTAATTACACTTAATAAAAAAAGAAGAAAAAAAGGTATATCTCCTTATCGTGCAACTGAAAGTTACTGATGGCTTGCGCCATCTATCGGAATAAATATCAACTATTCCTTGATTTTTTCAATTATTCCATAGAATTGGCCCAAATACCCATTCTTGATTAATCAAGAAAAGCTAACCACGTAGGCGTTTCGGGCTGTTGGCCCTCGTCAGAGTGGTGCAAGCTGTACCTCAACGACCAAAAAAATTACACTCAGTCATCAAGAGCTTCATAAACCGAACCATTGTAGAATAACCATTTTACTTTAGGAAAAATAATAAACTTTACTAATAGAGAACAACAATTTTTCATGAATTATTTTTCACCCATTTAATATATATAAGTTACATATATTTTTCTATAGATGTGTAATATTATTTAGCTATCACCTAACTATAATTTATATAATAACAATAAAAAATAAATTTAATTAAAATGCTTATTCGTGAAACTCTTTAGAGATGAAAAAGTTCATTATCTTTAAAGAAACATAAAAGTGACCTTTATTTTTTATAAATCTCTAAATAAATAGCTATCATCTCTTCAAATTTATTCTGATTAATCTTTTCTTATAGTTATATTTATTTTAAAACTAAATTGTGTGCGATTTTATTTCAATTTAAAACGCTATGTCCCTCTAGGGACACTTGCGCTGTCATACATGTATGCTTTTATATTTGTCTATACATATATACAATAAGTTTAGGCCATAAAAAAGAGAATAGCCATAAGATATTAACAAGGAGAAAGAAAGAAAAAAAATCTCGTTTTCTTCACTTCTAGAGCAATGTTGACTATGTTAACTACCAGATATACACCAGACATGGGAAGTTGACATTTTTTACTCGAAGACGTAAGGCAATATTTGAAACTGTGGGTTCCTTCATTTACACAAGCTCAGCTCTGACAAGAAGTAAACAAGACACTCCGACCTTCGAGACAAGTTTCTTGTTTTTAGACTTGCTCCTACTGAAGTGTTCTCCCTGTTCCAACGATAACTTTATTAGATACCACTCAAAAAGAGAGCAAACTAGATTATGATAATTATAATGAATAATGGAATGTCGGTGGAAGGATGGTCTAAACTGTTGGTTTTCGACCGCTACGACCCGGGTTCGATTCCCGCACTGGGCACTTTTTTCTGACTTAAAAAAATGCTCCAATGACCCCCGATTCTTGAAAAAGTCCAACCCCACCAGCGAGTGCAATTAACCAAACGGGGCTCTGGCATATTTGTAAGTGTAAAGTCGAACTGCTTTTCGCATGTGTAGACATGTGGTGCACTTACAGTAAAAGTAGTCGCTAACTACCCACCATGATTATCATGGCCTGTACCACGTGTACTAGGGATAAGTAAAAAAGAATAATATGAACAGGTTCTTGACATATAAAAAAGTGTACATTGCAGGATTCTATCCCTGTTTATGGCTGTCGACGGTTTATACAGGCGGCCATCGACCATCATTTTTTTGCTTCCTGACAAGTCGGTTATGGAAGTAGTCACGCTATCAGATAGGTCGTTCATGGGAGGTTTGACACTGTACTAAGTACAGGTAGCAGACAGTTGTATGACGTAACAACAGACGACAGAGTACAGATTGGCGACAGGTGGACACTGTGATTACCTGCACGCGCTCCATGCTCGTCTGACCATATAACCTCCCCCTGAGGTGTTTTGTATTCACCGTTCTGACAACACCGCAAACCTTTAGAAGAGCTTCGTGAATACAGTCGGCTTCTGTAGATATCTTCTGTTATCTTACATCCACGTTTTATTATCAATTAAACTTATATTTAATTTTTAAAAAAAGGCATATATTAGATCATAATATTATTTATTTCACCAATATTCCAGTTTGGCTGAACGCCAACCTTTTTCAAGGTATTATAACATTTTAATGTGTGTCAACAACACATTAAAAATGTTATAATACCTTGAAAAAGGTTGGCGTTCAGCCAACTGAAATATTGGCCAAATAAATGATATTTTGATCCAATATATGCCTTTTTAATTAAAGATTTATTTAGGGATTGCTCTATTTTCAAAACCTGTATGTAAAAAAGAACCAAATGAAATACAAGGCTAAACAAGAAAACTCTAAAAAATCTCAATCACAATATTTTTCAAAAAGGCAACTCCTGATCCCAGTTCAATTTCACTCTTATACTATTTTTTTTAACAATATTTTTATTTTATTTTAAGGATATTCACGTCAATAGAGTTGCATTTTTAACAAATTTACACATTTAACCAAGAGCTAGATTTTTGAAAATAAAAACTGCATATGTGTAAGTTTTTCATAAGATACGACAATCCATTTAACATTTAAATAAAAAAAGGAAGGCAAATCTCTTGGATAGAAAAAAAACGGAGTTTTTATTGCATAGAAATTCAACGATGAGGAAAAAAAAACGAAAAAGAAGAATGTTCCGATCGCTGAAATTTCATGCAATAAAAAACCCTTTTTTTCGATCCAAGAAGTGCCTTTTTTTGACATATGTAAATATGTATTTTGGAAACTAATTTTGGAGTTGAGTTTATATAAAAATTATATTGCATATTCCAGCCAGATTATATGACAATAATAAAGAGAAAAAGGAAATAAAATTGAGCCAATAATGGTGATCCCCCCCTAATGATCATTTCAGGATCAGGTTTGTGTTTTCCGAGGGGTCAGTTTCATCGATTGTGGCTGGTAGACGTTTGAGGGGGAGGTGTTTGTTTTATGGGGGACCACGGGGAGACTGCGTAACAAATATATCATCAAAGTAGAAAACCACGTTTTGTATGTTAATAGTATTATTTTAAATACCTTTTTATAAAAATATCAAAAAACCTTAGTATACGTTTCTTCAATACAAAAATACTGCGAGATTTTGAGATCTCGTTCTTCAACGAGCGAAGATACAACAGAGAGTGAACACGGAGGGAGAGAGTTAAATAAATTTTAAAATATTTGCAGTTTCTTTATTCAGATATTGGGAGGCAAGCTTTCACGCGGTCACGCTTCATCAGGCCACTGGCTCCGCAAAGGCGTGCAACACACATACAATAGAGATTCACAGAAATACATTTAAAAAAAATCAAAAATAACCCTCTACAACTAGAAACTATTTTATATTTAATTTTTTAAAAATGTATTTCTGTGAATCTCTATTGTATGTGTGTTGCACGCCTTTGCGGAGCCAGTGGCCTGATGAAGTGCGACCGCGCGAAAGCGCTTGTCTCCCAATATCTGAATAGAGAAACTCTCTCTGCAAATATTTTAAAATTTATTTAATTTTTTCAAATATAATTTTATTTGCATCTATATTTCAAGTACGGGGAGAGAGATATATACTAAATGATGGCTATTTGACCTTGTTTTGAAGTATGACAGTTCTGGGATGTCTCCTGTTGATACTGTTGTTTGGATATGAGGGATTCGAAGATTTCTTATTTAGACGGTATATTATAGTAGTGGCAGGTTTTCTAGATTCTCGCGGTATTTTTGTATTAAAGAAATTTATTTTAAAGTTTTTTTGATATTTTTTATAAAAGTATATAACAATTTTCTTATATTTAAATACCTTTTTATATAAAATTGAAAGTTTCAATTGATAGTTTCGATAACGTTGTTCTGAATATAGACGCTCCATTATGGTGAGAGTTAAAATTACCCCAAAGTTTCCTAATACAAAAATTTGCATAATGCTTCGCTATTGTTGTAATAATTATAGGTGAAAAATAGACGATATAATAAACACCTTAGCGTTTGATAATAGCGTTATATTAGAATTAACATGTGATAAGATAATAGAGAGAGGGTTGTCTTGGTCTAGTTGAGCTATTCATTAAGGATTTTCGTGAAAAAAAATGATGTGGTGAAAGCTTCTTACTTTCTGGTGTTATACCATAGCCTAGTAATCCGTTCATTGAAGATTTTCGTGGAAAAAATGATGTGGTGAAAGCTTCTTTTGCCTTCTGGTGTTATACCATAGTCTAGTTGATCCGTTCATTGAAGATTTTCGTGGGAAAAATGATGTGGTGAAAGCTTCTTGCCTTCCGATGTTACCTTAGTCTAGTTAATCCGTTCAGTGAGGATTTTCGTGAGAAAAACAATGCGTTGAAAGCTTTCCGATGTTACCTTCGTCTAGTTTATCTATTCATTGAGGATTTTCGTGAGAAAAATGATAAGGTAGATTTTTCCTCTCCCATATCCATATGCAGTCAATCTAATAGTAGATTCATCTACCCCTAAAAGCTGTTTCAAATTTCAAGGACAAGTAGGTGCAAGCCTCCATATTGGGATGGAGTTGGAGACTTATCCTGTTCTCTGCTTTTCTGCTTTTCACATACATAGACATGTGGTGCACTTACAGTAAAACTAGTCGCCTTCTTTTACCCACCATGATTATCATGGCCTGTACCATGTGTACTAGGAATAAGCAAAATAAAAATGTTCTCTGCTCGGTCCCCCTTCTGTCTTAGCCGTGCAAGGACATTGTCCACCATGTAGAGACGGTTGGTAGGGAACTACCCGCCCAAGAAGATAGAATCTTATAATAGAGTATTCCAGTACTTTGGGGATCCAGTATTAGAACTGGTTGACCCTGAATAATAAAACAACAACAAAAAGATTTATAAAACGAAAATTGCAATTATACCGCGAATGTTTCTTAAGGTTAGAAATAATCGCTATTTCTTCTTAAAATAAATTTCGATTTTTCGTTCAAAAGAAACATTCGCGGTATAATTGCAATTTTCGTTTTATAATCATAAGCCACTTTATATTGTATTATAAAAAGATTTATGAAGACATTTTAGTCTTATACAGATTCTCCGAGTAGAGGAATGATAGAATGCACTAACACACGCACAAAGCTTTATTAAGACCACCGGTCTAATAAAATACTAGTTAACAAGATGTTCAGGGAAACAGTAATTTTTTGACGTTTTAACAAAAATAAATTTGTTTTAATATTTGATCGGATTCTAGACCGAGCATTTATTTGGTCCCTTAGTTAGGTCTTAAATGGTTGTTTGTAATTGGTTGTCTATCAGAGTAGGTACTGTAGTAAACTAATGAGTAATGAGCTCGTTAAGGAAGTAATCAGGATGGTTGGGTGATAATTGGATCATGCCAAACTACTTTGTGATGGTTCCTTAAGGATTCTGCTCACTGAATTTTATTTTTATTGTATTTGACCATTTAACGTTCACTTTATCCTGTGCCATAGATCAATAAATGATAAAGATAGAAAGATATTTCCTGGATGGTTGACCATCAGAAACAGACAATTGGCTTAACACAGATGTGATAGATTCAATTTGAAGAAAAGTTCGATGTTAATCTTCACTTTCTGCATATAACTTCTATGTTTACTTTTATAGATGGAAAATTTGCCGAGAGGAACTTTATCTAAAAAGCATAGGGATCCTCTCCCGTTAAAACTAGAGGCCTCAGGTCGATGACAAAGCCACAACACCAGCTTTGGAAGACTGAAAAGCGTCTACCTAAAGACCATGGTTTCGAGTCAATAGATGGCGTCTAGTTTTGACGGGAGAGGAGTCCTATGCTTTTATAGATGTTTACTTCCCTTTATCCATCCGGGAGAATCCTGTATGGCGAGACGCAATCGGTATACAAAACCCTCTGACTCTAGGCAGTGGAGAGGCCTCGAGGTTCTAACTTCTAAAGAGATGGCAGGTTCTTGGGTACAGGAGAGTACCTAGTCCTAGTGTGGACCATCTTAAAGAAGCCAAGAATACTTGGTTGTCTGCATGCTGGTAGAGTCAGGGGGGGGGGGGGGGTTCCTTGCCCGTTCCCTCTGGTGTGGTTGAAAGAAGATGAAGTAAACCATACCCTCCTGCCAGCCAGAGGGCTGTAGAGGTTTCGTTATAAGAAGGAAGGTTAAGACTTATAGGCCTCCTAGGCCTGGGTGGTTATATGATCCAAGAATGTATGGGAAGAGTGTCCTTAATAAAGGCGTTATTGTCGGTTTATCATCAAGATGGTAAGGACTTGAGATAGTCCTCTAAAATAACTTGAGATTTCTAAAGATCCTGAAATCTCGGAAGACTCTGAGATATTCGAAGGGCCTGTGCCGAATACTTACGTATACTACAGTAGAACTACCTCCCTGTAAAGGACAACACCTAATTACAGAGCCAAAGTGTCCTTTAGGGAGAGGTGTCCTTTTATCGGAGAGTTGCTAAATAGTAAAAATGGTAATTTTGGAGATGAAAACTGTCCTTTGTAGAAAGGTGTCCTCTAGCGCGCGTGTCCTCTCATGGAATATGTTCTACTGTAGAAAGGTGTCCTCTAGCGCGAGTGTCCTCTCATGGAGTATGTTCTACTGTAGAGAGGTGTCCTCTAGCGCGAGTGTCCTTTCATGGAGTATGTTCTACTGTAGAGAGGTGTCCTCTAGCGCGAGTGTCCTTTCATGGAGTATGTTCTACTGTAGAGAGGTGTCCTCTAGCGCGAGTGTCCTTTCATGGAGTATGTTCTACTGTAGAGAGGTGTCCTCTAGCGCGAGTGTCCTTTCATGGAGTATGTTCTACTGTAGAGAGGTGTCCTCTAGCGCGAGTGTCCTTTCATGGAGTATGTTCTACTGTAGAGAGGTGTCCTCTAGCGCGAGTGTCCTTTCATGGAGTATGTTCTACTGTAGAGAGGTGTCCTCTAGCGCGAGTGTCCTTTCATGGAGTATGTTCTACTGTAGAGAGGTGTCCTCTAGCGCGAGTGTCCTTTCATGGAGTATGTTCTACTGTAGAGAGGTGTCCTCTAGCGCGAGTGTCCTTTCATGGAGTATGTTCTACTGTAGAGAGGTGTCCTCTAGCGCGAGTGTCCTTTCATGGAGTATGTTCTACTGTAGAGAGGTGTCCTCTAGCGCGAGTGTCCTTTCATGGAGTATGTTCTACTGTAGAGAGGTGTCCTCTAGCGCGAGTGTCCTTTCATGGAGTATGTTCTACTGTAGAGAGGTGTCCTCTAGCGCGAGTGTCCTTTCATGGAGTATGTTCTACTGTAGAGAGGTGTCCTCTAGCGCGAGTGTCCTTTCATGGAGTATGTTCTACTGTAGAGAGGTGTCCTCTAGCGCGAGTGTCCTTTCATGGAGTATGTTCTACTGTAGAGAGGTGTCCTCTAGCTGGAGTGTCCTCTCATTAGGTTTTACTATGAATCATGGAATAAGAAATCAGTGGACTAACTCTCTTCTAGGATTCTACCAACCATAGGATGACCATGGTCCTCCACCCAGGTGTAGCGGAGAACAGTTTTCCTTAGCTCGTACTTACGTTGATCTTCCGTTCCAGATGTAAGGGAGCGGAAACAGCTATTCAACAACCTCGCGCCATATATGGAAGCTGATCAAAAGAGGGGCGTGTGACAAGCAGTTCGTTAGGGTTCCGCTATCAAATAACTGGTGTTTATGTTGGTTGTGGGGGGGAGGTATGTGACGAATCACCACACCTGTCGACCTTTCCCAGCCGTCGTTCTGTTTGGACTCTTGACTTGGGTCACTGACATCTTGACATCTACCTTGGCTATGTCTTCATAGATAGATAGACAATTTGACAATTTTATTGATTCTTCTATTCAATTGTTACAAAGGTGGGAAAATATATATAATATATATTTTTTTTGCTTATCCCTAGTACACGTGGTACAGGCCATGATAATCATGGTGGGTAGTTAGCGACTGCTTTTACTGTAAGCACACCACATGTCTACACATGTGAAAAGCAGTTCGACTTTGCACTTACAAATGTGCCAGAGCCCCGTTTGGTTATTTGCACTCGCTGTGGTGGGGTTGTAATTTTGAAAGAATCAGGGGCCATTGGAGCATTATTTTTAAACAGAAAAAAGTGTCCAATGCGGGAATCGAACCCGGGTCCTAATGGTCGAAAACCAAATGGTTTAACCAGCCTTCCACCGACCCCCAATAAAATAGTAAATAAAGGGTAGATAAGTTGTGTATGTGTACAAATTTCTTCAGCAAGGAAGGCTTCACCATCTTGAGAGAGTTCTCCTCCAGACAAGGAGGGGGTCTTCTAGATAACTAGATGTCTAGCTCTCCTCTCTTACACTCAACCACATCACAGGTACAATAACCACCATTTCAAAATGTCGTATCACACTAAGCCAGGTGTTGGCAAATTTTTAGGTCGGAAGAGTCAAAAATTACAATTTACAAAATATCAAAGTTTTTAAAGAGCCACAACATTTTTTCTTGCCAACAATAAATAGTACTCGCATAAATAATATTTACATATGGAACTATATAAAGAGCTTCACATCCGAAGAGCCGTATGGGGCTCGCGAGATTTAGAGTTAAAGAATTCTTCTACAGCATTTCTTCCAAATATATACCTACATTGTATTGTGTGTGTGGAAGTAAATATTTATTTTAAATGTATATTATATTTAATTAAAAAAAGATATGATTGCTGCTGTTTTGGATAATCTTGGTTATTATGCTATAGCGGTGCAGTCGTGGCTATAATATTGAAAGAATAATGGTTTTGATCAGATATTGCTTTATTGAGCTGAGAAATGAATTCATATTAAAAACATAATTTTGTACAAGTACAGCCTGGCTTAAGGCGTAAGAATAAAAATATGAAAAACAAAGAATATTTACATAATTACATATGGTTTGAGCCGACCAGCGGGGAAGAACAACAACGAGATTTTATATGGGAAGCATGACCTCTGGCGGTCGATTTAAACAGAGTATTTATATTTATGAAATATATTTTTAAATGAAACAATATCTTAATATAACATTTTAAATAATATCTTAATATAACATTTTAAATAATATCTTAATATAACATTTTAAATAATGTCTTTATATAACATGTATATATCTGGAAGAAACACCTGTAAAATAGTTCTTTAACTCGAAAACTTGCTAATTCGAATAAACTAGAAAAAAAACCTTTTGCTTAAGAGTTAATTAAGTAATTAAAATAAATTAAGATTCTTGAGATAAGTTTAATTGACGGCACGTGTCGTACATGCGACCCATGGCGTTGTCACCATTTCCGCTCATCAAAGATAAATGGTCAAAATCGATGAAAAGGTGCAAAGGAAGGTCACAGAGGTCTTGTAACATCTAAGAACTTGCAGCAACCACCTGGGGTAAACAAAGAGGAAACGTCCAGCGTCAAAATGCCCCTCCCTCACCCGACCCTCTCCCCCTATTACCTATCCTGCAGGTAGGGGCCCCCTATCGCCCCCTTTGTCCCCTTCCAGGAACCCTGGACTCAATGCCGTCTAGATTAATGAAGAGTTAACGGTATTGGAACTTCTGTTGGTCATCCTCTTGGTGGAGAGAACGCCTGGTGAAAGTACTGGATGGAGTTGGGTGGGCCATGTCATTAAGACATCGTTAGAGAACAATTATAGCCGCGGTGATGTGGCAAGTGGTTAGAGCAATATACAAGGCTGTCCCAAAAGTTCTTAAACACTTGCAAAAAAATTGAAATACCAATATTATTCACCATAATATTATTCGCCGTTACGTATAATGTCTTTGTATTATGTATAAAGTAATTGTATTATGTATTCGCTGTAATAATATTATTCGCCAAGTAATAAGAAAAAAACAACATTTTAAGAAAAACAACAAACTTTTGGGATGAATTTATAGTCGTTTACAATAATCCCTTATATTATTTGAAAGAAAAAAAATAATCCAAGGAAAAGTATCCTGACAAAACAAAAATAATTTAAGGAAAATAAAGGTGAACAAGTCAAAGTTGACGGAACGAATGAAAAAAAAAAAAAGATTCGAGAAGTTAGAGAGGCTGAGATAGATTCCAGTTATAGCTGTCCTACTCACTAGGGTCTCAGATGTGACGATCAATTATGTAAAAAAGGTTAGAGAACAGCTGTCAGACACTTCACACCGACACTGTAAAAAAAGTTGTGTGGCGTAGAAATGTGTTTATTTATAGAGGGAACTAGGAAATATCTCTTACGTCCCCAATGTGATGGTGGGAAGTCTTTCCAAAATATCTTTATTTGGTACCGCTCAACAAAAACAACCTAGTTTATGATCATTGAAACAATGAATAATATAGATAAAGAATTCTTCCTGATTTTTGAAATTAAACGAAAAAAACATGGTGAAGGAAGACGAGTTTCTTTTATTGATGCATAGGTTCAAGCTTTCGGGTAAAAACCCTTCAACAGGCGAGCAATGAAGCGCGACTTATAAGGACTATGGTACAGATGGTAGGACGGAATATATATATTTGTACCATAGTTCTTATAAGTCGCGCTCGCCTGTTGAAGGGTTTTTACCCGAAAGCTTGCACCTATGCATCAATAAAATAAACTCGTCTTCCTTCACCATGTTTTTTCGTTTAATGAATAATAGGTGAAGGTTATTCACATATTAAACAAAATGTTAACGCGGGATTTAATCCCGGTTCATGACTGTCGGGAATCGAGGGTGTTACCCACTTGTACACCGACTTCTTTTTTTTTAATGGAAAGTCTTGGGTACATCGTCGTTGGTGGTGGGGGCTTGGACGTTTCTTTGATGGAACCACCGCTAATTCTTTCCTTTCTTCCAGTTTCTCTCATCTCTGATTGAATTTCCGGTTTTCTGGGACGTTGCCCCTCCGTAGCACTTTCACGTTTGCATCTAAAAGCACCAATTATTCAAGTGTCACTTCAAAGTTAGGACAATTATCGTCACCAAATTTGACATTTTCCTGACAGTTTCTTAAAATGCTACTTCCATTATTGATATTTGGGGGATATTTGAGTTGATGGAGGAATGGTCTAAACTGTTGGTATTCGACCGCTACGAGCCGGGATCAAATCCCGCATTCGGCACATTTTTTTTTTTCGAATTAAAAATTACTCCAATTACCTCCGATTCTTGAAAAATTCCAACTCCAAAAGTGATTGCAAGTAACCTAACTGCTCTGGCATAATTTTAAGTACGAAAATCTCGATCTGCTTTTCATATATGTAGACATATGGTGTGTTTACAGTAAAAGCAGTCGACAAATTCTACCCATCGTGATTATCATGGCCTATACGTATACTAGAGATACTTAAAAAAATTAAATGATGAAGATTCGATTTTTTTGCGTTGTACTTTCAGTTAAACCAAAATGGTCGTTTATTTTTCCTTTTGAACCCATTCCATTTGTTGTACAGCAATCACCAATTAGAATCAAAACTCATTCTTGTGGTTGAATACGCTAACCTAGGTACTATGTGAACGATCTAAAATCAAGTTTAGAAAAAAACTCAGCAGTTTCATAACAAACAGAGCACAGTTGTCCATACATATGCTACATTTTGAAGGGATATTTGAAGCGATATGCTAAAAAACTGGATCTTTCACATAGTATTTGCTATTCAGGACATGTGTGTACGGGTTATTTCAGGTTATAACCGCTAAATCATCAGGATACAAGTGCTGCTGTCAAACTGGTTAGTCCTTCAACGTCTCTTACAAATCTTGAAAGAAATTAATACATTGATATAGATATGCTTGTTTTCTGTATACAAATGTTTTTTCAGTTTATATATACAGTCAAACCTCTTTAAAGCGACCAGCATCCCTAAAGCATCCAAATTTATCTTCAATATAGGGATCGATTTATACTGATACATTTTTTTTTTAATGAAGGTTACCTCTCCCGTCAAAATAGACGTCAAAACTAGATGGCCATCTATTGACTGTCGCTGCAAACTAGCGGCCTCTGGTCGGTGACAAAGCCACACTATACCTCAATGATATATTCTAATTTGAGGCGAATTAGTCCTAAGGCAGGTATGATTCCTCTATCAAACTTCTCTAAGAATATAAATCCATAGTTGTCAAGGAGCGGGAAAGTGTGTTGGTTTGATTTCACTCTGAAGTTCATCCACAAATGGGCAATATCGACAATTTAAAAAAATCATTTTTTGACATTTTCTCAAGTACATATAGGCACACAGTATGCACAATTATTATTAGAATGATAAGATGATATGAAAAATTCACATTTAAACTCATGGACAAAACTCTAGGAATTGGAAAGGATTTTGATATCGACGATTGTCTATTTTTTATAAGGAGACGGAGGTTTTTCACACTTGGTTATCTCGTGTGTCTTCAATAAAGGTCACTGTAATATCTTTCAGAGTTATTGTCTCAATCCCGATATACATGTTTAAAGGTACAACTTCCTTAAGTTTTGTCCATGAGTGTATCTTTCAGAGTTATTGTCTCAATCCCGATATACATGCTGAAAGGTACAACTTCCTTAAGTTTTATCTATGAGTGTATCTTTCAGAGTTATTGTCTCAATCCCGATATACATGGTAAAAGGTACAACTTCCTTAAGTGTTGTCCATGAGTGTATCTTTCAGAGTTATTGTCTCAATCCCGATATACATGGTAAAAGGTACAACATACTTAAGTTTTGTTCATGAGTGTATCTTTCAGAGTTATTGTCTCAATCCCGATATACATGGTAAAAGGTACAACTTCCTTAAGTGTTGTCCATGAGTGTATCTTTCAGAGTTATTGTCTCAATCCCGATATACATGGTAAAAGGTACAACATACTTAAGTTTTGTTCATGAGTGTATCTTTCAGAGTTATTGTCTCAATCCCGATATACATGCTAAAAGGTACAACTTCCTTAAGTGTTGTCCATGAGTGTATCTTTCAGAGTTATTGTCTGAATCCCGATATACATGCTGAAAGGTACAACTTCCTTAAGTTTTGTCCATGAGTGTGAATGCTATGTACAAGTACTATATCCAAGGTGTACCGATGACACAGAGCACGATGGATCAACGCCAACACCGCGCGTTTCTTGGCAGACCGAGTAAATCTCTAACTTGGCCGACGAGGTGACGGCGCTGTCCAAAACATTTTTCCGTGGTCGGAAACATCTCTCCATATGTTCTAATAGCAAAAGTAATCAAAAACAAACCCAATACATTAGCTTTTCACAAATTCTGGAAAACAGCACAAACAATAGACACAATACAGATAATGGATCCAATTTGAAGAGAAAAAGGTCGATGTTATCTCCACTTTCTGTAGTTAACTGTTTACTTCTGTATCTGGAAGAATTCTGTATGGGACGAGGGTCCTTAATAAAGGCTTTGTGGTTGGTCTACCATCAGGATGGTAAGGATTTGGTATATTCCTCTAAAGGACCTTAGATCTCTAAAGAACTTGAAATTCCTAAGGAGTCTGAAATCTCGGAATACTCTGAGATATTCGAAGGGCCTGTGTCGAATACTACGTATACTACAGTAGAACCTCCCTGTAAAGGACAACACCCAATTACAGAGCCAAATTGTCCTTTAGGGAGAGGTGTCATCTTACCGGAGAGTTGTTAAATAGTAAAAATGGTAATTTTGGAGATGAAAACTGTTATGTTTACTTCTGGGAGAATCCTGTATGGGACAAGTGTTCTTAATAATGACTTTGTTGTTGTATTGGGGATTGTTGGTCTTTTCCTTACGTCATTGTTAGGAGAGTAGAGGACAGTTGAAGTAAGGTGTCACTCCAATTGTAGCCTAATCCGAAAGGTTCCGTTTGTGGATATCCTGGTTCTATGTCGGCAGGTATACCGGATCACCCCACGTGCTGGGATTTCTAACGCTAGACTGACACCTGCAGATTTTACGGAAGTCCGTTTTTATTGCGAATTTTTTGGGGAGATGTATTCGTTAATTAGGACTTCTGTTAATTGGGACTAATATTTGCCTTCCTCCTTGCCATTCCGCCGGATAATGAGAGTTAATTAGTTGCATAATTAACAAAAAGAATTCTGATTTCTCTTCAGAATAGATAATATTTGCATATACTGGTATATTTGCATATATAGACACGATTGCATAGTGAGCACTATTTGAATATACAGGAATTTAATTGTATAGGTGGGAAAAAATGCGCATATACAGACGCGTTTGCAAATTGAGAATATTTAAATATACTAGAGTGTGTGTATATACATATGCACAGAAATAAATTTGCATATATACAGGCGCATTTGCATAATGAGTAATATATGAATATACAGGGATATATTTATACATACAGAAATACATTTGCATATACAGGCGTATTTGCATAATGAGTGATATTTGAATATACAGGGATATATTTGTACATACCAAACTAAATTTGCATATAGAGGATGTATATGTTGCATGAAGAGGTCTACATGGAGGGACCCCACAGTGTGGGGCCAACCCGGCAGATAATGCCCCACCCCCCACTTGAACCAAGTCCTAATGCGATGTTTGGAAGCCTCTGTTGTTCTTTTCTCCGCTTTCCTGCTCCCTTCGCTACCAGCTTCCTCCTTTTATCAAATAAATCTTCCATTCAACAAAGGAGGCCTGATTTTGTAAATCATCCATATCCAGGGTCCATGATCATCTTTGCTTTATCTTTCCTGTCATAGCAGTTGTATCACCAACTGTAGGACCTTTCTAACTTTCTCTTGGAATCCTTCTCCTCCTTTTACAGAAGTGGAGCTCGCATAGAGTGAACGAATGGTGTGGGGATTGTTATAAAAGTTGTACCCCCAAATATACAGCATAGGACCCATGTTAATTGACTTTCTGCGTCCACCTTAGCACATTAGTTGGTATCACTAAATGAGTATCATGAAGACCATGCCAATATCTCCTTCCTATATCAACCAATGGTTGTAACGACATCGTAGGAGACATCTGTGTTATTCCCATTGTAGTCCAACGTCCTCTTTGCTCAAAACTCTATCCAAGAGAGATTTCCCCCAGCTCAATAATTGCTTGACAAAAACCAACAGGTAATTTTAAAGTCAATTTTAACGGATCATATTTGGTTTGTTTCTATCAGGAATCCAATTCCATAAAAAACAAACCAGTTGGCGATTGAAACAATGGGGTATCTATCCATTCTTCTTGCCGCTACATACCTGACAGGATTGGCCAACGGCCTGCCAACCTTGATTCTGCTAATTCTCCGGGTTTTTTTTCAATGTTTGTTTCCTTCTTCCTGCATCTAGGCCGAAGGAACAAAATCAACTTCCTCGTAATTTGAAGAAAACTAACGTAAAATTGATAAATTAATCTATTACGTGCCTAGATTTTAATTAACTTTTGTAGAACACATTCGACATTTTATTCTTAATAAATTTACACTCTCATGGACTAAACTTAAAGAAGTTTCAAATTTTGATGTCGTTGTTTTAATGCTTGTTTTTAAGAATTATTTATTTATTATAATTATTTTTTAAGAAAACAGAGGCAATTTTGTTCATACTTAGTTATCTCGTGTGTCTTCAATAAAGGTCACTGTAATATCTTTCAGAGTTATTGTATGAATCCTGATATGCATGGTAAAAGATACAACTTCCTTAAGTTTTTTCCATGAGTGTAATAACATCATTTTACATTTGAATGAATTATCCATAGTTCGTTTACAAACCTTATATTTATTCTTGATAGGGTCAACCTAGTGTTTAGACATTGGTCTACCATTGCCGGGATTGTTGTAATAGGAGATGCCAAGAGAAGAGGCCTCTCGAGAGATGACAAATGCAGTTTACCCACGGAATCTACCAACGGTCAGTTCTGTAAATCTCCAGGTATAGCGACCACGGTATGCCGCCGCCCATTAACGTGACCTTTACTCTCGCGCCAAATAATAACTCAGAATCGGGATTCGATCCGACAGATAACGAGATTTATCACAACTCGGCTCATCTTTCACCTTGATAATAGGGTTAACGGCACGCCGGGCTTTTAATTAGCTGGGCAACCCTGCTCTAATTGGCAGTCCTTGGTTTGTGGATTCTTTGATGTCTTTGGTTTGTGGATTTTCTGGGATCTTGGACTTTGGTTTGCAAATTTTCTGGGATCTTAGTCCTTGGTTTGCGGATTCTTTGATGTTTTGGTCTCTGGGATTTTTTTTGGGAATTTTCTGGGATTTTGGTTTGGTTTTTACGGATTTTTTGGTGTCTTGGTCACACTTGGTTATCTCGTGTGTCTTCAATAAAGGTCACTGTGATATCTTTCAGAGTTATTGTATCAATCCCGATATACATGCTAAAAGGTACAACTTCCTTAAGTTTTGTCCATGAGTGTATAAATACCATTGTAGAATCCGAAAATTTTCTAGATTTCAGAAACGATCGGTAGACAGAGAGCAAAGTTTTCAAATTGTATTTTAATGGGATAATTGTAGTTTCTTTCTTCTAATCCAATTCCTTCCAGAAATATTACAATATAAAATTGAATTGTAACTTGAATTGGGTCAATAGGAATATAAAAGATAAAGTTGACAAAACGGTGACTTGTTATCAAGAAAGAGTGATGAAGATTTGAAACGTCAGTTCCACGGCCAGACAGACCGACAGACAGACACACCTTCATGTCAAGATAATGATCGGCCAACTGCCAACAGCTGTTCCTCCGACACCCTTTCTACGGAGGTCACACTTTGTCTGACTGTCCATGTCTTTATTTCTTTATATGATTTATTCATTTAAAGGCAATTAGAAGATTTAAGAGAATTGTGTTCCACCGAAGTACAGATGTATCAATGTACGACACAAATCTCATCTAGAGAGTGAGAGATTTTTTTTTTAGATTTAAACATACAGTTAAACCTCTCTATATCGCCCCCTCTAAATAGCGTCTCCCTCTCTATAGCGTCCGATTTTAAATACGTAGTACGATGCGATTTACATTAAAAGTGACCTGTCTATAGCGCCCCCTCTAAATAGCGCCTCCCTCTCTATAGCGTCCGATTTTAAATACGTAGTACGATGCGATTTACATTAAAAGTGACCTGTCTATAGCGCCCCCTCTAAATATTGCCCCCCTCTCTATAGCGCCCGATTTTAAATACGTAGTACGATGCGATTTACATTAAAAGTGACCTGTCTATAGCGCCCCCTCTAAATAGTGCCTCCCTCTCTATAGCGCCCGATTTTAAATACATAGTACGATGCGTTTTACATTAAAAGTGACCTGTCTATAGCGCCCCCTCTAAATAGTGCCTCCCTCTCTATAGCGCCCGATTTTAAATACATAGTACGATGCGATTTACATTAAAAGTGACCTGTCTATAGCACACCCTCTAAATAGCGCCTTCCTCTCTATAGCGTCCGATTTTAAATACGTAGTACGATGCGATTTACATTAAAAGTGACCTGTCTATAGCGCCCCCTCTAAATAGCGCCTTCCTCTCTATAGCGTCCGATTTTAAATGCGTAGTACGATGCGATTTACATTAAAAGTGACCTGTCTATAGCGCCCCCTCTAAATAGGGCCTTCCTCTCTATAGCGCCCGATTTTAAATACATAGTACGATGCGATTTACATTAAAAGTGACCTGTCTATAGCACCTCCTCTCTATAGCATCCTATTTTGGTGAGTCCCAAGAGAGGGGGCGCTATAGAGAGGTTTAACTGTATTTTATTAACATCATACAAGTCACATACACAATGTGTAGTAGCATAGATAAAAATTTATTTTACAATGCACTAGCGCGCCATCTGTTATCAAATTACAAAACTATTCTAGACGCGTAATATTCTTTTTAAAATAAAACAATTTCTACTGCCCTTACTGCAATGGAAAAATTAAAGGGAGGGCCTGGCTCATCAGTGGTGAACCCTCCAAGCGGTTTCCCCAGTTTAATCTACCATACCGCTGTTATATTGCATTTTTGGAACTTCCTTTTATAGTGATACTGATGCTTGATTCTAAAATATCCATTCGAAGAGTCAAGCATCAGTATCACTATAAAAGGAAGTTCCAAAAATGCAATATAACAGCGGTATTGTAGATTGAACTGGCGAAATCGCTGGGAGGGTTCACCACTGATGAGCCAGGCCCTCCCTTTAATTTTTCCATTGCAGTAAGGGCAGTAGAAATTGTTTTATTTTAAAAAGAATATTACGCGTCTAGAATAGTTTTGTAATTTGATAGATAAAAATAAAGATAAATTTCAAAATAAAATAGTAAACTATTTACAGTTATTAAGTAGAACTGCTCTTCACTGAAGGTTAATAACGAGTTTACAAAGTGGGAAGAGGAGCTTCTTTTTATTAGCATGCACACAAGCTTTCGGACATATCGTCCTTCATCAGGTAAGAGTAATAAACGCGCTGAGGATCCATATATACACAAATCTGAAAAGAAAATTTACATAACTGCAAAAGATAAAAGTATTTAAAGATAAAAATAAGAACCAAATATGCTAAAAAGATTATAGGGATTAAATGCTAATAAATCTGGACTAAGTACATATGCACTATGAATGGTGTTAATCAAGGGCAGGTAAATGCAACCTATGGCTATTCACATAACATATGGTATTGTTCTGGTATATCTATATGCCTGTTGATGCTGTTTGTTTTTATTGACACAAATGCCTCTAGTAAAAGTCTTTGGTACTTATTATTGATATTGTTGTATAGAATGGATGGCTTTGTTAGATTGAATGTATGACCGGTTTGCATAGAATGACTGTATATAGGGGAATTTAGGTTTTTTTTAGAGATGTTTCTGGAATGCTCAACCATTCTGATGGCGACGGATCTACCCGTCTCCCCGACATAAGTGGCATTGCATTGGTCGCAAGAGACGGAATAGACAGCACCACCAGAACGGAGAGAACTCGCATGAAGGGAAGATCTGGTAATGGGGTGTCGGATTAGTGTAGCGATGTTAGGTGGGTTCTGGAAGTATGTTGTAATGCCATGTTGCCTTAAAAACCTGGCTATGGTGATAGACTGGGGGCAAAAAGGAAGGGAGCAAATATTTCTGTGTATAGCTGGAGCACTGTTGTGGTGAGGGTCATGCATGTGTTTAAGAATGAAGGGGGTCGGGTAGCCGGATTTGGATAAATATGAAAATATTTTAGCCTTTTCTATTGTTTGGAATAACGGGAGGGAACAATGAGTAAAGATACGTTTAGTGAGAGCTCTAACTGTATTGATTTTGTGTGGTGTTGGGCAATGTGACCGGAAGTTTGTGTGGTGTGGGGGTGTGTTGTTTTTATAGTATACTGTGGTATGGAAACTGCTGGGGGTGCGTATGACTAGTGTATCTAGGAAAGGTAGGACTGAGTGATTTTCTGTTTCATGGGTGAAGGCTATGTCTGGGTGGAAGGAGTTGAGGTCAGATAGGATGTGAGAGGCAGATACCTCACTTACCAAGCAAAAGGTATCATCGATGTACCGCCTCCATAGAAAGATGTCTGAAGAATGGCGTGAAGTGATCCATTGGTCCAGTGACCTCATGACAACCTCAGCCACCACGGTTGAGAGGGGGCTACCCATGGGGGAGCCCTTGGTCTGCTTGAAAAACTGGGTATCAAATGTGAAGGTGGACATGCCTAGGCATATGGAAGTGAGCTCGACAACTATAAAAACAACACACCCCCACACCACACAAACTTCCGGTCACATTGCCCAACACCACACAAAATCAATACAGTTAGAGCTCTCACTAAACGTATCTTTACTCATTGTTCCCTCCCGTTATTCCAAACAATAGAAAAGGCTAAAATATTTTCATATTTATCCAAATCCGGCTACCCGACCCCCTTCATTCTTAAACACATGTCGGGGAGACGGGTAGATCCGTCGCCATCAGAATGGTTGAGCATTCCAGAAACATCTCTAATAAAAACCTAAATTCCCCTATTTACAGTCATTCTATGCAAACCGGTCATACATTCAATCTAACAAAGCCATCCATTCTATACAACAATATCAATAATAAGTACCAAAGACTTTTACTAGAGGCATTTGTGTCAATAAAAACAAACAGCATCAACAGGCATATAGATATACCAGAACAATACCATATGTTATGTGAATAGCCATAGGTTGCATTTACCTGCCCTTGATTAACACCATTCATAGTGCATATGTACTTAGTCCAGATTTATTAGCATTTAATCCCTATAATCTTTTTAGCATATTTGGTTCTTATTTTTATCTTTAAATACTTTTATCTTTTGCAGTTATGTAAATTTTCTTTTCAGATTTGTGTATATATGGATCCTCAGCGCGTTTATTACTCTTACCTGATGAAGGACGATATGTCCGAAAGCTTGTGTGCATGCTAATAAAAAGAAGCTCCTCTTCCCACTTTGTAAACTCGTTATTATTTACAGTTATGTAAAGTCTAGGAAGTTCCCCAACTTGAAATATTCCTCCTCCAGACAGGGTCTTCTTAAACTCCCGTCCGTTCTACCTTCTAGAATTTTATTGACAATTTAAACAATTTCATTGATTCTTTTAATCAAATTTTACAAAGGTGGAAAAAATAAAATGGTAAAAGGGCATATAAAGTGTAGGGGAATATATATACAAATGTCTTCAGCAAGGAAGACTACCCCACCTTGAGAGAGTCCTCTTCCAGACAAAGTCTTCTTGTACACTCCAAGAATTATATAGATGCAGGTCTTGTCGAACACGAGTTCTGGTTAAGGAGTTCCACTGACCTGAATTTTAGCCCCAGTCTACCAAAACCTATCTTGCTATAGTCTTATGTGGAAAATCATAAGGTACCTCCTGTAATATAATATAAATGCTTTAAATAGATTTGACCATTGACCAATGTTATTATGGTTTTAAAAATATGTAAAATAAATAAAACACACGGGATAACCAAGTGTGAACAAAATTATCTCTAAAACTAAAAAGTTTTGGTTAGCCGAAGAAAGGGTTTCCCGAAATTTACCTTTTAAAATGTATATCGAGACAATAACTCTGAAAGATATTACAATGACCTTTATTGAAGACACACGAGATAACCAAGTGTGAACAAAATTGCCTCTGTCTCCTTCAAAAAACAAACAAACAAAAAAAAAAAACAGACGACCGGCCTAATTAGGAAAAAATGTGAACTAGGTATTTTTTAAAAATGTTATTGCTTATTATTTTTATATATAGTTGTGCGTACTTTGTTATACTGCAAACCTCCCATGAACGACTCTTTTAGATATGCGACCACCTCCCATGAGCGACCACTTTAAGATAAAATTAAAACTGCGTTGTGTGTGAGAGAGACACGAGCGCCTCCCGGTGTGTATACATCTTGTTCAGGCGGCGATGGGACTGTATATATGCAAATTATTATTATTTGAATATGCAAATGTGTCAATCGATTTTTTAAAAAAATTCTATATATGCGAATAAATATATTGATGAAGAGGATATGTAGGAGTTCATCAAATTGTAATTTAAAAAAAAAAAAACGAAAGAGAAAGACAAAGAGATGGAGTCCGAAAGTCTTTAGTTCTGCTCATGCGCAGTATGTCGGCAAAGCGGTCAAAGGATGCGGAGCGCGCCACAAACCAGTTCCCTCCTTCTCAAGGCCTTCAATGTCGTTCACAAAATTGTTCCTTTGTGCTTCCCTCACAGTAGAGCGGAACACCAAAAACGCTAAACACGGAACGTCCCTTTCTTACACCCCGGACAAACCCATCCATCCATCCTCTGACCATTCAGCCTGTCAAAAACCCATATCGTTCTTCATCTTCGACACTGTAAGAACACCGTGTCAGACAACTATAGTTGAAACAACGTTCGAAAGACTTTAGATTCACCTGTGGTTAATGGTTATTACTTTATTTGTTAAATGAAACTTCATTCATGATAAAATTGTGAAAAAAAAGTTGTAAAATTACGAATATTTTCTCACAATGAGTATATTTTTAATTTAAAAACTGCTAGCTTTCAAGCGTAAATCGTTCTTCAACGGGCTTACTATAATATCGACTTTATCCCACCAGAAATATTTACAAAAACAAACGCGCGCAGCGTGGATATAAATAAAACTTTATTGGCAAAAGTAGTGAAAATCAGGTCCAATACATTGGCTTTTTACAAATTCCGGAAAACAGAACAGTCAAAAGGTGTACAACACAGAAGAGCGACCCCCAACTTGAAGTCATATTTAAAGTTCAATTCATTTTGTAAATACATTCTAAACTTTCTACAAAATCTGGATCTCTAATGTTTTCATGCGTTGAATAATGTAAATAACTTATGTAAATAAACTTTTCTCCTTGTTTGGCGCAAGTATCCCTTGCGGGATATAGAGCTTTGGAAATAAAATAATTGTAATTGTAACTTGAAGTAAAAGATTGATATATTCTCTACTTAGTGTAGATACATATTGCTTACCTATCTGGGAGTATTCTGTATGTGACGAGTATCCCTAAGAAAGACTTTGTTGTTGTTATTGTTTGATGAAGCTACCCGCGAGAAAACTTTCCATAGCATTGGGAATTGATTGATTTAAGGAGAAAGAGAATCCACACGGAAGGCGAAGGTCGCCTTTTTTTTTTTTAAAGAAGGCAGAGACAATTTTGTTCACACTTGGTTATCTCGTGTGTCTTCAATAAAGGTCACTGTAATATCTTTCAGAGTTATTGTCTGAATCCCGATATACATGGTAAAAGGTACAACTTCCTTAAGTTTTGTCCATGAGTGTATCTTTCAGAGTTATTGTCTGAATCCCGATATAAATGCTAAATGGTACAACTTCCTTAAGTTCTGTCCATGAGTGTATCTTTCAGAGTCATTGTCTGAATACCGATATACATGCTAAAAGGTACAACTTCCTTAAGTTTTGTCCATGAGTGTATCTTTCAGAGTCATTGTCTGAATACCGATATACATGGTAAAAGGTACAACTTCCTTAAGTGTTGTCTCCATGAGTGTATCTTTCAGAGTTATTGTCTGAATTCCGATATAAATGCTAAATGGTACAACTTCCTTAAGTGTTGTCTCCATGAGTGTATCTTTCAGAGTTATTGTCTGAATCACGATATAAATGCTAAATGGTACAACTTCATGAGTGTGAAAACATTTTTACATGTTGAGTTTATAAATAGGATTTTTCTTTATTTTCGATGTTTCGGCGACCCTCTGTCGTCCTTTTTACAAGGAAAGCTCAATATACACCCATGGACAAAACTTAAGGAAGTTGTACCTTTTACCATGTATATCGGAATTCAGACAATAACTCTGAAAGATACACTCATGGACAAAACTTAAGGAAGTTGTACCTTTTACCATGTATATCGGAATTCAGACAATAACTCTGAAAGATACACTCATGGACAAAACTTAAGGAAGTTGTACCTTTTAGCATGTATATCGGGATTTAGACAATAACTCTGAAAGATACACTCATGGACAAAACTTAAGGAAGTTGTACCTTTTAGCATGTATATCGGGATTCAGACAATAACTCTGTAAGATACACTCATGGACAAAACTTAAGGAAGTTGTACCTTTTAGCATGTATATCGGGATTTAGACAATAACTCTGTAAGATACACTCATGGACAAAACTTAAGGAAGTTGTACCTTTTAGCATGTATATCGGGTTTCAGACAATAACTGTGAAAAATATTACAGTGACCTTTATTGAAGACACACGAGATAACCAAGTGTGAACAAAATTGCCTATAAAACGTTTTAGTTAACTAAAGAAGGGTTTTCCCGGAAGGTTCCTTTAAACAGGTAAATGAAAAGAGTTTCGGCGTCTTATGATTTTCTGTAAAAAGAATTGTCAGCAAGCGGTCTCACATTTGAAAATTATCCCGCATATGTTTCTTTTAAACGAAAAATCGAAATTTATTTTAAGAAGAAATAACGATTATTTCTAACCTTAGGGATGAAGTATGAAAGGATGAATTGTGAAGAGTAATGATAAACGGAAAAAATAAAAGTGTCCAGGGATGGGAATGGAACCCACAGTGTTACGCTTACCGGGAAGATGCCATGTCCACTAGGCTACATCTGTTTATATTGTTAGAGAGGTTAGGTGGGAGTGGACAGTAGGATTGGTTAGGTAGGTGGCTAACTAGACATGAGTCAGGACGGCCAAGTTTGGTGTTACGTGATGTTGCGCGACAGGGGATGGCGGTATTGACCAGAAGCTGGCGCGGAGCCATCTGGGAGATGTTTATTTCTGACCCGGTCACACGGCAACAGTCATTGTCACTGCTCCCGTGTTCACAGACAACTCTGTGAGTTGTTTCGTTTTGGTCTGGTCCCACTGCAGTATATCATACTCAATATATCCCGTGCTACAGAGAGAATTCACAGACAACTTTACTAAACGTTTACGTATGCCCCGGTCCCACGTCCGTACCCATCATTTCTTGTCCCGTTTATCAAGTTTTATAGAAAATTCTGATAAATATTTGAATCGCGTTCACACTGCAGCATTCATCAACCACAATATATTCACAGCTAATTGCGAGAAATTAATTTCCGAGCCGGTTACACTACAGACATTTCCCCCAATTCTTAAAGAATTTTACACAACGATAGATTATATATACTATTGGAAAATCTTTGTAAATATTATTATTATTTTTATATTTATTTTTGTTTATAATTTCTCATTATATATATGTATATTATAATTCATTTCAAAGATCATAGTCTTTTGTGAGTAAAATATTTATTTTTGACTCGGGCTTTAGATGTTGTACAAAAATTTTAAATATCGCGTGAGAACGCCCTTGGAACTTTAGAAAGATTTTTAACGGCTTGCTAAATGTTTAATTTTTGTTTGCTCCTGACGAGGACAAAAGAGTTTTGTCAAAACGTCGAGGTAATAAAAAGATTTACTGGCCGAAGTATCTTTATTTTAAAGAAACAACGATAGAGGTATTAAATAAATAAAACATTAAAAAATATACATACTCAAGGACAAAATTTAAGTAAGTTTCATATTCTGAGCTTAAACTTCTTATTTACATATATAACGGTAGATTTCACATACATGTACCACATGGCTGTAATAAATACACATAAAGGACTCTATAGATATAATAGACTTCCTTTCGGCATTGCTTCTGCACCAGCAATATGCCAACGAATAATTGAACAAATATTGTCCGGCATACCAGGAACACTTGTCTATCTGGATGATATACTAATTACCGGAGAGTCAGAGGCTGATCATCTTAGAAATTTGGAGGCAGTCTTAAATAGATTAAATGAATATGACCTCAAGGCTAACAGAGAAAAATGCAAATTATGCACCACAGGTCAATGGTCACAATACAATAATTAAATAATATAATTACATATCAGCTCATACATACGCTCTCCTAAAAAAAAAATAATATAACAAAATTAAAAATATATGCATGTAAAAGATACAACTTCTTAAAGTTTTGTCTCTATGTATATGTGTGAGTGTATATTATATATATAATAATGATAATACAGTAGATACATGATAATACATGTGAATGCCGCTTAGATGTTGAATCACCAGAGCATCTTCTTTTAACTTGCCCTCTGACTAATCAAATTGTATGTAGATACTTTGAAACATTACCAAATTCTCTTTGTGTATATACTCTATCTTATGAGAACTTTGTTAAGTTTAGAACTATTTGTACAATAATTTACAAAACACTACTAATCCATCGTGTAAATAATTAATCATATATATGTAAATAATACTAGCACAGCACAATAGTCCTTTGGACTTCGTGCTTTTGTAACAATAAGATAAATAAAATAATACAACAACAACAAAAAGCCTTTATTCAGGGTCACTGACCCTATACAGGATTCACCAGAGGTATGCATAAGAACAAAGCAGTGAGACAAAGGAAATAACGATATATACAGAAGAAAAGGAAAAAAAAAACAAATAAAATAATACAGTAGAACTCTTTAAAAATTCGAACATCTTCAATTCCAATATTTATCTTGATCCCTAGGATTTCCTATAAATAGAATTTCTGTTTTTGATTCGATTTTTTTTGGTACCTTGGGCTTTGAATTGTCCAAGTTCGACTGCATAATAATCGATATAAAAGAAATAAAAAAGAAGAAAAAAAGCGATTTCTTCAATAAAAAATACGTAAAATTTATACGCCTTCCGTTTACCATATCAGAAATCGTGTATCGTAGAAATACACACACACACACAAAGTTTTATTAAGACCAACGGTCTTATACAGATTCACCACTGAAAGAAATAATAGATAGAGCTCCTATACTCCATATAGCGCAGCACCCAACAACAGCCTCCAGGTCCGACACATGTCTAATGGCCACACGTTCCTTTGTACATACGTCATGGTTAGCGAATCACTGGCTAGTGTGGAGTGTATCCTAGAAACACACACACCCAAAGTTTTATTAAGACCACCTGTCTTATACAGATTCACCACAGGAAGTAATCATAGATGGAGCTCCTATACTCCAGACAGCGCAGCACCCAAACAACAGCCTCCAGGTCCGATACATGTCCAATAGCCACACGTTCCTTCGTGCATACGTCATGGTTAGCGAATCACTGGCGAGTGTGGAGTGTGTCATAGAAACACACACACACACAAAGCTTTATTAAGACCACCAGTCTTATACAGATCACCACAGGAAGAAATAATAGATGGAGCTCCTATACTCCAGACAGCGCAGCACCCAACAACAGCCTCCAGGTCTGACACATGTCCAATAGCCACACGTTCCATACGTCATGGTTAGCGAATCACTGAACAGGCGAGTGTGGAATGTATCCTAGAAACACACACACACAAAGCTTTATTAAGACCACCAGTCTTATACAGATTCACCACAGGAAGAAATAATAGATGGAGTTCCTATACTCCAGTCAGCGCAGCACCCAACAACAGCCTCCAGGTCCGACACATGTCCAATAGCCACACGTTCCTTTGTACATACGTCATGGTTAACGAATCACTGAACAGGCTAGTGTGGAATGTATCCTAGAAACACCCTCATGCCATCTTTAAGAATATTCACAATGGTCATCCTAAGATTTCAGTTATATTCATCAATAAAATGAAAGGATTTAAAAGCACGAATGTTTCTTTTATACATAATTAAAACTTCTACTGCCCTTACTGCGATGAAAAAATATATTGGGAGAGCTTGGCTCATCAGTGGTGAACTCTCCCAGCGGTTTCGCCAATTTAATCCACCAGACCGCTTCTCAGAGCTCTAATACTGTATTGGACGATTCTGCTTATATACGCAGCACTGAAGGATGGAATCTCAGAAATGGTATTTCAAGAAAACTATGGACATAAGCTTATAGGACAGTAGAATTACATTCAAATATTCATCAATCCAACACAATAGACATTTGCTAAGGCTATTATAACTTGTTTTATTGATGTTTCACAAGATACTTACATGCCTGTATTCAATTCTAAGGATTACATGTGCCATTGTTGTATCTCTGGCATGGCTCCACCTTCCTTAAAAACCTCACAAGGTCACACCAAACAAAAACTTACCAATTATGATGTTATCACATGTAGTAGACAAGGTGATCTCATTCTAGCCCGGCAACACTGCAATATTCTATGATTATTCTGATAATTATTCTGGCTTTAATTCTCTTGGATAAAAACGCCGTGAAATCCATCTCTTCTTGTTTGAACAACACATTTTTGCGATAAAGAGTTGAATTACAATTAAGTTTTGGTATTAAAATCTATTTTTATCAATAAAATTTTATTTTATTTTAGAGAGAGTTTTATATAAATTGATTTAAGATTTTATCTATAAAAAATAATTAAATATACTGCAAAAAACGTAAATACACAGCTATTAAATCCCCCCAATGCTTTTTACTTAAAAAAATAATATTTAATCTTTTTTCGAAACCTCCCCCCTAGTTTTACTAAACTTGGAAAACATAGAGATAGAAAATACGACGGGAGATGAAATTGATCTAAAAAAAACTGTCTCCCGTCAAGCTAGATGCAAAAGTTGTGCTCCAACTGTAGTCCTTCTCTTTAATCTACCGCACTCGGGTCAGTGCCACAACACCAGATTTGGAAAAATCAGAACGTCCACCTAGAGATAATGGTTTCGAGCTAATGGCTTTCGTCCTTCTGATTTTGTCACGTGATCGCCTTGAAATGACGAGCGCCTTAGTCTGAAACCATGGTCTATCTAGATGAGCGTTCTGTATTTAACAAACTGAGTTTGTGGCATTGTCACTGACCCGATTCCGTTAGATGGCAGAGATGGTCAATAGATGGCACACAGTTTTTGCATCTAGTTTGACTGATATTTATCATTATCAGTTGTAATTTCGCCCGTTAAATATCGAGAGCTCGAAAGCTCGCGATGTTTTTGTAATAAATAATCTTATTGTGTAACTTATGAAAAAAGACATCTCCTTATCGTGCAACTGAAAGTTTCTGATTGCTTGCGCCATCTATCGGAATAAATATAAACTATTCTCGTTGATTTTTTAATTATTCCAAAATAGGCCAAATACCCATTCTTGATTAATCAAGAAAAGCTAACCACGGACGCGTTTCGGGCGTTTCTTATTGCGTAAGGTTTTTAGATATTTTTTTATAAAAGTATATCGCACAATTTTCTTACATTTGAATATATATTATTATATTTGTGATTATAATATATAGTTGGGATTATAAAATTCACTACAAGGTATCCTGAGAATTTATAGTTCTGCTAGAGATAGGGGTGTGGGGGTCTATGTGACAAATGACATCCAGAATGACAAGGATTACTTCCGCCACGTGTTACAGACTAAGGTAAACAAAGCAATGGACAGAGCTGGTAAATCCCGTGGTAATCCCATGGCATTAGGCCTAAGGAAGCAGGAAAAATCAATCTAATTACAACACACGCCTTCCTTCCTATTTGTTGGCTGGTTTTTCTGGGTTCGGCTTGTTTTCTTTTACCTCCCATGGTATCATGGAGACTGCCTCGACATGGTTTTCCTTCTTGTAGATTCAGTAAAGCAATTAGAGATGTCTGCTCTGTCGTAAATTGTTAATAAAAAGTGTGTTATACGGAAATGTGATAGACTCGAATCTAGGGTTCACCACTGATGAGCCAAGCCCTTCCAATATTTTTTCATCGCAGTAATGACAATAGAAGTTGGTTTTATATTAAACAGAAAAACATTGGTACTTCAATGATTTCATTTCCCATAAATAGATGACGCTTCAGAGCTTTATATTAATCGTGAGGTATTGTCAACAAGTGCTCTTTATTTTTCGACAATATTTTACTAATAAGCTTTCCATATCTTTTGAAAGGGGCTACAGTGGGTTGCCGAAATATCAAGGGCAATAGACTTGTATATATAAAAAAAAAAAGGTTGATGAAGTCTCCAACCTACAATTATGGTATATTCTCTATAGAATTGAGTAGAGTTAGGGTAAACTCTTGATATTAAATACAAATTAAAATTTAACAACCTTAGTTTCATATTACTATGTATTTATTCGTTAGTTCATACAAATTTTGGAATGGAGGTTGTAAATTTTGTGTTGCCTATGATAATCATACTGACACTCGTGTCCTATACTCTGTGCGTTCTTTATATATTGGTAGAAGTACAGGATTCAGCAGCGGTAGTGCATTGACATCGGGAATAAGCAGGTATCTACGTACCGCCAGTAACTGCTATCAACTCAAATGGCGCCCAAACGTGGGTCTGCATTCCATTCTCCTTACGACTTCTAATAACACCTTCCGTAGGTGTTAATGACCATGTGTAAATTACATTTAATTAGGATTATAATTACGTCTAAATGATGTCAATTAATTTATAGATATCGTTGGTGTAATTAAATTACTGGAAAACATTGCATTCGACGTACTAAGGTGAAAGTGGTGTGTTTGGAAATTCGCAGAATGTATTATAGGAGTTTCAATCTTTTCTTTTGAGATTCGTACAACGCTTGGAGTGGCCTTGCAATCTGATATAAGAACAAAGGGAAAATAACTCAACATGTTTGAATTTTAATGGTACTTTGTGTAGGATGGGTTGAACTACGACCTCATAGTTGAGGTGAGTTAACAGTCCTCAGACTTGTGTACCTTCTCAGCCACACTTCTCCAAGATCTCTAGTTGTGAACTTGATGAATATATCTTGTTTTCTCTCTTCGCTTGGTCCACCAATGTCACAGTACGTCCTCTTGGTGGTATCTTTAATACATCCTTTAATCAATTAGCAGACAATCATGTCTTAGCACTTGGCCTATCATACAATTCAATCTTTGTTTTCTTAGTAATTCTATGGTACTTAGTGTAGGATGGGTTGAACTACGACCTCATATTTGAGGTGAATTCACAGTCCTCGGACTGATGTACCTTCTCAGCCAGACTCCTCCAAGATCCCTAGTTGTCAACTTCTTGTTTTCTCTCTCCACTTGGTCCACCAATGTCACAATACGTCCTCTTGGTACCCGGTGGTGTCTTCAAGAGTAGAGAGTAAGGAAGGAAAATGTTATACACTGTGTACGAAGTTTTGTAAAGTATGTACAGATGTTCAGTAAAATGAAAGAGGGAATTTAGACTAATTATATTTCTTACAACAAACAATAAATTGTTTGACAATTTTTGTTTGTTTTATACTTGAAAAAAAGGGATGACACAATGAAAATGAACTTTTTTTTTATCTTCTGCCACGGATTCCACGGCCTCTTCCACGACCGCGGCCACCCCTGCCTCTTCCACGGCCTCCTCGGCTCATACCACCGAAATCACGTCTCTTTCCCCTTGATTTTGGTGCATCATCAATAAGCAATGTTTCCAGGGGAAGACTATCTGGAAGTATGAAATAGCGAATATTGTTATCTCGAATGCTGAGGGTCTCCAATTGAATTGGATCTCTGTTCTTGAGTGTCAATTTGACAGTTTTAAGATGTGTATTCATCGCAACATCTACACCAGTAATTGTACCATGAACTTGGGTGCCATTTTTAAGTTCGATGGTGACTGTTTCATGGCTGAGTTTCATCAAAAATCGTACTAACTTCATTTTTTAATTTAATTTGTTTCCGATAAACAGAAAATTTTTTTAAAAATTGTTTCTAAAAAATTAGAAAATAGAATTTAATTCAACAAAAGTTAATTAAATGTTTTAAATGTTTTAAATTTTTTAAATGTTTTAAATTTATAAATTTAATTGCAATCTTATCGATACAATTTGTAACAAATAAATTTACTAGAAATATGTTTCTTATCAATAATATCATCAAATATTATCTCTACAGACCTTACTGTAATGATATAATTTATTTGTAACATATATAATGCCCCGTAAATAATGAATAAAATGGGGAATTCGGTTGTCCTACCAAGTATTTTGATGTGAAACTCCTAGTTGTTAATTATAGCGTTCCAATTAGTTACCATTCTTGCATATTAGCGGAAAATTTCGAAGAAAATGATAACCATGGATGACATATTGCTGGAATTCTTCTCTCCAATATAATATCGGATTTTATCAAAATTTCCGTAATCATTTTAATTTAAAAATATATTAACTATTTTTAAAATGCGCAAATTTCCTTTTAAAATAAAATAAGTAATACAATTTTCTACCTTCCTCACTGCAACGAGAAAAATATTGGGAGGGCCTGGCTCATCAGTGGTGAATCCTCCCAGCGGTTTCTCCAGTTTAATCTACCATACCGCTGTAATATTATATTGGACTGTTTTAAATATACAGTTAAACCTGTCTATAGCGCCCCCCTATAAATAGCGCCTTCCTCTCTATAGCGCCTCTATGAACTCTCGCAGTCCATCGGTGGCGGAGTCTTTCTCGCGGTGGGCGCCACCAATGAAGACCTTGTATATATATTTATATATATATATATATGTATATTTATCAATTATTTTATCTATTTATTCATATATCTATTATTATTAATCTTATTTATTCATTTTATGTATTTAACCTTATATAATCTTATATGGACGTTATAATAAATCAGTTTCAATCTCAATCTCAATAGCGCCCGATTTTAAACATTAAAATGTAAATATTTTACATTAAAAGTGACCTGTCTATAGCACCCCCTCTCTATAGCACCCTATTTTGGGTGAGTCCCAAGAGGGTGCGCTATAGACAAGTTTAACTGTATGTCCAGTACTGTAAATTAACTCTTGGTAAAGATCTTTTAAACGAATAATAGAAAAAAAACTTATTTTAAAAAGAAACGTTCACGTTATAAAAGTTTATAGATTTAAAATATAGATGGCGTGGTATTTCATCATTTTTAAATTGGGACCTTTAATCGGGAACTCTGCAAGACTCAGTGGACATAATTGGGGCAATCTTAGCTGATTGAAAAGGTTAAAAAAACGTCCCGTTAGACCCACTTATGTCAAGAGGAGACCAACTCTTTCCACGCCCATCGCGTCTTATTCATGCAATCACTAGACACAAGTTGAAAAAAAAAAAGGCTTCCATTGATGAGATGATGACATCAAACGCCGTGTGGGGAGGGAGGGGATGACTAAAGACATCCTTGATGTTACATCTTTATCATCGAATCATTCAAATCCACTCCTCCTCGGGAAACGATGGATAAAAAAATGCCATCAGCGGTCAGCATCCATTGCTGAGTCATCGGGGTGAATTTAAACAAAGCTTCCCTCTCTTTCGGTGACTAGAAAATTCTCAGTCGAGGTTCGATTCCATACCCTGGTATTCCGCCGCCATCTTGAGGAAGTCTGTTTTATTAATATGGCGTCTGCGTACGTGCCGAGTGGATCTTATCCGTTTGATCTGAAATTGTGAGGGGCTTGGCTCATCAGCAATGCTTCCTACCAGCTATTTCATCCATTCAATCATCATATCTTTTCTTGTCTGGTGTCTTTCAAACAGTGATGTAGTCTCTTTGGTTCATTCAGTTGTTTTCTTTATTCGGTTGTCGATAGGCAGTTTAAGTTATCAATCAATTAGATATTCTCCTTATTCTTTTTTTCTTATTATCCTGGACACCATATATTCTACAAATGAGGTTAGTTACTTTTTTATTATCCCTAGTACACATGTTAGAAGCCATGATAATCATGGTGGGTAGCTAACGACTGCTTTTACTGTAAGTGCACCATATGTCTACACATGTGAAAAGAAGTTTGACTTTTGCACTTACAAATGTGCGATAGCCCAATTTGGTTGCTTGCACTCGCTGGTGGGGTTGGGCTTTTGTAAGAATCGGAGACCATTAGAGAATTTTTTTAATTAGAAAAAAGTGTCCAATGCGGGATTCAACCCCGGGTCATAGCGGTCGAAAAACAATGGTTTAGATCATCCTTCCACCAACCCCCTAGGCTAGTTACTTCTTGTAGTGTGTCCTGACACGTGACGACACGCTAAAGTGGCTGCACCGGAGTCGAGAGCCAATTTTAGGAATAATTATAGCTGTCTTGTTTTGTTAGAGACAATTTTGATGTTTGATTTGATAACGTGTTTCTACTTTCACTCAAACATCTCAAGGTCACATTACCAAATAAGTGAATGGTATGTAGAAAACATATCGGTAAACGTTACGTGGAATTTGCTTATAAGGAAAATTTTAGTCTTGTTGTGATTCTCATCCTAATTGTACCTTGTCAACTTATTAATCAGATAAAGGCGTCAAGCATCTGTGTATCTTGAGTTTTTCAATACTTAAAGTGCATTCTGTGCAATAGCAAATTCAGCCAGTAATTTCCACACTACATGTTTTATTGTACGGCACTGGAGGAGAAGGAGGAGAGAGAGAATTCTCTATCAAAATATTGGTTATGAAAAGAAATTGCCATATGTTCTATATACCTTCTACAAAGGTAGTGAAAACAAACCCAATGCATTCAGCTTTTCACAATTCTGGAAAACAGTACGGTCAATAGACGCAACACAGATGATGAATTCAACTTGAAGAAAAGGTTGATCTTAAACTCCACTTTCTGTAGATAACTGTTATGTTTACTTCTGTATCTGGGAGAATCATGTATGGGACGAGTATCCTTAAAAAAATCATTTTTGTTGTTGTTCAATAGTGTTTTCTGGGAATAAATGAAGATCATTATGCCAAAATAATCAATGATGTGATTAGAGGTTGAAGTTACCTTAGTAGGAAAGTCTTTCAACAACTCTGGAATTTATGTAAATGATCAGACTTAAGTATGCAAATCAAAGATTACAATAGATGGGGAATCTCAAGATATCATTTCTAAGAAGGAAGCTAACGGCGACGAAGATTCTTTATCAAAGAGATATAATCTTGGCAAGCTTTCGGAGAATAACGTTCTTCAACAGGATGTAATACGAATAGGTATTCGTATATCACAGCATGCTGAAGGGCGTTATTGTCTGAAAGCTTGGCAAGCTTATATCTAGCGAATGAAAACATTAAGACGCGAATGTTTCTTTTCACAAATAAATCAAACTTCTACTATCCTTACTGCGATGAATATATATATTTAATCAAGAGATTTCTTTATTTGAGCTGAGGAATATATAAAATAACATAATTTGATAAAAGTACTGCCTGGCTTTAGGCGTAAGAATAAAAAAAAATGGAAAACTTATTTACATAATGTACAAAAGGTTTGAGCCAGCCAACGGGATAGAACAACAACGAGTTTTTATATGCAAAGCGTGAACTCTGGCGGTCGATTTAGCAGAATATTTGGATTTATAAAATATAATTTTAAATAGAATAATATTTTAATATAACATATATATATATTGGGAGGGATTATATAATTTTTCATCGCAGTAAGGAGAATAGAAGTTTGATTTGTGAAAAGAAACATTCACGTTTTAATGTTTTTATCCGTTATAGTATTTAGATGGCCCGTTATTGCTTTGTATTAAAGCTTATATATTTTTAATAAAGAATCTTGTGTTGCCGTTAGCTTTTTATTCCTTCTTAGAAATCAAAATTCTGATAGACGAACAGATTTGATTATTGTTGCCTCTGTACTGTGCCAGTTGGAAGTTGACTGTCTCGATATCCGTTCTGTTGACATTAAGACTTGTTGGAATTAAAGAGGCCACGTTTAGAAGGATAGTCTGACTTCAGAGTTTGCCAGACCATTTAGATAGCATACTTATTGATGTGAGTTACAGTTACCTAGAAATTATCCGAAAAAGAAAGAATAAACAATATTGAGGTAAAGGGTTTCTTTTAATTTTAATTTTCGCAAGTTTTCGAGCAAAATTTCTGCTCTCCAACGGGCATATACTTCTATGTACAATATCAATAATACAATAGCATTAATAGAAAAATAGACCTCCCAACCCAATATGGAAATATCTCTTGCAAATTATCAATAAATTAATATTATTTCATCCCATTATAATATCTAATATTTTAGCTGTAAACAGTTTGATGCACGCCCACACATACCAATAACACAATTATTACTGTACAAAGTTCATCTTGATATTGTATATAGAAGTATATGTCCGTTGAAGAGCAGAAATTTTACTCGAAAACTTGCGAAAATCAAAATGAAAAGAAACCCTTTACCTTAATATTGTTTATTCTTTATTTTTCGAATACTTATTGATGTTTTGCCAACCTACCTGAAGGAATATTGCGATACTTCGTGACTGTAACTCAAATGGTTAAATTATTGATCCTTTCCAAACGTGAACCGGCATTAGAAAAAAAATGTGTTTGACATGTTGGAACTATGAAAAGCATCGACGAAAATAGGAAGCAGAAGTGAATGTAAAAAAAGGAACCAAACGACCATCACACTACTTGGATCCTCCAATCAGCTTCCATTAGCCCAGCTTACTCAGTGACGGGAACTTTTTTTTTTTGACCCAGGACCAGAAACACATTCCTTAGGGAAGTCCCCCTTTTTGGATTTCTACTTTCTATTTTTAACCCTACCTCACTTTTTCGGCTGTATTTTTTTTTTTTTCTTACCATTCTAAATTTTGAAGGCCATTTACTCTCTCTTTACGTCTTCTGAATCAGATAATTCTTTTGAATGATGAGACGTTTTACTCGTGGCCTTCTTTTTTTTTCCTCCCAAAATGGCTAAAAGAAATCCTTTTGGCGAATGAATTTTATAATACTCGTAGATTTTAGAGGCTTATTTTTTAATATAGATTTATATACATTGTGCGTAGTTCGATTTTTTCAAAGTTTTCGATTTTTTTTAATGCCTGGTTTTATGGAATCAAAATATACATCTGCCATCAACGAAAAATTCCAGTGTTGCCGGATCGTTTTTTTTCCCATATTTAAAAACTCATTGAATATTATTTACACTCATAGACTCAAAATTTATGGAAGTTTTACCATTCAGCATGTATATCGGGATTCAGACAATAACTCTAAAATATATTACGGTGACTTTTATTGAAGACACACGAGATAACTAGGTGTGAAAAAAATTTCTTCTGTCTCCTTAAAAAAAAAGATGGATAACTAACAACATCAAAGACAGCACGCGTGGTGTCGCTGGAGACCCACTGGCGATTCTCCACCAAACTCTGCAGCGCTGGCAGAGGCGCCATGTTCTTTGTACATAGTGTATATAATCCATATTATCTTTTTTAAAATAGTGCAGACTGTGTACTTTGCATGTATTGACAAGATGTCAATAAAATTATTTTAATTGTCAATTGTCAAAGACATCACAACTTCCTCAAGTTTTGTCCATGAGTGTATTTTTATAAAGCATAGAGCGTATATAGGAGGTCATAAAATTCTGTATAGCCACACATATTACTATTGAAAACCAATTCTTTTATAAAATAAAGATGTTACTTTGAATCTACACTAAAGATGTTAGTCGTAAAGATATTCTCAAGAAAGATGTTAGTTTCCTTCAAGTCGAGTTCTAAATTTGGTTGTGACAATATAGACAAGAACATATAGACAAGAACATATAGACAAGAATAATATAGACAAGAACATATAGACAAGAACATATAGACAAGAATAATATAGACAAGAACATATAGACAAGAACATATAGACAAGAACATATAGACAAGAATAATATAGACAAGAACATATAGACAAGAATAATATAGACAAGAACATATAGACAAGAACATATAGACAAGAACATATAGTCAAGAATAATATAGACAAGAACATATATACAAGAACATATAGACAAGAACATATAGACAAGAATAATATAGACAAGAATAATATAGACAAGAACATTCTCCAAATACAATCTATAATCCTTTAGAAGAATCTTCTCCCGTAGAAGGGCTTCCATGACTGAAAGATATAGATATTTGTGAATAAAAATATCATAAAAAAGAAAACTTATCCTTGAAGATTTGATATTTCTACCTTAATATGATACAAGGGATTATTTTTACCGAATTCTACAATATTATGGCGAAGAAATAAGTTATTATTTAATTTAATTATTCAATGAAAATATTTGTGTGTGTGTGTGTGTGTGGAAACAGATTTAATAATATTATTCAATATAAAATAATTAAATAAAAACAAACGATAGCAATGCGTCTCTTTATACATAAAATTTTTAATATGCTAGCTTTCGGATCTTATCGATCCTTCAACAGGCTGTTGAAGGATCGATAAGATCCGAAAGCTAGCATATTAAAAATTTTATGTATAAAGAGACGCATTGCTATCGTTTGTTTTTATTTAATAATTTATAGCAATTCTTTTGTCTATTTACAATATAAAATAATGATCGAAATATTTCTTTGCGTGCTTGCTCAAGATTCTCTAACTGTAGATAGTTTTGTTGAGTTGTTGATAATTGTCGACATGTCGTGGTGATGTCATCAATAAATACTTTCACATCCCCAGATATACAGATGTACACGCTTGTTCGGCGGTACATAAACTAAAATTGGAACGATACAGAGAAGATTAGCATGGCCCCTGCGCAAGGATGACACGCAAAATCGTGAAGCGTTCCCAGATATACAAAGACTTAATTTTCTACGCTATAACTGGTGGAGATGCTTCAATTTTCATTGAATAATTAATTAAATTAAATAATAAATTTTTCTTCGCCATTATATATAGCGTCATGGGAAGTTGAATCTTCATTCCTTAATTCTGGAATTCGGTCGCAACACCAGCAAATTCTGTAAATTACATGGAAACCTCACCCCTTGACACCCGGGTATTTTAGGCCTCTCTAACGACTTCAATCCATAAAAAACTTATTTTTATCAAAGATGGGAGACAATGACTCGAAAAGAATTTCTATTTCAAAATTAAAAGGTAACCCATTACTCCCGGGGGTAAGAATTTGGGCGCGCATTTATTCCACAAGGCGGGAAAAAGGGGGTAGAGCTTCCGGTTCTTTTGTTTTAACTCCCCTAACTTCCGGTGTGTGCGGACGTGACACACCTTGGTCGGTATAGTCGATATCTCTTTGTCACAATACCACAGGGACACTCATAGAGACAAAACTAGGGGAAGTTGTACCTTTTAGCATCGGGATTCAGACAATAACTCTTATCTCTATGAGTGTATCTTTCAGAGTTGTACCTTTTAGCATCGGGATTCAGACATTAACTCTGAAAGATACACTCATGGACAATACTTGAGGATGTTGTACCTTTTAGCATGTATATCGGGATTCAGACATTAACTCTGAAAGATACACTCATGGACAAAACTTGGGGAAGTTGTACCTTTTATCATCGGGATTCAGACAATAACTCTGAAAGATACACTCATGGACAATACTTAAGGAAGTTGTACCTTTTAGCATCGGGATTCAGACAATAACTCTGAAAGATACACTCATGGACAATACTTAAGGAAGTTGTACCTTTTAGCAAGTATATCGGGGATCAGACAATAACTCTGAAAGATACACTCATGGACAATACTTGAGGAAGTTGTACCTTTTAGCAAGTATATCGGGAATCAGACAATAACTCTGAAAGATACACTCATGGACAATACTTGAGGATGTTGTACCTTTTAGCATGTATATCGGGATTCAGACATTAACTCTGAAAGATACACTCATGGACAAAACTTAGGGAAGTTGTACCTTTCAGCATGTATATCGGGATTCAGACAATAACTCTGAAAGATACACTCATGGACAAAACTTAAGGAAGTTGTACCTTTTAGCATGTATATCGGGATTCAGACAATAACTCTGAAAGATACACTCATAGACAAAACTTATGGAAGTTGTATCTTTTACCATGTATATCGGGATTTAGACAATAACTCTGAAAGATACACTCATGGACAGAACTTAAGGAAGTTGTTAGCATGTATATCGGGATTCAGACAGATCTTCCGTCTTATTAAAAAAAATCCACAGCCGAAGAGAAGGAGAACTATTTGCCTACATAATACATATATGAAAAGGAATCGTCAGATATCATCTTGAAGAAGGAATCAAAGTTTTCGGCGACGAAAGTTAGTCTAGTTTCTTAAATAGTTTGCCTGTTGAAGGACGTCATAGTCCAAAAACTTGCCGATTATATAGAAAAAACTCATCGCCGAAAACTTTGATTCCTTCTTCACGTAACACGTATTTTTGAAGATCATTTATTGGTTGGAAGTTGGTCTGGTAGAAATATAGCTATGTCAGGATAGTGAGACAGCGAGTTACTGAAACATCAGTAATTGATTCAATAATTGATTAATGTAGCTTTATTTCTTTCACAAAACATAATACGTAATCTCACATGTATAATCTCAGATGCCAAGTAGTCATAGAGAAAAAAAAATTCCTCGTTCTACATTTTTCCAGAATTCTCTGTTCTTATAAGTACAATCGCGTTCAGTATTTGAAGAAGAAGAAGCTCTGTAAAGAGATAGATTAAGGGCTATTTATTAGACGCCATTTTTAATTAAGACTCCGAACAAAAAGGAGGATTGTTCCGAAGTAGAGTAATTAATATAGGCGCTGAGACAAAAGAGACTTGGGAAATGAAGGCTAATTGAGAACACGGTGGCCTCCCGCATACCAAATCCTGCTACTTCCAAACCGAGGTTGGAATACAATGGCCTAATAAATAAATGGAGACCAGTACAATGATCCATTGCATTCCTCATTGTGGTGTGGCCAGTACATTGTAGATCATCCTCCCATTATAGAAGAACACAGAACCTTGCCTTTTCCATATGTAGACATGCATTTACACTACACCTCGTAAATCACAGTAGATCTCGCTATATACCCAATAAATACCATTTTCTGAAGTATAAATCATAACCAAAAAAAGCTTCTGAGAATTACACTGTCATCCTAAATGATAATAATAATGTGTATTGTACTCTGTGCACTTGTAAATTGAATTGTTCTGTTTATTTACAAATCAGAATGCGAAGATGAACAATTAATTATTATATTTATTTTAAGAGAGGGAATTTCCTAACTTATGGCCTTTCTATCAACTATATCTACAGCCTAACTCGATCTGTCTCTATATAAAAACATAAACAATCATGATAATAACCTTTATTTTGTACATTCTATGAATTATTTACATTATATATATTTAATATTATAATTATATTTATTTAATAACTACATATTTAATTAATAAATAAAATTATATATTTAAAAACTATGTACATAAAATAGATTAAACATTTACCTGCAAATATCCACATAGGTTATAGCGTGTGTTTTGTAATAAAAAAAATAAAAAAAGAATTATTTACAGATTACATCACAGTATATTCGCTAATATAGAAATATGGTGTACCTATAGAATAGATCGTAGCAAATATACATACGAAAGCCACTTTGTATTCGATTAAAAAAAATTCAATTGGGTGTCATTTTACAAGTTCAGATTTTCAGATGACCAATTCTCTCTAGTTTGAAATAGTATATTAACAGGAATATATTTTTTCTCGCACACGCGTATGATTACAAATTAAGCTAATTGATACCTAGATTGATCATCGTGTACTCTCAATATACATTGTTGGTGTACTGTTTTTGATTATTGTTGATATGTACTGAAGAAAACAAAATTTAGTTAGTTTTCACGATTGTCAAATGATGGCTTTCCTTAATCAGACACCAATTCAGCAATGGTACAATTGAATAGAGGCCAATGATATACTAGCACGAACATGGCATCCATGTTTAGGCATGCTCCAGGCTACATAAATTTTTAAAGAAAGAAGAAGAAAACCCGTCAGGTCGTTTTATTCTTTTTGTTGACCTCAAGAATTTGTATCCATCAGACTCTTTAATCCGATTACAGGATCCAGATCAAAGACCTTTTCAATGGTCGAGGATCTTCAACATGGCCGCTGGCATACCACTATTTTCTTTTTGAATACCTTACACGTAGATTGCATGCACTCTTTTACATTATATCTATTATATTATAAATTTTATCTAATGAAATTACTTGAGCAAGTTCGATAATTCAGCTATTAATATAAAATTTGTGCTTTTTGTTAATCACACAGTGTGTGATTTAAAAATTCATATATATTTTTAATCTACATCATTATTTATATATATTTTTAAAAGAAGATAAATTTGATATTTTAAAAATAAATACATGTTTAATTAAAAAGGCATATATTGGATCAAAATATCCTTTATTTTACCAATATTATGATATTTTGATCCAATATATGCCTTTTTGATTAAAGATTTATTTATGGATTGCTCTATTTTCAAAATAAATAAATACATGTGATTTTTTGAGTTTTATTTTATATTTACTATTTTCTATTTTCGTTTTATAAAATAAAGTTTTTTTTTTAATATTCTCACACACATTGTTTTAAGAAATAGTATGTTTAGTTTTATTATATTTTTATTGTGTGTGTGTGCCTTTAAATAAATTTTCAACTTAAAATACTTTAGCAAATATTTGTTAGCTTAACAACGTATATAAAAATAATGGGTAATTTTTTTTTTGTATATATAAAATGTATTCCAAAGCATAAAAATAAGGTATATAAATGATAATCATTTATATTTATGTTCTAGAGAAGGGCGTGCGTATTTTTATTATCATTTTATTATTCAAGATTTTTATAGGTAGTTGAAGATAGTGTGTTTTTTATATACGTATATAATAAAAATGTTCAGTTAAATAAAAAAAAACTGTTATATTCTAATGATTTATAGGGCTTAGAGATTAAATGATTTATTACGAAGCCAAAATATCGCAGTTAAATTAGGGCAGCATCCTTTCTTAATGATGAATAAATATTCAATTAATTATATCCTATAAAATAATATTTACATTATTTATCTATTTTCTTAACATTAAAATATTAATAATCATATAGAAAATTTCAATTCAATAACAATCAAAAGTATTCGGTGTATTATTCTGTGACTAAATATATTTTCTACATAAACTCTGTGAATATATTGGTGGGTATTTCTGAAATAATTTATATATATAAATATTTATATATTTTTGATCCAATATATGCATTTTTAATTAAATATCGATTTATGGATTACTCTATTTTAAAAATATTTTTTAAATTTGTGCTTGTGTGTATGCCTTTTGTATACATAGGTTTTCTGGTTTATTTTTAAAATTAAAACCAAGAAAAATAGGCCTCATGTCACATATCATAAATTGAATATATGCGTCTGCTTGCATAAAACAAATATCAACAACAGATTTAGGGCAATGTGGATCGCTGGCGACATCTGGATGTACACCCAGGAACTCTGATGGCTTGTTATATTCATAAATGAGAATTATTACTAATATTTGTATTAGTATTGATACCCAGTAAAATCTACTATTAAATAATAAGTTTTGTTGATTACTTACATTTTTTATTATAAATATAAGAGTTAATATATGTTTATATGTTAAACAAAAGATTAAAAGATAATGCGGTATGTTTACAAACACATTCTTAGTGATGATGATAAAATATTACCATAAGTCATAGATACATTATAGTATTATATTTTCCCCCTAAGAAGTCACACGGTTGACGTGATCGCGAGCGTTGCTTTAATTAAAGTCGATAATTTTAACTTCGTGTTTCTAAAAATAACAAGCACTAATTTGTTATATAATGTTATATAATATATTATTTCTAAATGCCATCAATCGAATAAATTTTACATATTTTTTGGTATTTATGGTTTCTATAATAATAATCAAACTACTTCTGCAGACGTTACTGCAATGATAGAAAATATTGATTATTCTATTTTGATATTTTTACAATATGTATTTATTTAAATAATAGATATTTATATTTAAAAAATAAGACTATTTATGGCAAATTTCCCCGCGTGTCTGACATTTAAAATAATATATTAAGAATAAATAATTTAAAAACTTATCTTTTAAATAGATACTTTATTCTATTTCAATATTTCAAAATATTTCGACGAGGCTATTTGCCCATCTTTTGATTATTTAATATATTTAAAAAAAAAAAGAATTTTGCATAAGTTTCAACAACATAAAAATATAATAAGATTTTTTAAATTTTTGTGTGCTTAATAACAAAAAGGCGGTAAGTTATATGGGAATAGGGATGTAGAATTAAATACTTGATAGCAGAAGCAAAATCTAATAGAGAAAAGAAGGAGTGTCTTAAGAAAACAGTTCTCAGGGTTCTTTCTAATTTGAGGGATCGGCAGACAGGGGTGTTTGGCAAATATCCTGTCGGCCCCTGTATAATATTTACCCCTTCCCCGCCATCTTAGGAATGTCTCCCTGCAGCACCTCTCAGAACAAATGTTGGGATTTAGGATCATCCCCGTATCTAATCAATGTGTCATGACCTGACACCAGGTGAAAAATATTGATCCTTTTTTTTTAATAGATTCACTTCTGTCCTTGAAGATATCGGGAACTGTTTGCTAAGCGATTTTTTACCCTTTTTTTGGTTCCTGGTTTTTAGATCCGGTTAATTTGAGAGCGAGAGATTTGGTGTGGTTGTTCTTCTTTTAACGGTTTTGTGACGTATGTAACCTTTATCTTGGCCTAGTTCTATTTGAGGTAATAAGGTTATTTAAACGGTGGCTTTACACGAAAATGTAGCAAAGAATGTGTGTGTGCTGCTTTCAATCTAAATTGATTTTGTGAACATTTTGACAGAAATATAGACAGTTTTTTTAAAAAACTTTTAACTTATAATATCTGATATGATTAATCGTGTTTATAACTAGTTTAATGACGCTATGTGGCGCTGAGAGTCTGTTTATATAAAATGTAATGCCTTGACAAAGATTGGCGTTCAGCCAACCGAAATATTGGTAAATTAATCTTTTTAGTCAATCCAATATATGCCTTTTTATTATCTAAAATTTTAAACATGGATTTCTCTATTTTCAAAACAATTTATATAGACAGTTAAACCTGTCTATAGCGTCCCCCTCTAAATAGCGCCTCCCTCTCTACACGTCCGATTTTAAATACGTAGTACGATGCGATTTACATTAAAAGTGACCTGTCTATAGCACCCCCTCTCTATAGCATCCTATTTTGGTGAGTCCCAGAGGGGGCGCTATAGACAGGTTTGACTGTATATATTGCAAATTTCTATTCGCTTTATTTTTCTTTATTTACCTCTAAGATAACTAATTCCTCTTCTTTCACCATTTTAAATACCTTTGAACTACTATACCAATCTTTCACTTCCAAAGCTTATGCCTCTACTGTATGGTCAGTCTAGTGTTTATACCTTGGTCTAACATTCATTGTCTGAATTATAATAGGAGTTGAAGGTTTTGAGAGGCAAGCGAATGTCTATATAGGCTCTATTTTTATAGAATTTATTTTTTAAATATCGAAAAAAAATCTGTTTAAATTGTGACGAATGTCGTATCTAGAGTATGCTTATTTTGAGATGGACAGAAAGAGGTAAAAGCTACGTTGAAGTCCCATGGGAAACACTGTCTGGCAGGGACCGATTATGCCACTCTAGGCTGAATTACCATTGAAAGGACACTTATAACAAATAGCCATCACAGATGCATTGATTATTGTTATTACATCTTGACCCGGGACTGATAATTATTGTAATATTCTAATAACCGCGGATGTAAATTTGCATAGAAGCCTCTTCCCACCTCTTTGAATATTTCCCTAATGAAGCCATGAATTTTCAAAGTGCCGTTGATGGGTTTATCACAATAGATTTCTTCGTGGCTGTTGGTTTCTTGATTCAGTGATATCCATTGGCGGCTTAGATATGACTATCACATTCTGAAATATGAGGTAAATATAGAGTGTCATCACATAAGTTAAAATATTTCGAAGTAACTATAAACTATGAGGTAGTTAGAAATAACATTCATCAATGAAGAATTTTGAACAATATGTTCATAGAGAGTCACAAGTCCTGAGTTATTCCGTAGATGGCATCTTAGCCTTAGAAAGTGGTTATTTTAAATTGTTCAGTCTTATAAATATTTGTAAAATTGTCATTTTACTTATTATATAGATTGTAGTTCTATTGTTCTTTTAAATAGATCTACTCTCTCTCTCTCTCTCTCTCTCAGAACGACCTATGCCAAAGAGATTGAATGAATTATACGATATAAGACTTCCTCAAGAAGCTGTCTCCAGTCAGTAAGACGACCCAGCTCGCACACAGACAGAGAGATTTCATCCTATCATCAAGAACACTGGCCCATCAAGATCCCTGTGGAATTCCTCACAAAGGAACGAGGTGTTGAGGTTGATTAGTCCACAATGGCGCCCTTGTGGATCTCCGCCCGCGCAGCGGTAATGGACCGGCACGGACCATCCGCAGGAATCTCAGGAATTCCTACAATCTCGCTAAATACCATCAGTAGCATTGCTGACTAGATAAGCACAATAAGCCGTCTGATATATTTGACCTGACAAACTCAGTTAGACCCCCCCCAATATATTTCAGCTTTACCACAATAACCGAAATTTTTCTAAAAAAGTAGAAACTTTGCATCTATTTTTATATATAAAAATTGGTCGACTTACATTTTTACCAAATTGAACCTTAGGTTTCAATACCATTTGATACTCGAATGATAAAATCCTATGAAATATAATTGATAATAATAAACGAGACCTCCGAGGATTAGTTTCTAACTTCATTTACATATTCCCTCAAGCTTTCGAGTTTTATAAACCTTTCTATAGAGATATGAGTCTTATACTCCAGTAGAAATGTTTATAATACCCGCTGCCTGGTGTATAGTAGCTCCATCTATGCTTCCTTCCTGTGGTGAATCTGTATAAGACCGGTGGTCTTAATAAAGCTGTATGCGTAAGTTAAGTTGAAGACTTAATAAAGAACAATAAACGTATATAAAAAGAGAGAGAAAAAGCTAGACTTATGGAGGTTATTCATCCTAGACTTTATGCTAACTATTATGGCGGTATAACCGACAATAATGCACAACTGAGAGATTTCCCACACAGCATGATAGATTCTAGATGGGAGTTGGACGGATAGGGACATAGAGAGGGGATCCCACAATTATGTTTTTTTTCTTCTAATCCATCAGTTGATTGCTTAAACCAACTCACACAGACCTAGTATATTGATGACTTATTATAAACTAAATGAAGCTTCCAGGGTTAAGTTTCTTGTGCAACTTTTTATTTTCAAGCTTTCTGAATTGTCAGTCTTTCAATATTGATGACTTTCAGACATTTCCATAGAAGTACCAATCTAAACTTATTTATCTTCACATTTATAGAGAGCATTTCATTGAAACTGATTTGCACCATCCTATTTACATATTGTAGTGTATTTGCATATTGAATTATGGATATGCAAATATCCTGTTTTGCATAATGGTTTTCATAGAAATTTTGTATATAAATAGCGACAGTTTTTAGCTACCAGCAGTCAGTCAATTTATGTTAATAAAAGAGATTACTGGAGTCCGTTTTGCCTCAGTGAAGCGACACCTCACTCTTGGTTACCTCCCAACCTTCTAGGATAAAACACATATATTACCTATATGCCTTATATCTTGATTGTTTAGGCCACAGTACTGCAGGATGTGCCCCGGGGATACAAGCCAGACAATTACGTACAGTAGTCCCCCACCTAGCCCAGAAATAGACCACACGACACTTGTATCCCCCCTCCCCTATATTTATGGAAGGACACTTGTAACCATCTTCCATTTGTCTCCCAACTCTGACAAGAACATAGTCATCCATTTATCAGAGAACTCCTTTGTCATGAAACTTCTCATTTAGATCTTACAGGATTTCCTCGGTGACACAGAGAAGCCATTTTAAGAAAACAGTCATTTCAGACATTTCCATTGAAGTACTAACCTAAACTTATTTCTCTTCACATTTGTAGAGAGCTTTTCATTGAAACTTTTGTGCTATCCTATTTACATATATTACATATATGCCTTATATGTAAATAGGACGAGGTAAATATATTACATATATTACCTATATGCCTTATTGCTACTGCTGTGATAAAGATGTATGGAGACATCTGAGGCTCTTTATTGGGCACAACAACAGAAAATTGACATGGACCCAGAACAGCAGCTTTACACACCCAAGATAGAGGACATTGCGACTGCTGTGATAGAGATGTATGGAGACATCTGAGGCTCTTCATTGGACACTATAACATAAAATTGACATGGACCCAGAACAGCAGCTCTACACACCCAAGATAGAGGACATTGCGACTGCTGTGATAGAGATGTATGGAGACATCTGAGGCTCTTCATTGGACACTTCAACAGATAATTGACATGGACCCAGAACAGCAGCTTTACACACCCAAGATAGAAGACATTGCGATTGCTGTGATAGAGATGTATGGAGACATCTGAGGCTCTTCATTATACACTACAACAACAACATATATGTCTTGACAAAGGCTGACGATTTCACCCAACTGAAATATTGGAAAATATTCTTATTCAATCCAATATATGCCTTTTTATTATCTACAGATTTAAGTGTATGGATTGCTTTATTTGTACAAAAACAAATATATTCCTATTTATATGTACACATTTTACTCCTACCGTCATATGCATACAAAATGATATGTGACTTTTAGTTTTTCTTTGGCAAAACTTACATAGGCAGTTTGAATGAAATGGTGATCCAAGAGACATTCAACGTTTGTGTGGATGTATACAACTAAAAAAGAGAAACTAATTCCTTTAAATATTATTGAAAAATATATTTTTATTATACCAGCTCCATGCATGCTTATTTTCAATTTTTACATATATAGATATTTAAATAAAAATACATATATTGGATCAAAATATCATTTATTTTACCAATATTTCAGTTGGCTGAACGCCAACCTTTATCAAGGTATTATAAGATTTAGATATCTCTCGATTAATTTAAATCTCCTGGATATAAAATTTAAACAATGCAACATATATAGATAACACAATTCGCTATGGCACTCAACATTGGTCTTAATTATTTTCCTATGGCGGAGAGAGAGCAATATAATGATGATAATAAAGGTAAGGATGATGATAATGGAGGACATAAGAGAGACAAGGAAGTGAGGGGGAGACAATGGGGTTGTGGAGAAAGACAGCTAATGGAGGAAGTCTGGTGACACCACTCTCCATGTCACACAGCTGACAAACAAATGATGTAACCACAGTCTTGTCCATTGGTCTTAGTCCATATGCTGGTGGGATTCGATATAATACATTAGAACTATCTCCATGAGAGGGCACTCCCGCTAGAGGACACCTCTCTACAGTAGAACATACTCCATGAGAGGACACTCCTGCTAGAGGACACCTCTCTACAGTAGAACATACTCCATGAGAGGACACTCCCGCTAGAGGACACTTCTCTACAGTAGAACATACTCCATGAGAGGACACTCCCGCTAGAGGACACTTCTCTACAGTAGAACATACTTCATGAGAGGACACTCCCAATAGAGGACATCTCTCTACAGTAGAACATACTCCATGAGAAGACACCTCTCTACAGTAGAACATACTCCATGAGAAGACACCTCTCTACAGTAGAACATACTCCATGAGAGGACACTCCCGCTAGAGGACACTTCTCTACAGTAGAACATACTCCATGAGAGGACACTCCCGCTAGAGGACATCTCTCTACAGTAGAACATACTCCATGAGAGGACACTCCCGCTAGAGGACATCTCTCTACAGTAGAACATACTCCATGAGAGGACACTCCCGCTAGAGGACACCTCTCTACAGTAGAACATACTCCATGAGAGGACACTCCCGCTATAGGACACCTCTCTACAGTAGAACATACTCCATGAGAGGACACTCCCAATAGAGGACACCTCTCTACAGTAGAACATACTCCATGAGAGGACACTCCCGCTAGAGGACATCTCTCTACAGTAGAACATACTCCATGAGAGGACACTCCCGCTAGAGGACATCTCTCTACAGTAGAACATACTCCATGAGAGGACACTCCCGCTAGAGGACACCTCTCTCTACAGTAGAACATACTCCATGAGAGGACACTCCCGCTAGAGGACACCTCTCTACAGTAGAACATACTCCATGAGAGGACACTCCCAATAGAGGACACCTCTCTACAGTAGAACATACTCCATGAGAGGACACTCCCGCTAGAGGACATCTCTCTACAGTAGAACATACTCCATGAGAGGACACTCCCGCTAGAGGACACCTCTCTACAGTAGAACATACTCCATGAGAGGACACTCCCGCTAGAGGACATCTCTCTACAGTAGAACATACTCCATGAGAGGACACTCCCGCTAGAGGACACCTCTCTAAAGTAGAACATACTCCATGAGAGGACACTCCCGCTAGAGGACATCTCTCTACAGTAGAACATACTCCATGAGAAGACACCTCTCTACAGTAGAACATACTCCATGAGAAGACACCTCTCTACAGTAGAACATACTCCATGAGAGGACACTCCCACTAGAGGACACCTCTCTACAGTAGAACATACTCCATGAGAAGACACCTCTCTACAAAGAATTTTTATCGCCATAATGAATAATATTTGAAGCTATCGGGTAAAAGGACACCGCTTCCTAAAGGACAGTTTGGCTATGCAACTAGGTGTTCTTCTTCACAAAGAGGTAGTGCTACTGTATCTGCGGTACATAAACAGACCATACTCCAGGTTTTCTTGGAAATTCGGCCAAATTCTGGTCCATTTCCAATGTGACTAACGTGGCAACGGAACCCATTTTTATAATTAATGGACACAACAACAACTCCACGGTTTCTTATAAAACTCGATATCAACTGAAGGTTACGAAGAAATGATCAACAGAGATCGGCTTCCCTTGGATTCCATGTATGGTGATGAAACTCTCGCTACTTCATGATATTTTAAAACTCATTCCAAGGAAGTACACATAGTACCTAACTATGATACTCATTGTGACTAGAAGCTTACAAAAGTATCTAATAAAAGTATATAGTTTATGTTTTATAGAAAACAATTCGACTTCCAAAGACGTTTTCAGCTCCGTTCGGTTGTTTGCATTCACTAGGGCAAACGAGAATATGGATGGACACAGGATGGTTTGTAATATTGAGTGTGGAGAGATATGTAAAAAATAAAATATATTCTCAGGATTTAAAAGGTATTCCCAATTGCGCAGAATGTATATAGGCTGTATAAGTTTAGATTATCTATAGACAATATGTAGTATTCATCAAGAACAGAATGCAAAATGTAAAACTGGAGTAGTTCTCAAGAACAGAATGTAAAAGTGGAGTAGTCATCAAGAACAGAATGCAAATTGTAAAAGTGGAAAAGTTCTCAAGAACAGAATGCAAAGCGTCCATGTAAAACTGGAGTATTCATCAAGAACAGATTGAAAAATGTAGAACCAAAATAGTCATCAAAAACAGAATATAAAATGTAAAAGTGGAGTAGTTCTCAAGAACAGAATGCAAAGCGTCCATGTAAAACTGGAGTATTCATCAAGAACAGATTGCAAAATGTAAGACCAAAGTATTGATCAATAACAGAATGAAAAACGTCCATGTAAAACTGGAGTATTCATAAAGAACAGATTGAAAAATGTAAGACCAAAGTAGTTTTCAAGAACAGAATGTAAAATGTAAAAGCGGAGTATTAATCAAGAACAGAATGTAAAACGTCCATGTGAAACTGGAGTGATTATCAAGAACAGATTGAAAAATGTAAGACTAAAGTATTCATCAAGAACAGAATGTAAAAGCTGAATACTCAGGTATCTCTCCCAAACCTCCCGTTCAGCTGCTATTCAACCACCACTCTCCTTTCTAAATGTTTTCCCAAGGAGCCCTTTCACCGGGGGATTTTGACGCCCTGCTCGATGGACTCTGTGATACCAACGATCAGATAAGTCCTCGGGGATTAACGGTCTTCCCATTCAACTTCCTTCGTCAATCTCTCTCTGGATCTCCTGGCCATTTACCTCGTCCTTTTACTGAAACCTTTTTTATTGTGAAGACTTCTTGCTGCTACCCCTGGGGATCATAGAACCCACGCTATATTCACCATTTGGATAACATTTTAACCGTGTAGTGATTGCTGAAGATATTTGAACAACAGTCAAACATAGCGTTGCAAATCTCTCGAATGTGTGTGTGCTATACAATCACACAGTTCGCTAACCGAGGAACTGGTCGGTGTGTGGCATAGCGCCTATTTAGATTTTAGAGTTAAAAAAAAAACCATCTCATCAAAATTGAGTTAACATTTAGAATTATTTATATAAGAGCACACACATATTTATATACACTCATGGACAAAATTTAAGGAAGTTGTACATTTTATCATGTATATCGGGATTCAATAACTCTGAAAGATATTACAGTGACCTTTATTGAAGGCACATGAGATAATCAAGTGCGAACAAAATTGCCTCTGTCTCCTTTAAAAAAAAATCAGATGACCGGCCACGGTATACATTTTTAAAATCTAAGAAAGATGTGAGATCTTTGGTATTGGAAGGCTGGTGATCCACAGTTTGTTTTTCATCATCCTAGCATTGTGAATAAATCAGGTCTTGTTCCAAATTCTTTGCCTAGTCTGTCTGAAGGTATGACCAGTTAGCATGGCTGTCTCATATCTATGTCTCAGATGCATTTCTGAAGGAACTCCTCCAGTCCAGGCCAGAGTTGCTGGCTGGGAGGAAGTGACGTCTAAGAGGTCACGAAGGACATGGCGCCTAAGGCACGTACGGACGATGTGGGTCAAGTGGGGATTATGGCGCGAGTGGGAGTCAATCCTGTGGAACTCACCATAATCTCTTGTTAGATAAACCCATCCATGGGATTGTTCATAGCAAATTATAATAGACCACTTGACAACAAGGATTGTGTTTACAGAAAGACATTCGGATGATACAAGACTGACTTTGTCTTCATCATTTCACGTAATATCTTGTTGTTGTACAGAGTTTACTGAGTGAAGTGTTCCTTGGGAATACCTTGAGATCGTGTTTACATGTTGCGGTAAGCTTCCAGCAGACATTTGAACGCTACCAAACTGTTCTAATCATTCCACATATTTCTTTCCTTACATACTCATCACTGCTTACAGAACTGCATAGACAATTAAAATAATTTTATTGACATCTTGACAATACATGCAAAGCACACAGTCTACACTATTTTAAAAAAGATAATTATAAATATGCATCATACTATGTACAAAGAACATGTCGCCTCTGCCAGCGCTGCAGAGTTTGGTGGAGAATCGCCAGTGGGTCTCCAGCGACATCACGTATTTCGCGATCTACGAAGAAAACTTAGATTGTGTACTTCGCCGCTGAGGAGATGGTGATGGCGTGGTCCTTGAGACCAACTGGAAAGAGAACTACATAGAGAAGAATATAGATGGAAAATTTGCCGGGAGGAAATTAATCCATAGGGCGTCAAAATAAACGTCAAAAACCTTACTTCATCTATTGACCGTCGCCGCAACTAGCGGCCTTGGGTCGGTGACAAAGCCACAACACCAGCTTTGGCAATCTGAGAAGCGTCCACCTAGAGACCATGGTTTCGGGATAATGGCCCTCGTCAGTCTAGGGCGGACTTTATTCCATGAGATCCACACGGGATCTAATGGAATCTTCACAATCTACCAAAGAGGTGTTTTGCTGGCAACGTGGCTGGGCCAAATCTATGGCCCATTGCTTCTATAGAGAGGAATGTATATCTTGGTTATGGATTGTACATGTAGCCAGGATCTTAAATAAGTGATTGCTATATACAGACTGTTTATGTTATGGGATAGTACATAAGACATCACATAGAATGTCTACATCAACACATTTTTTTATTTAACTCCCGAAGTTTGAGTGAATCGCTGTTACTCTCATCAGAATGATTATTTCCGAATTCTATCTTCTACTTATGTTTATTTTGTTTTGAAAATAGAGCAATCCATATTTAATTCATTAGATAATAAAAATGCATATATTGGATTCAATAAAAGATTTATTTTGCCAATATTTCGGTTTGCTGTAATGCCTTGATAAAGGTTTGGTGTTCAGCCAACCGAAATATTGGCAAAATAAATCTTTTATTAAATCCAATATATGCATTTTTATTATCTAACTTATCTATATAGACGTCTTTCTAAAACACAGCGTCACGTATTTGTACATCTATAAGAGTAGATTCTAGGATTCTTGCTCTCCTGAGCGTAGATTGTCTAAAGTTGATGTGAAGCTGTTATATTTATAAAATCGTGTGTGTACATATATAAGTAGAAAATAGGAAACAAAATGTATTCAGTATGATGAAAGTCTTGCTGCCCATGAAGGTGTACCCTCCGACAGTGATGTAAACGGAACGGTAGATGCTACTAATCCGCAAAGAAATATGCCATAATTACATCGATGCTCTGGATGCAGAAAAGCAGGTTACTAATGTTACTAATGATTAGTTTTTTAGATATTTTTCGGAATGAGAAGGCTTTAAAGGCGGTGACTTCTATAGTGAGGTTCTCGTCGATAGATTGCTTGGCTAAGTTTGTGGCTGAAGGGCCAACAAAGACGTGGCCATTCATCCACGCACATTGCAAAATGGCCCCCTCCCGCCCTGAATCTTGTTCAAAGCCTGATAGTATTGGAGCTGAGTCAAGTCCGAGAAATATTCAATATATACGTAATATATTATCAAGTCCATATATAGCTATATCAACCTGACGCGTTTCAGAGACTCGTTGTCTCTTTCCTGACCAAATTTCTGGTCAAAATATAGATGTAGTGGCTTTGTCACATCGATCCGAGTCTGCTAATTTACGGAGATAGTTTTTATCGCAGTAAGGACAGTAGAAGTTTGTATTATGTATAAAAGAAACATTCGTGATTTTAAATCCTTTCATTTTATATATATAGATGGCGCGTTATTGATTAGTGTTAGAGGGCGCACAGTTTAAAAGTTAATTTTGACCAGAGAAATGTCCTTTCTTTTTATATAGACCTAGTTTATATATATGAAAAAATAGTACAAATGTGATATTGTACTGGGATAAGGTGAGTAAACTAAGAAAAAAGGGACATCTCCTTATCGTGCAACTGAAATTTGCTGATGGCTTGCGACATTTATCGGAAAAAATATCAACTATTTGTTGGTTTTTAATTATTCCAGAATTGGTAAAATACCCATTCGTGATTAATCAACGAATAGTTGATATTTATTCGGATAGATGGCGCAAGCCATCAGCAACTTTAGTTGCACGATAAAAAGATGCCCTTTCCCCCCTAGTTTATATAGTTTAAATATAAATGATAAACTAGCAATGGGTTTCTTTAAAACAACAAGAATAGAAGAAACCCGTGTTTTCCATACTTGGCATGAAACCTCAGCCATAGGACTCAATGCCAGAGCTGAGGAAACACAGAGGTTCAAGGAATCCGCGGATCGACACGAAGGATGCCAGAAGAAAACGCCCATGAGCTCTAAAGCCAAAGTCTTAACTTGACAAATGACCAAGGACTTTCGGTGACGTTTGAGGCTTCTTTTAGCAACAGGAATCTCAGGCAAGAGAGGGCTGCCAAGTAGGCTTCTTCTTCTTCTACGTTTGGGATTAGTCAAGGTCTGGTGTTATAAACATTGGAGATGTCCCAATACGGTTAAAACACGCTCTTCAACACAATAAAATACGAAACTCTTTGTTTCCTAAATATTTTTTATCCAGTATTTGTCATTGAAACCTTAAATGTAAATTCTATGATATTTTTTTCACATACACATAAAGCTTTATTAAGACCATCGGTCAAATTTATCAAAGGAAGGAAACATAGATGGAGCTCCTATACTCCAGGCAGCGTAGAACCCAACAACAGCTTCCAGGTCCGATGCTGTGATATAATATTGTGACATAGTATTTATTTATTTTATTTATGTAACAAAGTATTTATTATTTTTTATTAACAGAGTGGTCATTTTTATGTTTATATCTTGCGACTCTGTAAATTTCCCTCGTGGCTTATCTTTTGTTTACCATTCATAGTTTGTCCTTCCCTGAAATAAATTGTTGTATCCTCCTGAAGTTTTGTCTTCCCTAATTTTCCATGTGGCAATATATTTATAAACATATCCGAATCACTTCAGAAATAAAAATGAAAAAGTTGGAATAAAGATATTTTATAGGATTTATTCTGATGGTTCTGGGTAGATTATTCTATGGCATGTGTGAATCTGGTTTATAGAAGAAATTGGATTCCTTTGGATGATTCTATATGATCCTTAAGATAGAGGTTGACCGGCATTCATATTTCTGCGACAAATAGACACTTCGGCCAGTTAGAGTTTTTTATTTTCTCAACGTTTCGACAAAAAAGCTTCACCTGACGAACACAAAAATTTTTTGTCAAAACGTTAAGAAAATAAAAAACTCTAACTCTGGCCGAAGTATCTATTTTACACAAAAATATTCTATGTGATGTTTTAAAGATCGCTGGTTGTAGGCAGATTTAGGACATCAAAGCCTGACTTGGGCTGTCGGAAGTCTCTTCTTCAGTTTCTCTGATCTTGGCCAGTTCCTTGGTCGTTATGCATCTCTATCTTGATCTCTTTATTTCTTCTTATCTTCCCATCCAGTCCATCTAAGTACAATTCTTCTCCTATCGTTCTCTTTTCTTGCATTTTACTCTTTAGAAGCTTCTTCGCCAATTCCATTCCTCTCAATAGATCTCCTAATTCTTTTTGTCTTTTTCTGATGACCTTCAAAAGGCTTCGTTCCCAATCTGTCAGGATTAAGTGTCAGATGTCGTCGCTTTGATCTCGTTTATTGGACTCTGTGTGTCAACACGTCATCGTGTGGGTAGGTGTCAAACAAGATGTCGTCGCTTTGAGGGATGATCTCGTTTATTAGACCGTGTCAACACGTCACCGTGTGGGCTGTAGCCTTCTAACCTCTCTCTCTATGAATTATTTTATATATTTCTATATAATCTTTCATAGATTTATCATTATACACAATTTTATTTATTCATATATATAATACCATTAGGAAAATTTCAAAATTTATATTATACAAATTTAATTAAACATAAGAGGTTTGTTTTATATATATATAATAAATGAATAGATAGCATTAATAGGGAAAGAAGAAGAAAAAAAAGAAAAACTTCAGCAAAGATTCGGCCGTTACGCCTCATATGCTGGGTAGAAAAAGAAATAAGCGAAGAGATAGGTATTGTGGATTGACAACAGATTATTGTTGTCATTGACTTGTTATGTAGTTATTTATCATCATCATCATATATGTAAATAAGTCAGACCAAATAAAGAGGTATCACCTTGTGTCACCTCTCCTATATCCTACATCGAGGATATAATAATTGGTTTGTAGAAAAGAGCAACGACATAAATATTTCATTTAAACTTCTATAATCTTATATGGACATTGTAATAAAATAGTTTTAATCTTTCTCTATCATCTTATTCTTTCAATTCTCCCCAAGACCCACATTTCAACTGTTTCCAATAAGCTTTCCTCCACCTTTCCTAGTGGCCATGTCATCGACCTGCACAACACCGCATTCCAAACCAGAGTTCTCAAGTAGCGGAAGTCGGCTGTGAGTTTTTCTCCACACAGAAGACAATCTACTGAGTCCCGGATGCAGGAACTAGCAGCGAAGAAGGTAAAAAAGTCGGAAAAGGAAACTTCAAACCGAGATAAGTCAAGGCCGACATTTCCATATCGCTGCTGAGAGATTATGCAACAATGTTTTGGCAATCTTCATTCAATACTGATGGGTAGGCAGAGCGTATTTAGATTTGCATAGTCTTTCAATACTTCAGACTGACTGAATCAACTTGGCCTATTTACAGAATGGCGCAATAATACATGGCGGGGAACTACTTTTATCTTGCTAACGGAATATTTTATGATCTTCCGCTGGCTTGACAAAGGTTATGCAAATTTACTCGGTCGATCACATCATAGATGTGGATGAGCATGGTACAGGGGAGGGTAACTCCCTTAGCCAAAAAGGTACGCCCAAATACAAGTTAAAAATGAAACACGACGTAGAACTTTAGATGAATTATTGACAGAGAGCGATGTACAAGATAACATATTTGTTTTAAACTGATTATTTATTGTACTTAAATGGAACACATCTCTTGTCAAAATAAAGATACAAAAACTATATAAACGTCAACACAATATCTTTCTAAATACAATCAAAACTTAAGGAAATTGTACCTTTCAGCATGTATATCGAGATTCAGACAATAACTCTGAAATATATTATAGTAACCTTTATTGAAGACGCACCAAATAACCAAGTGTGAACAACCTCTGTCTCCTTCAAAGACTTTCTACTTCCTTACGTTTTGTCCATGAGTGTAATTTATTATATCGTTAAATGTTATCGATTTATTTAGAGAATTCATTTTCAGTCATGTATAAAAACTCATTTATGCTCCAACCGATATATAAGAGAAATTAAGATGAATATTGTATTTTCCATATACTCTAATGGCTTTGTTTTGTTGGATTACACAACGTTCTACACTTGTGTGGAATCTCCATAAACCAGCCAATATAAACATTACAAGGTTTGTTTTCCTTGAAAATGATGATAACGGGTATATAAATGTAGAGGAATGAATAATTTAAAAAGTGTAAGTATTTTTTAAATCGTATACACCAATACCTCGCTTTGCGTCGTTTCGTTTTGCGTTTTTTTTTCGAAGTTGCGTCGCTGCTTAATTTTTACTGATTTTCACTGTGCGTCGTTAGATTTTCGAAGTTGCATTGTTTTGGATTCGAGTCTTTAATTTTTTTTTTTTGAATTTTTTTCCCTGAAATATGGCAACACCTTTGTTTTTTATTGCGCCTTCGCATATTTTCACTTTGCGTCGTTTCAATTTGCGTCGTGTTTTTTTGGAACGTAACCCCGACGCAAAGCGAGGTATGGGTGTATATAATTCTAACATAGGAAAATAATGTTATTCGTAAATATAGAATGATAAATACATATTTACATATTGGCGTAGAGAAACTGAAGATTCAGACAACGATAATATTCCTATTTGATATAGTAGAAAAAAACATAAGTCAGGGAGAAGAGCTTATGCAAATAGGAGGACAATGGTACAAGCTTTCTGGTAAGATGTTCTTCTATGGGTACAGAAAGGGTACTCGTAGAAAGACATCTTGGCCGAAAGCTTGTACCATTGTTGTCTTAGATAAATAAGCTTTTCTCCCCCACTTGTGTTTCTTCGTCTAAAGGTAAAGATTCCTCTATATTCAATGAACAGTCGGAAGGAGCGATGTCATACAATGGTTGGCACTGAATCCAGTGAGTGTAAGTGCAGAAAGGCAGGTACTGGCAATCTCAGGAACACCAACATGTGCTGCTTGTACGATTGTCTTTTTATACAAATAAGCTCTTCTCCCCCACTTGTGTTTCTCCTTCTAAAAGTAAAGATTCCTCTATGTTCAATCAACAGTCGGAAGGAGCGATGTCATACAATGGTTGGTACTGAGTCCAGTGAGTGTAAGTGCAGAGAGGCAGGTACTGGCAATCTCAGGAAAGACCAACATTTGTTGCCAATTGACGCCACGCCTGAATGCTCCTCCAATGAGGGGAAAACAAAGGTAATTACCCACCGTGCCAGAACGGTCTCGCTCCATCGACTGAGCAATGTCACGGAGGCTGGGAAGCTCAGATACTTGTCAACAATGTAGATCAACTATACACAATGTAAGGAAACATAATACAAAGTGATACAAACAAATGTGATATTGTACTGGGATAAGGTGCATAATTATTTTAAAAAAGGCATCTCCTTATCGTGCAACTGAAAGTTGCTGATGGCTTGCGCCATCTATCGGAATAAATATCAACTATTCTCGTTGATTTTTAATTATTCCAGAATTGGCCAAATACCCATTCTTTATAGCTTTTCTTGATTAATCAAGAATGGGTATTTGGCCAATTCTGGAATAATTAAAAATCAACGAGAATAGTTGCTATTTATTCCGATAGATGGCGCAAGCCATCAGCAACTTTCAGTTGCACGATAAGGAGATGCCTTTTTTCATAATAATACAAAGTGTTCTAATGGAAGTGAATGAAAGTTTTCGTATTGAAGTTAACAAAATATTGACAGTGTGCCAACGAAAGTCAATAAAACATTGTAATAAACAGCAAAACACCCAAATATTGATTAATTAAATAATTCTACAGGTTTCTGGAGTGGAGTTTATCTTTATTTACGAAATCTCGAGATTTCAGGCATCTCTGTCTCTCTGCAGGAGTACATAAGTCTTAACTGCGTTTATACGTTTTTGTGTTCTCCTGTAGGGACAGAGATGCCTGGAAGCTCGAGACCGCCTTAATAAAGATAAACTCATCTCCACAGAAATCTGTAGAATTATATAATTAATATCCAGATTTAAATCTATTTATTCAAATATTGAACTAGAAATTGATAAAAAGCACTCTGAAAATATGCGTTAGAATTTGAAAAAGCTGAAAATTCTTCCCCTCTTAATTTGTCAGTAACCAAATATATGAAAGCATTGCTTTGCGAGGACTTAACGAATGTGATTACAAAGATCAGAAAAAAATCCACCGTTACTATCAAATTAAGAATAAAATTGAACAATTTTCGGTACTACATTTCCTCCATATCACGGTAGATATATTTCAGTATCTACCACGAGGGTATATCTACAATTAACGAGGAAATTCAGCGAGGTACTGTCATCAGTATAAATGACGTCGAGCGATGACCACAGAGGGGGAACCGACCAAATTAATTCGGACAGCGTGAGTCATGCTTGTTACCGCCGAGTCCTAACGAGGTCCTGGGAGTGTCAGCTGTAAGTCCACCGGTCCAGCTGGCTGACCTTGACTGGGAGATGATAAGCTGCTGCTACAGCGATGTTTCTTATCCTCCGTCCTTCCTGGAACCCATAGACTTAAGGAAGTTGTATCTTTTACCATGTATATCAGGATTCAGACAATAACTCTGAAAGATACACTCATGGACAAAACTTAAGGAAGTTGTACCTTCAGCATGTATATCGGGATTCAGACAATAACTCTGAAAGATACACTCATGGACAAAACTTAAGGAAGTTGTACCTTTTAACATGTATATCGGGATTGAGACAATAACTCTGAAAGATACACTCATGGACAAAACTTAAGGAAGTTGTACCTTTTAGCATGTATATCAGGATTCAGACAATAACTCTGAAAGATACACTCATGGACAAAACTTAAGGAAGTTGTACCTTCAGCATGTATATCGGGATTCAGACAATAACTCTGAAAGATACACTCATGGACAAAACTTAAGGAAGTTGTACCTTTTAACATGTATATCGGGATTGAGACAATAACTCTGAAAGATACACTCATGGACAAAACTTAAGGAAGTTGTACCTTTTAGCATGTATATCGGGATTCAGACAATAACTCTGAAAGATACACTCATGGACAAAACTTAAGGAAGTTGTACCTTTTAGCATGTATATCGGGATTCAGACAATAACTCTGAAAGATACACTCATGGACAAAACTTAAGGAAGTTGTACCTTTTAGCATGTATATCGGGATTCAGACAATAACTCTGAAAGATACACTCATGGACAAAACTTAAGGAAGTTGTACCTTTTAGCATGTATATCGGGATTCAGACAATAACTCTGAAAGATACACTCATGGACAAAACTTAAGGAAGTTGTACCTTTTAGCATGTATATCGGGATTCAGACAATAACTCTGAAAGATACACTCATGGACAAAACTTAAGGAAGTTGTACCTTTTAGCATGTGTATCGGGATTCAGACAATAACTCTGAAAGATACACGCATGGATAAAACTTAAGGAAGTTGTACCTTTCAGCATGTATATCGGGATTCAGACAATAACTCTGAAAGATACACTCATGGATAAAACTTAAGGAAGTTGTACCTTTCAGCATGTATATCGGGATTCAGACAATAACTCTGAAAGATACACTCATGGATAAAACTTAAGGAAGTTGTACCTTTCAGCATGTATATCGGGATTCAGACAATAACTCTGAAAGATACACTCATGTACAAAACTTAGGGAAGTTGTATCTTTTAGCATGTATATCGGGATTGAGACAATAACTCTGAAAGATACACTCATGGACAAAACTTAAGGAAGTTGTACCTTTTAGCCTGTATATCGAGATTCAGACAATAACTCTGAAAGATAAACTCATGGACAAAACTTAAGGAAGTTGTATCTTTTACCATGTATATCGGTATTCAGACAATAACTCTGAAAGGCATTTGATACACACGAGATAACCAAGTGTGAACAAAATTGCCTCTATCTCCTTCAAACAGTCGACCGGCGACATTGAAGATTTTACACTTTCTAAGTTTTGTCCATGAGTGTAGTTCTTTCTTTTCCCGTGAACTAACCTTCAAATACTGACTTTGCAAGAAACCATTCCATAGTTTAAAATTGATAATCAATTTGTAACACATCTCATAATGGAAAAGTAGTAAAAAGCAAACCCAATGCATTAGCTTTTACAAATTTTGGAAAACATCACAGACAATAGACACAACCCAGATGATAGATCCAACTTGAAGAAAGGTCGATCTTAAACTCCACTTTCTGTAGATAACTGTTATGTTTACTTCTGTATCTGGGAGAATCCTGTATGGGACGAATGTTCTTAATAAAGGCTTTTTGTCCTTGTTCTCAAAGGTTTTGAAGTTGAAAGAGGTCGCTGAGATTTTGGTTGGAAACACGGTGATTGTAGTGGCTTGTAACAATGGGGAAACTGCTGGTCGTGTTCACCACTGATGAATCAAGGCTTTCCATTAATTTTTCATTTTCACTTAGCAATTATAGAAATATGTAGGAATATGTATATAGGATAGATTTTTTTTTCACAAAATCAGATTCCATATTTAAGTTGAGAAAAATGTTGACTCAATGGCAACGTTACAAAATTGGTCACACCCAGGTAAGTGAGTGATGTTTTTCACCAATTATATATGATGTAAATATGCAATTATAAGTTGCATATCCTTTTTAAAATTCCAAAACAATAACAGTATAAAAGAACACAGCGTAGATTTGCACTGTGGTTGGTTTAGTTCATTTTATACATCTTCACCTACAAAACAAATCTAATTTTATAAAATGAAAAAAAGGTACTACATTGAAGCCACTCATTTCGCTCATGTGAAGTCATGGACACAACTTAAGGAAGTGAAAAGTCTTTGATATCGCCATTCGTCTCTCTCTATATATTTTTAAGAAGACAGAGACAATTTTGTTCACACTTGGCTATCTCGTGTTTCTTCAATAAAATTCACTGTGATATCTTTCAGAGTTATTGTCTCAATCCCGATATACACGATGAAAGGTGCAACTTTCTTAAGTTTTGTCCATGAGCGTATCTTTCAGAGTTATTGTCTGAATCCCGATATACATGCTAGAAGGTACTTTAATGTCATCAAATATTATCTCTACAGACCTTACTGCAATGATATGAGTTATTGAACCAATGTATTACCATTGCAGTAAGGTCTGTAGAGATAATATTTGATGACATTTAAAAGAAACGCATTGTCAGTAAATTTATTTGTGTAAAATATTAATAATCACATTGTATTATTGAAATCTAAGAACTTAAAGTGCACTCTGTGTAATAGATAAATTAACCAGTACTTTCTACATTATTCGTTTTATTATCCAGCACTGAAGGAGGAGAGAAAAATTCATCATCAAAAGATTGGTTACGAAAACATTTCTCCATATATTCTAATGACAAAAATATTGAAAAGCAAGCTCAATACAATAGATTTTCACAACTTCAGGAAAAAAAGCTCAGACAATAGACATAACACATATTTCGGTTGGCTAAACGCCAACCATTGTCAAAGCATCACAGATTATTATTATGTATAAATTTTAAAAGGTTCATTCAAAATGCCTTGACAAAGGTTGGCCTTCACCCAACTGAAATACTGGCAAATGAATATGTTTATTCAATCCAATATATCTTTTTATTACCTATAATGATTTAAATATGGATTTCTTTATTTTTAGAACATATTTACATACACCCATACCTCGCTTTGAGTCGGGGTTACGTTCCAAAAAAACACGACGCAAATTGAAACGATGCAAAGTGAAAATATGTGAAGGCGCAATCAAAAACAAAGGTGTTGCCATATTTTAGGGGAAAAAAAATTAAAAAAAATTAAAGACTCGAATCCAAAACAACGCAACTTCGAAAATCTAACGACGCACAGTGAAACTAAGTAAAAATTAAGCAGCGACGCAACTTCGAAAAAAACGCAAAACGAAAAGACGCAAAGCGAGGTATTGGTGTATATTGATATTACCTAGAGAACTTATCTCTCCTTTTAATAAGGAATCAGAAGGATGTATTATGCTCTTCGCCACAGTAAAAAAACTTTACAGTAATGATAAAGAATGAGCTACAACACCAAGTTTGGAAAATACAGATAAAAGCCAACAACCAGTATACCAGGGTTTCAGGCTATGGACCTCATCAGTACAGGGACGGCTTTGATTCCATAACTTCCTACGAGAAGAGTTGTGAGATCGGTCGAATTTACCAAACAGGTGTTTGAGCTGGTGGAGTGAAAAGGGCCGATTATACAGACAAGAATACAACATAAAGTTACGGGAGGATTATATCCATGTACCTTGATTGATATCAACAACAACAACAATAGCCTTTATTGGGCACACGTGCCATACAGGATTCTCCCGGTAGGACAAAATAAATAAATAACAGATTAGCATCGTAGTTATATACAAGTATTGGGTATTGGCCTCGACCAATTATCGAGTTGGATCCGGTGTCTGTGCTAAATATTTTGATTGAGCTGATTTCCAGTATTTATAAAAAGCGAATGCAAAGGGTCTGGATTTTACGACTTTTGCTATTAAAACATAAGGCGAATTGCTATTATAGCCGGTCTCTTGACGAAGAATTTCTCTTTCTTCTGCCATTGCCGTACAGTAGAACATGTAGTGTGGAAAATCGAGACTAAATTCACCGTTGCATAAGGTGCATTTTATGGTCTTCGTTTTCAATAGTGAAACATGATTAATTCTCTGTACTACAAAAAGGCTTCTTACTTGTACAATGATTCTCTTTAAGGTTAGGGGAATATTGTCATTCAGATAGCATTCCATTGTAGGTGATGAATGAAAGTATTTATAGTGAGAGTAGAGTACTGACCTTGATTGATATATTACATATATATACTGTTGCACCAGGCTGCGGTTTGACAGATTTTTCAGTTTTGATTCTCTTCTCAGACACGTCTTACATCTTTCCAGAACATATCTCAACCATTCTACAAGGTTAAACCAGTCAATAATAAGACAACTATATATTTAGGTAGCACCTAGAATCTCTCTTTATTTATCACATCAAAGTTTTAAGCAGGTGGGGTATTTAGTGTATTAAAATACAAATGTTTTATAGTACATAATATTTTATAGTAATAATCTGTTTTATAAAAATAAATAAATATATAATTTTAAATATATTAAAAATAATATTATAAATAATTTTTGAAATACGCGCATTAATCATGCTGCAACACTACATTTATGATGCATAGAGAAAATGAAAACATTAAGACAAGAATGTTTATTCTAACACATAAATCAAACTTCTACTGTCCTTACTGCGATGAAAAATATTGGGAGGGATTGGCTCATCAGTGGTGAACCCTCCCAGCGGTTTCGCCAATTTAATCTACCAGACCGCTTCTTTAGAGCTCTAATACTGTATTGGATCATTCTGCTTATATATGCTACACTGAAGGGTGGAATCTCAGAAATAGTATTTAAGTAAACTATGGACATAAGCTTTTAGGACAGTAGAATTATATATAAATATATGATGTATAAACCTATATGCAAATATACGTAGTGATAGATAATCATCTATGCAACAAGACGATCTTTACATATCTACATATATGATGTATAAAACCTATATGCAAATACGTCCCGATAGATAAAAATCTATGCAACAATACTTTAATGTATTTAGAAGAATTTGTAGCTCAATTCACCTGGCCCATCCCAAGAAACCAGACCTTATTAAACCCTAAACACCCTGCCTGCCTGCCCAGCAACTGATAAGAAACATCCAGGGGCATTCAACCTTTTGTCAGAACTTTCAGCCACTCTTTGAGATACAAGGTATTATGTCAAATTTGCATAGTTATACGCATCCTGGTTCGCGACCTTGAAAAATTTCCTATATTATTTCAATATCGTATTTAATAGCAATATGACAGTTCAATAAAACAATTATTTGTGTCCATACTAAGATGGAAATATATTCCAGGGAAAATTTTCCTTTAAAAATTTTCAATTTCTAGCTTTCGAGCGAGCACGAACGCCCTTCTACAAGAGAAAATATTTTACATTAATCGCCAATAGTTCAATGTAATGTAAAATATTTTCACATTTAAAAGGAGCTTCCGTGCCCGATAGCTGGAGATTTGTCAATTAAAAATTTTTTAAAAGAAACTTTTCCTTGGAACTCTGATATCTTCACCTTAGTATGGATAGTAACCAGTTGATTCATTTGAATAAAGAAAAATCGCACCGAATAGTTTCTTTTTTCATACGTAGATGGCGCTCTACTATTGAATTGCTATCTAACACAGGTTTAGTCGTTGCTTGTTCGCGTATGAGCCTTGCTTGATGCAAGTACCTATGCATATTTCTAAGATACTAAAAGCTTACATATCTTTCAATTCCTTTATTAAAAATTCATCTACAGTGCTGGATATACACTCTTGGACAAAGCAAGTGGTACCTCTAAGCATATATACCGGTATTCAGACAATAACTCTGAAAGATACACTTATGGATAAAACTTAAGGAATTTGTACCTTTTAGCATGCATATCGGGATTCAGACAATAACTCTGAAAGATACACTTATGGATAAAACTTAAGGAATTTGTACCTTTTAGCATGCATATCGGGATTCAGACAATACCTCTGAAAGATACACTCATGGATAAAACTTAAGGAAGTTGTACCTTTCAGCATGTATATCGGGATTCAGACAATAACTCTGAAAGATACACTCATGGATAAAACTTAAGGAAGTTGTACCTTTCAGCATGTATATCGGGATTCAGACAATAACTCTGAAAGATACACTCATGGATAAAACTTAAGGAAGTTGTACCTTTCAGCATGTATATCGGGACAATAACTCTGAAAGATATTTGATACACGGCGACAAAGAATAGCCTGGAAAATAGCCTCATAATGTGTGAGTATATAAATGAAGTTTAAAAAAATCATTAAAAATAATCATTTAATTATAAAAAATCATTATGAGTGGAGTCTGATAGGTTGGGATTCATTTGTGAAAGAAAATTAATGATTTCCATCATTATTCGTTAGACATCTCATTTCATACAATTTTTAACAACTTTTTTAAGGATCCGGGGAACGCGATAAATCCAGAGGCGTTCTGCCTATCACCTGCTAATGTTTTTTAACGTCGGGGTTAACTCTTTTCACCCCATCTCCTCAAGTGAGGTTCATTTTACGATTCCACTGGGGGCTCGTTAAGTTGAATCAGCGAGGACTTGGGAACGATTCCCTCCCCCCACGCCCTTTTTATTTCTTTTTTTTTCCTCTCCCCTCAATTCTCGCTCGTGTTAACCCAAATAAATAGGTTAGTTGTTAAGTGGGATTCCTGTTTTATGGCCGTTCTTGGAATCTCCGGACTTGTGTCAATGATTAATTTATTGAAGTTTTTTTTACCTCTTTGAACTCTTTCGGTGTTTATATAGAACTGACCTTCCTATGCAACTTTTTACATTATTCATCCCCGGCAGCATGTGTCGTCGTTTATATTAATTCATATTTACATATAATATGTTAAATCAACGTTTAGTTGGTTTTTGTTTCGCTAGATGGAGCTCTGCAATATAAAATGTTCATGTGATAATATAAGAGGATGTAAATATATCTACATATATGCGCTAAACTATGTAATTAAACACTTTACATATCCGTGGTATCATAATTAGAGCCGACAACCTATCTGCATATATACTAGATTATGTAATTAAACACTTTACATACCCGTGGTATTATATATATAGCCGACAACCTATCTGCATATATACTAGATTATGTAATTAAACACTTTACATACCCGTGGTATTATAAATATAGCCGACAACCTATCTGCATATATGCTAGATTATGTGATTAAACACTTTACATACCCGTGGTATTATATATATAGCCGACAACCTATCTGCATATATGCTAGATTATGTAATTAAACACTTTACATACCCATGGTATCATATATATAGCCGACAATCTATCTACATATGTGCCAGACTATGTAATTAAACACTTTACATACCCGAGGTATCATATATATAGCCGACAACCTATCTGCATATATACTAGATTATGTAATTAAACACTTTACATACCCGTGGTATTATATATATAGCCGACAACTTATCTACATATGTACTAGATTATGTAATTAAACACTTTACATACCCGTGGTATCATATATATAGCCGAGTTTCTAATTATATATATATATATATATCGAGAAAGACAATAAATATATTGGTCTGAAATTGTTATTAAGCGCCGATGGTTGAGACATTGATTGACATGAAACATTTTATTCGAAATATTATGTTAAATGAACAATATCAAAACATAAGTATAGAAATGATTAGTACACTCAGACGGCAATAGTCCGTGTGGAGAGAAAATGCTGAAGATGTAAACGGTAGTGTGTGGCGTAGAGGGATTATTTGCGGTAGAGTGTGTCTATAGTAGAGCCAGGTAGATGTCGGACAGATGGGCAGACAGCTGCGGTCTCCCAGCTGGCATCTACAGTTTTCTTGTTGTTGGGGATCTACTGGACTGTGTGGTATTGGTCGGTCCATGTACTGTCTATCTAGGGACTTGGATTATTCTGGTTGGTTAGTTATAACATCTATTTCTATCTCTACACACGTAGATATACCTGGATAGACCCTGTACCATGGTACTGTTTGGTCCATGTACTGTCTATCTAGGGACTTGGATTATTCTGGTTGGTTAGTTATAACATCTATTTCTATCTCTACACACGTAGATATACCTGGATAGACTCTGTACCATGGTACTGTTTGGTCCATGTACTGTCTATCTAGGGACTTGGATTATTCTGGTTGGTTAGTTATAACATCTATTTCTATCTCTACACACCTAGATATACCTGGATAGACCCTGTACCATGGTACTGTTTGGTCCATGTACTGTCTATCTAGGGACTTGGATTATTCTGGTTGGTTAGTTATAACATCTATTTCTATCTCTACACACGTAGATATACCTGGATAGACCCTGTACCATGGTACTGTTTGGTCCATGTACAGTCTATCTAGGGACTTGTATTATTCTGGTTGGTTAGTTAGAACATCTCGTTTCTATCTATACACATAGATACCTGGATAGACTCTGTACCATGGTACTGTTTGGTCCATGTACCATGTACAGTCTATCTAGGGACTTGGATTATTCTGGTTGGTTAGTTATAACATCTATTTCTATCTCTACACACGTAGATATACCTGGATAGACTCTGTACCATGGTACTGTTTGGTCCATGTACCATGTACAGTCTATCTAGGGACTTGGATTATTCTGGTTGGTTAGTTAGAACATCTCGTTTCTATCTCTACACACGTAGATATACCTGGATAGACTCTGTACCATGGTACTGTTTGGTCCATGTACAGTCTATCTAGGAACTTGGATTATTCTGGTTGGTTAGTTAGAACATCTCGTTTCTATCTATACACATAGATACCTGGATAGACTCTGTACCATGGTACTGTTTGGTCCATGTACAGTCTATCTAGGGACTTGTATTATTCTGGTTGGTTAGTTAGAACATCTAGTTTCTATCTACATACGTAGATATACCTGGATAGACTCTGTACCATGGTTCTGTTTGGTCCATGTACAGTCTATCTAGAGACTTGGATTATTCTGGTTGGTTAGTTAGAACATCTCGTTTCTATCTCTACATACGTAGATATACCTGGATAGACTCTGTACCATGGTACTGTTTGGTCCATGTACCATTTACTGTCTATCTAGAGGCTTGGATTATTCTGGTTGGTTAGTTAGAACATCTCGTTTCTATCTAAACACACGTAGATATACCTGGATAGACTCTGTACCATGGTACTGTTTGGTCCATGTACAGTCTATCTAGGGACTTGTATTATTCTGGTTGGTTAGTTAGAACATCTAGTTTCTATCTACATACGTAGATATACCTGGATAGACTCTGTACCATGGTTCTGTTTGGTCCATGTACAGTCTATCTAGGGACTTGGATTATTCTGGTTGGTTAGTTAGAACATCTCGTTTCTATCTCTATACGTAGATATACCTGGATAGACTCTGTACCATGGTACTGTTTGGTCCATGTACCATGTACAGTCTATCTAGGGACTTGGATTATTCTGGTTGGTTAGTTAGAACATCTCGTTTCTATCTCTACATACGTAGATATACCTGGATAGACTCTGTACCATGGTACTGTTTGATCCATGTACCATGTACAGTCTATCTAGGGACTTGGATTATTCTGGTTGGTTAGTTAGAACATCTCGTTTCTATCTCTACATACGTAGATATACCTGGATAGACTCTGTACCATGGTACTGTTTGGTCCATGTACAGTCTATCTAGGGACTTGGATTATTCTGGTTGGTTAGTTAGAACATCTCGTTTCTATCTCTACATACGTAGATATACCTGGATAGACTCTGTACCATGGTACTGTTTGGTCCATGTACCATGTACAGTCTATCTAGGGACTTGAATTATTCTGGTATACATGATTACAGCCATTATGTCCTCTGTGACTCTATCTAGAGAATTCCAGACTTCTTCGCCATTATTTGCCAGTTTACTAACGATCTCCAGTATTTCACATTACCATATATGGCGATAACCGCTATTTTTAAACGCTATTTGCTTGAAAGGACACAAAGACTGTTTAGTATTCAGCAAAGATTGTACCTGAACACTAATCAGTCAAACCACAATCTCGTGGATATGGTAAACATTCTGTGTGACAACTGTAGGCGCCATCCCGACCAGAGAGCCACAGATAAACAGATTATAAACGCACAGAATATAGAATCCGAGCTCCCCAGTAGAAGGAATACCCGGAAGACGACGGTACTCTCTGTTATATTTGTTGTTCACTATTAGGATTTTGTTCTAATAAACACTACTAAATTATTTCATTGGATCCTCTCTTTCTTTTTCCCAGTAAGAAACGCCTACGGAAGCCAACAGAAATTCAGAAGTGGGATGGTCCTGAAGAAAATTGAAGATTCACTGGAATAATTTGGAAACGAGAAGGACGTGGCGCGGTGACCGATCAACGTAAGAGGAGTTGCATGGTATGTACGAAATTTAATTACCTATTCCTAAAAGTATTATTACAAGTCACCTCGGTAAAATATTATTGCAAAATCATCTCGATAAGAAAGTATTTTAAAGTAAGCATTTTAAAGTAAAGTGAAGTATTTTAAAGTAAGCATTTTAAAGTAAAGCGAAGTATTTTAAAGTGAAGTATTTTAAAGAAAGTATTTTAAAGTAAAGTGAAGTATTTTAAAGTAAGCATTTTAAAGTAAAGTGAAGTATTTTAAAGTGAAGTATTTTAAAGAAAGTATTTTAAAGTAAAGTGAAGTATTTTAAAGTAAGCATTTTAAAGTAAAGTGAAGTATTTTAAAGTGAAGTATTTTAAAGAAAGTATTTTAAAGAAAGCATTTTAAAGTAAAGTGAAGTATTTTAAAGAAAGTATTTTAAAGTAAAGTGAAGTATTTTAAAGTAAAGTACAGTATTCTAAAGAAAGTATTTTAAAGTAAAGTAAAGTATTCTAAAGAAAGTATTTTTAAAGTAAATTGAAGAAACAAATAAAAAGTATTATCGCAAAGTATCGCGGTAAAAAAAAAAAGAAAAAAAAAGTATTGTCTCAAAATTACCAAAGAAAAGTTGATTTCGTTTAAAGAAATAATTGAAACAGTACGTATCTGGCTTAGTCAGTTTTATTTGTTTATTTAAAAAAAAAAAAACTTTGCCTTGTTTATTTTTCCTTTTGAAAAACATGACTTACTTAGCGAAAGTAAGGAAATGCGATTTGAGCAAGTTGGCGTATGAACTCGGCGAGGTAGTACCGCCAGAGAGCAGGATCGTCGACTTAAAACGCCTTATCCTGAATAGTCAATCTTACGAAGAAGAATTCGCAAAGCAACTGTTGGAGACTCTGATCGAGGAACGGGAACAAACAGAACGAGCAGAACGGGAGCGAATGGAACAAACAGCACAAACAGAGCAAGCAGAACGTATAGAACGGGAACGAATCGAGGATCGGAAACGAATCGAGGATCGGGAACGAATCGAACGAAAAGAACAAATGGTAATGGAATTCGAGCTTGAGAAGCTGCGCATCCAGACTACACGCGGAAACAACGATACGTCTCGAAGTACCAGCAATGACGCACATTACGAGATACGTAAACTGATGCCCAAGTACGAGTCGAAGGACAATGATTTGAGTTTTTACCTAATTCTTTTCGAAAGACAGGCAAAGCGACTAGGATTGGATGAAGACCAATGGGCGTTCAGCCTCCTAGGATTGCTACCTTACGAAATGACTCAATTAATCGCTCGGGAAACAGAAGAACAAAGCGGCGATTATAGGTTCGTGAAAAGGTTGCTCCTAAAACGGTACAAGTTGAGCCCCGAACAATTCAGACAAAAATTCGAGAAGCACGAGAGATCTCAAAAGGGTTCCTGGAGAGACTTCGCTTTCGAATTGCGAGGATATTTCAACGAATGGATCGAAGGAATGAACGTGGAAAATTTCGACGCCCTAAAGGATTTGTCCGTCACTAACCAGCTAAAGAAAAAAGTTCCAAATGTGCTGCGTAATCATCTCATTGACGATTGGACCAAGTTAAACAACCCAGATGAGTTGGCGGATAAACTGGACGAGTACGAAAATGTTCGCACCGAGATGGGACCTCCGCATTGGAATGCGAAACACCTCATACCACCGTCGTTTCAGCAGAAATCTGCGAGATTCCCCAACCAAAGCGAAGTTAAAGAGACTAAACAAGGAACGAATGTTTCGGGTCAAGACGCTGCAAGGAACGAAATCAGTGAAACGTACCCTAACACCTTGAGGAGAATGGTCAACCGTGCAATCAGAAACGACAAGGGAGAACCGAAGTGCTTCAACTGCAATCAGTTTGGACACATTGCCAGAGACTGCCCAGCACCCAGGACTACGTTGACATGCCGAGGATGCGGTCAAACGGGACACAAGGAAAGGAATTGCACAAGACCCAAAGAAGGACTAAAAGTAGCCAACCTGGAAGTCGAAGGACTGGAGACTGTCCCGCCAGATGTATATTTGAAGGATGTCAAGATCGACAACAAGGAAACCGTGAAGGCAATGATAGACACCGGGAGCAGCAGTTGTCTAATGAGAGAATCGGTCGCAAGGAGGATCAGCGTCGACATCGAACCAGACTCGACTAGTCTGTACGGCATCGGTAACCAGACTGCACCAGCTGCCAGGACCGTTGGGAAGACGACAGTCGACCTGGAGATTGATGGCATCGTCGGAAGGGAAATCACTGTATTCATTGTCAACGATGATGCCCAACCCTATGACCTATTAATTGGAAGAACATGGACAGATCTGCCCTACGTATCCTTCGCCAGAATTGGTAAAAACTTGCATATTGGCTATTCATCCGAATTTCCGTTTGCTAATCTGCAAGAAGAAATCAAGTCGCGTCGCATCGAACTGAGAGCAACCGAAACTGTTCAGTTGGAGAGCGACTCCATTAACTTTACAAGTGCAATCACAGACGAGGTAAAGGACGGATATGTATTGTTCACAGGAGTAGATGACGCCTGTGTCGATTCCCTATTGGAAGTGGTCGACGGAAAGACGACCGTACCCATCATCTCAGCTGGCAAGGGCAAGTTGAGAGTAAGGAAGAACCAATGTGTAGGGCGAGTTGAACTACTGAACCTTGATGATATTGTTGTTAACCTGGACGTCGCAGAGGATTCGTTTCAGACTAAAAATGAAGAGAAGAGGGAAGGACAAGACCAAATGAAACGTAAGCGCCCCATACTGCCTGAGGACATCAACGTCAATCATTCTCTGACTTCGAAAGAGAGACAAGAAATCCTAGATGTAGTAAACGAGTATAGAGACTGTTTCGCTCTTGGCATGGAGGAATTAGGGTGCACCGATGTCACCAAGATGGACATTAAGGAGGTTGATGGAAGCAAGCCAGTCTGTCTGAGACCGTATAAGACGACTGCAAGTGAACGCGAAGCAATCAGGGAGATTGTCAGAGAGTGGAAGGACAATGGAATAGTCACGGAAACTAGATCACCCTACGCTAGTCCCGTCCTACTTGTGAGGAAGAAAACTGGAGATCATCGTCTGGTGGTAGATTATAGGAGACTCAACATTCAAACAGTTAAGGACAAGTTCCCATTACCAAGGATAGACGACCTTCTGGAAGGCCTAAGGAATGCGAAATTCTTCACCACTCTGGATCTGGCGCATGGATATCTGCAGATACCACTGACCGATAAGGCAAAATTAAAGACAGCATTCATCACCCCAGATGATACAGGTCAATTCGAAAGGATGATTTTTGGACTCGCCAACGCACCAGCTGAATTCCAAAGACTGATGCACACTGTCCTAGGTCCGCTGCTGAACAAAAAGGCATTCTGCTATCTCGACGACGTGATTATCCCGGCAAAGGATTGGCGGGAGATGATCGAAAGGTTGAGGGAAGTCCTCGAAAGAATAAGATCAGCGAAGTTGACACTGAAACCCTCTAAATGTGAGTTCGGAAGGAGGGAAGTTGAGTTCTTAGGGTATGTCATCAGTACAGGCGGACTTAAGCCAGGCCCAAGAAAGATCAAGGCGATAGAAGAATTTCCAGAACCCAAGAATGTCCACGACATACGACGCTTTCTGGGACTGACGAACTTCTTCAGACGATTTGTAAAGGACTTCGCGAGGAAAGCAGAACCGCTAAGCAGACTTACGAAGAAAGGTTCACAATTTGAATGGAAGGAAGAACAGCGAAGGTCATTTGGAGGACTACGAAAGGATCTGGTCGAATATCCGGTACTAGCTCATTACAACCCTGAACTCAAGACAGAAGTACATTGCGATGCGAGTGCTGAGGGATTAGCAGGAATGGTGCTACAGATGGACGAAGACTGCAAATGGCGCTTGGTCTACTGTGTGAGCAAGAAGACAACAGAGGCCGAGAAGATGTACCACTCAAGCAAATTGGAGCTGATGGCGATAGTGTGGACCTTGGATCGACTACGTCAGTTCCTCGTAGGAATCAAGTTTACAGTGATTACAGATTGCCAAGCACTGGTCTACATGAACGCGAAGAAGACTACAAATCCTCAGATAGCGCGATGGTACAATCTGATTCAGGAATACGATTTCGAAATTCGACATAAACCAGGGGAGAAGATGGCCCACGTAGACGGAATGAGTAGAGCTCCAGTCGACGACCCTAGAGACACGATGGAGGAAATCGTGGAGAAAAACCTTGAAGTGTGCCTCACAATCACACTGGAAGAACAAATCTTGATGATTCAGCATTCCGACCCTGAATTGAGAGACCTGATCCAGATCTTTCGAAAGGACCCGTGTGATAGGACAGTAGGAGAACAAAATAGAATTAACGACTACAGCTACAGAAGAAAGTCCGGACGAGGAGCCAGAAGTAGAAGATACCCCCCGACGCAACCCACGACGTTCCTGCAACGCAAGGTTCAATCGAGGACGATTGAAATCCAGGAATGGCCGAATGTAGGCGCCATCCCGACCAGAGAGCCACAGATAAACAGATTATAAACGCACAGAATATAGAATCCGAGCTCCCCAGTAGAAGGAATACCCGGAAGACGACGGTACTCTCTGTTATATTTGTTGTTCACTATTATGATTTTGTTCTAATAAACACTACTAAATTATTTCATTGGATCCTCTCTTTCTTTTTCCCAGTAAGAAACGCCTACGGAAGCCAACACAACCATTATTTATACCTTCCTGCAGATTGTTTCTTTCACCGTAACAATATTTTCTGATTCAGAGGCAGAAAACAGTTGAAAAGTTTTGTATTTTTATTGTTTTACAGTATTTTCGCTATCTATACTCAGGGAGAAAACTTAAGGAAGTGGAAATTCTTTTATGTCGCCAGTCAAATAGTCATAGTCATATGAAGGAGACAGAGGTTGTTCACACTTGGTTATCTCGTGTGTCTTCTATAAACTGTGTATCAAATATCTTTCAGAGTTATTGTCTGAATCCCGATATACATGGTAAAAGGTACAACTTAAGTTTTGTCATGTCCTTACCTTTGTTCTTTAGATTATTTCATGATATTACTATGTCCTTTAATTTCGAACTTATTTCTTTAAGGTTGCCTGATAAGAATATTTATTGCCATGTTTCCTCATACTTTATTTAAGGTAGGAATAGATTTTTTATATGAACGAAGAGAATTTATTTTTGGAAAATGATTTAGGTTGAAGTATATGTAAATTAGTGCTTACCTAGAGATATGCTGATATGTAAATAAGTCTAATTTTTGTTTTTATTAATTTAAAATAGGTTAATATAATTGACATATTTTAAATTATAATGTCAATAGAATTTATAAAAATGGTCAGCGAGTCAAATAAATTATAAAATATTCTTCCAAAGTTTTCCACATTCTACGGTTTTACAGACTTTCTTCTCTTATCATAAGAAAATTATAAATCATTCCTTAAACCGCTAATTATCAAGAATAAATGTTTCATTGTATGCAATGTTTTAAATGTTTAATTTCCCAAGAAAGCCTCATTATTTCCGATTTATGTACAGCTTGCCCTTGAAATGAACAAAAAATAACATATGTTTGCCATTAATGGCTACATTAGAAATATGTGTGTTGAACAATAGTCAAATTTGAAAAAAAAATCAGAGATTTAATCACAGAGTTTGTAGAAAGGTCGTTATTAACAACCACCTTAAACACGTTTAAATTATTTGCAATGATAAATAGGCATTACCTTGTTGTTTTTATATATTTATAATCAAGATAAAATTTGTAAGAATAAAATATTTATTCGTGAAAATACACAATTAAAATTGCATTTAGAAGCTTTATTAAAAAAGTAATAGTTGTCAAATAAAGTTTTGATTAAGAATTTGAAAAAATAACGAATGAAAAATATACAATAATAATATTTAAATATTCATATTTTGAGAATTTTTTCAAAATAATTAATATATAATATATATTTATAAATAATATATATTTTAAATATATTTACTTTGTGATTCTCTTCGAAGAGCGCTGTTAAAAACAATTTTAAAACGGCGCCATTCTTATCAACGAATTTAGGGGAACACTATCTTCTGCTAACAAAAAGATGTCGTCATCGTTGTCTAGAATGATTTTTATTGCTTCAAAAAAATGCTTATCTCTATGAAATAAATTGTATTTTATGGATTAAAATTTGGAAGATGCCGTTACTGTGTTAGATAATCCATAGGGGGATAGCGCGACAATGTTTTATTTATAATTTTTAAAAAACGTTTAGGTTTTTTTTTGTCAGTTGACATTTCTAATGAAATTGTTATCTTGGTATTTTCCCTATCTCTTTCCCCCGCTTTTTACAACGTCTTTTGGAATTTCTTTTAGGTTTCCTGGAATGATGGGGTTTAATACTGGAAATATGATGTAAAAATATATTTATACCTATCTTAATTAAAAAGACATATATTAGATCAAAATATAATTTATTTTACCAATATTTTAGTTGGCTGAATGCCAACTTTTTTCAAGGTATTATAACATATTAATGTGTGTCAACAACAAACTCAGATTTGACACACATTGTTGACACACATTAATATGTTATAATACCTTGAAAAAGGTTGGCGTTCAGCCAACTGAAATAATGGTAAAATAAATGATATTTTGATCCAATATATGCCTTTTTAATTAAAGATTTATTTATGGATTGCTCTATTATCAAAACCTATCTTAATGTATCTTATAAATATTTCTAATTTTTTAAGATAATTTTTCCAATTGAAAATATTCACATACTAAGCGTCTTTGTAATTAGGGTTAAAATTATTTTTTTCTATCTCTATATATACACGTATATCTTATGTGAAACATCGGGTATCGCATATTTTTAAATAAGTCACCGTGTTCGGAAGATATTAATAGATTCACAGAATATCGTTGTCCATTTGGATAAGGAAAGAAGATTAGAACACGGATGATTCCACACTCATCTTTTCAGTGATTCGCTAACTTTAATGTATGCACGGTGGAATCTGTAGCCACTGGACATGCATCGGACCTGGAAGCTGTTGTTGGGTTCTGTACTGAATGGAGTATAGGAGCTCTATAAGGCTGGTGGTCTTAATAAAGCTGTATGTAAAACAACACTTGAAGTTACACCGCATGAGTTTCTTTTTAATGAAAAATCAAAATTTATTTCAAGGTGAAATATTGATTATTTCTAACCTTTTTGGATGAGGAATAAAAGGGTAAATTATGAAGAGTAATGATGAACGGAAAAATAAAAGTGTTCAGGGATGGGAATCGAACCCACAATGTTCCGCTTACCGGGCAGATGCCATGTCCACTAGGCTATTCTGGACGTATTTTTCCGTTCATAAATAATACATAAAGTAACTTATAATACAATATAATACACTGCGGCTTGTGATTGTAAAACAACACTTGAATTTACACCGCATGAGTTTCTTTTCAATGAAAAATCAAAATTTATTTCAAGGTGAAATATTGACTTATTTCTAACCTTTTTGGATGAGGTATGAAAGGGTGAATTATGAAGAGTGATGATGAACGGAAAAGCTGTATGTGTTTGTGAAATAAGATGAATTTTCATTTACTTAATTCATAACTTCAAAATGAGAATATCGTTATTTATTATGTAAATATGTATAGGAGGAAATTGTTGGAGTTGATCAGTTTTTCAACTTTTTCTTGATTAACCAAAAGCAAAGTTTACCGAAATTGACCAAAGATATTCTATATTTTTATATATAAAATGAGCTGTTTATATATAGTTGGGTTATTCCTTAGGAATAAATTCATAATTAATATTCATAGTAATATTTCTAATATTTTTTTATGTAAACACAAGAGAAGAGGGATGTTAAAACAAGCCACAAAACAGGTTTGGTAAAACTAAAATCAAAACGCAAATGAAGTGTTGAAACCATCATCAATTTCTCATTTATCAACTTTACCTTATTGATACCGAATTTTGATTAAAGTCGCAAAAACATGTCGCTTGGCAGACGCTAAATTTGCATATCCATCGCATATTTTCCACAGATTATTTTTCTTCCTGTCGGATATTTTCTGCTACTCGACCTACAGGGTAGTCTTAACCTGGGGAACGGGTTTTCACTTTTTTTCTTTTCTTCCCAAGAAGAATCCTTTATGCATCAACCCCAGAGGACCTCTTCAAGTCAGGAGGGGCGCTGGGAAAGATTGGCAATGGTGAATACCCACCAGCTTTTTTTAAATCTTCAATCTCTTCTATGAAATTAATATTGTCTTCGGTTTAGTTCAACAGGCATTTGGGAGAATCTATGAATACGGCCCAAGACCCTGAACATATTAAACAACGCTATTAAACATTATTGTTTTGTTGTATTCGAAAGTCTTAATGCATATTTCCTTATATTTGTATGTATATTCTTATCATCACCTGGGTTGTCATCAGGAAAATGACAATATAGCTCTGTTTCTTTTTCTTAAATAAAAAGAAGAAATTTCTTCACAAAATTCACCCTATTGACTTTCTAGTCCTTCTCGAGGGCATTGCTATAGAAAACAAGGATGTTATAGGTGCCATTGAGGCGTATACCATTACAGAAATAATAGAGAAAATTGATATGTGCATAGTCTCTCAAACTTATATTAAAGAATTGAAACCCATTTTCTATGAAACCTTAAATCTTCGACAAATTGATCATACTAAAGAAAAGTAGTTGAAAAATCTCTTTTATCATCCTGACAAATTACTTCACGGCTGGCATCTTCTTCGATTTTCTATTCTGCTCCTTTGCAGAATTTTCTCCATGGCCAAGCTTTCATATCTTCTTGGATCGTGTAGAGAATCCGTAACAACGATAACTCGAGCTATTTCTGATCGTGTAGGTTGCATGCGACGTATGTAAATAGGCGCACGTCCTGGGTGTGCGTCGGCATACGATATTGTTCCAGCTAGGTCAACTGCTTCCTTTCTCTTTTCTCCGTAGTCCATCTCTGGATCTCTCCGTGATTTACCAAGTCAGGAGTCCATGGCACCAGTCCGTGTACCTGCTCTGTAACTTCGCAGTCCATCTCTGGATCTTTCCGTGTTTTAGCAAGTCAGGAGTCCATGGCACCAGTCCGTGTACCTGCTCTGTAACTTCGCAGTCCATCTCTGGATCTCTCCGTGTTTTGACAAGCCAGGAGTCCACGGCACTAGTTGATGTACCTGCTCTGTAAGCCTGTAGTCCATCTCTGGATCTCTCCGTGTTTTAACAAGTCAGGAGTCCATGGCACCAGTCCGTGTACCTGATCTGTAACTTCGCAGTCCATCTCTGGATCTTTTCGCGATTTAACAAGCCAGGAGTCCATGGCACCAGTCCGAGTACCTGCTCTGTAACTTCGCAGTCCATCTCTGAATCTCTCCGTGTTTTAACAAGCCAGGAGTCCACGGCACTAGTTGATGTACCTGCTCTGTAAGCCTGTAGTCCATCTCTGGATCTCTCCGTGTTTTAACAAGTCAGGAGTCCATGGCACCAGTCCGTGTACCTGATCTGTAACTTCGCAGTCCATCTCTGGATCTTTCCGCGATTTAACAAGCCAGGAGTCCATGGCACTAGTTGATGTACCAGCTCTGTAAGCCTGTAGTCCATCTCTGGATCTCTCCGTGTTTTAACAAGTCAGGAGTCCATGGCACCAGTCCGTGTACCTGCTCTGTAACTTCGCAGTCCATCTCTGGATCTCTCCGTGTTTTAACAAGCCAGGAGTCCATGGCACCAGTCAGTGTACCTGATCTGTAAGTCTTCAGTCCATGACTGGATCTCTCCGTGTTTTAACAAGTCAGGAGCCCATGGCACCAGTCCGTGTACCTGATCTGTAAGTCTGTAGTCCATCACAAAACCAAAAAAAAAGCTTTATTGAGACCTTTGTTCTTATACAGCTTCTCCAAGCAGAAATGTAGAGAACATACAGAAATAACAGTAATAGTTCCAGTAACCAACAATGTTATTTACAATGTATCAAATAGGGGGGGGGGAAGAAAGGGTTTATCATAAACTTATATACAAGCAGTTGAGAACAAGCATTTCTTTTTCTTAAAAAACAATAATTGATTACTCATATCTAGACGCAAAACATATGTAGCTTAGAGTTTTCTTCTTCTCAATCAATCTCCTCAAGACAAAATTTCCATCAAACTACATAAGTTTTACAAGTTTGCGGATTAAATGAAATACATTATTTAAATATGAATTATAAAATATAAATAAAGCTTCCAGGGTTAAGTTTCTTGTGCAACTTTTTATTTTCAAGCTTTCGGATTTGTCAGTCCTTCAACAGGATTATCACGTTAACAACTTAATAATAAATACAATTTTTCTATACACATTATTATATTTTGAAAAAATAGAGCAATCCATAATTAAATCTTTAATTAAAAAGGCATATACTGGATTAAAAAATAATTTATTTTACCAATATTTTTACCAAAATTAAACATGTTTTAACACCTTGATAAAGGTTGGCGTTCAGCCAACTGAAATATTGGTAAAATAAATTATTTTTGGATCCAATATATGTATTTTTAATTAAAAATTATTATATACATATTTTAAATACTTATTATATATAATTTTACACAAATAAATTGCAATTATTTGTGTAAAATTTTAACGATAGAGGGCAATAAAATTTAATTTACTTATTATATATTGAGATAAAATATGAATAAAAAAATGAATTGTTTTAATTTACACAAAAAGGTAAGGGAGGTGTTGTAATTCCAGCTACTACAGAAATTAATACACAACTCAATAAACAGACAAAAAAACCTTTATCGAGGAATAGAAGAGCTTCATTAAGACACCACAAAACCTTGTAAAAAAAACTCCATTGTATGCATGTGTGATTGTTTAAAAAAAATGAGAAAAAAAGTTATGCAAAAATGTACATGAACAAAGGTCCATAAAAAAAACGAAAATAAAGAATTAACCTTTTTTTTCTATGGAAGCATGTTCCATGAACATTAGATTCTAATCTAATGTTTGAAATCAGATTCAGGAGTTGAGTAATCAGAAAAATTTATAGTTTCTATTATTTTGAAAATAGAGCAATCCATAAATAAATCTTTAATTAAAAAGACATATCTTGGATCAAAATATCATTTTTTTTAAATCTATATTTCAGTTGGCTGAACGCCAACCTTTATCAAGGTATTAAAACATTAAAAATAACATTAAAAAGCATATGTTTTAATACCTTGATAAAGGTTTGCGTTCGGCCAACTGAAATATTGGTAAAATAAATGATTTTTTGATCCAATATATGCCTTTTTAATTAAAGTTTCTATTATGGAAAATACTTTTTTAATTTATACTTATTGATGATATACAAGGTTGCTCCAAAAGTTCGTAAACACTTGTAAAAATTGAATTTGTATATATATATTATATGAAACATGATGTATGCACGAAGGAAGGTGTGGCCATTAGACATGTGTCGGACCTGGAGGCTGTTGTTGGGTGCTGCGCTGTCTGGAGTATAGGAACTCCATCTATTATTTCTTCCTGTGGTGAATCTGTATAAGACCGGTGGTCTTAATAAAGTTTTGTGTAAAACAACACTTGAAGTTATACCGCATAAGTTTCTTTTCAATAAAAAATCAAAATTTCATTTCAAGGTGAAATATTGACTATTTCTAACCTTTTTGGATGAGGTATGAAAGGGTGAATTATGAAGAGTAATGATGGATATATATTTGGAATTTGTTGCAGGTGTTTACCAACTTTTGAGACAACCTTATATTCAGAGAGAGAGAGTGGTCTCTCGTCCATCCCAATCCATTCCAGCATATGCTGTGAAGGCAGCTTTAGTGAGAAGAATAAATTATATAAGAACAAATTAACATCTAGATATATTAATATACACCAATACCTCGCTTTGCGTCGTTTCGTTTTGCGTTTTTTTTTTTTTTTCGAAGTTGGGTCGCTGCTTAATTTTTACTGATTTTCACTGTGCGTCGTTAGATTTTCGAAGTTGCGTTGTTTTGGATTCGAGTCTTTATTTTATTTTTTTCCCCTAAAATATGGCAACACCTTTGTTTTTGATTGCGCTATGCCATCGAAATTTTATTTTCACTTTGCGTCGTTTCAATTTGCGTCGTTTTTTTTTTTTTTTAACGTAACCCCGACGCAAAGCGAGTTATGGGTGTATATTCGAAACTATTATAGACGCGTATGATTCTTTTGAAAATTAAACAATTTCTACTGTCCTTACTGCAATGGAAAAATTAAAGGGAGGGCCTGGCTCATCAGTGTTGAACCCTCCCAGCGTTTTCGCCAGTTTAATCTACCCTACCGCTGTTATATTTCATTTTTGGAACTTCCTTTTATAGTGATACTGATGCTAGATTCTTGGAATGGGTATTTTAGATGAACTATGGACATAAGCTTTGAGGACAGTAGAATTACATATAATTATAAATATATACACGTCTATAATAGTTTCCAATATTCATAACAGATGGCGCGCTGAGGCATCATAATATATAACATGCTTCGAGCATTGCTCTTCCGCAAATTGCAATTAAAGTATCTTTAAAACATAATATTAATAAAAAATATAAATTATTTTCGATGCATATGATTCTTTTTAAATAAAAATATATATACTGCCCTTACTGCAATGATATATTAATGGGAAGGCCTGGTTCATCAGTGGTAAACCTTCCTAGCGGTTTCGTCAGTTTAATGGTAAGCTAAACTGGAGAAACCGCAGGGAGGGTTAACCATTGATGAGCCAGGCCCTCCCATTTGTTCACCCAAATTTGTTCACACTTGGTTATCTCGTGTCTTCAATAAAGGTCACTGTAATATCTTTCAGAATTTTTCTTTAAAAAATAGACACTTCGGCCAGTTAATTTTTATTTTCTCAATGTTTCAACAAAAATATTTTGTCTTCGTCAGGAGAAATAAATAAAAATAAAGCATTTGGCAAGGCGTTAAAAATTGTTCTGAGGTTACGTGATTTTTCAAATTGAGTACAACATCTAAAGTACGAGTCAAAAAAAAAATTAAACTCGTCAAAGACAATGATCTTAGAAATAAATATTCAGAGTCATTATTTGAATCCAGATATACATGTTAAAGGTACAACTTCCTTAAGTTTTGTCCATGAGGGAATCTTTCAGAGTTATTGTCTGAATCCCGATATACATACTAAAAGGTACAACTTCCTTAAGTTGTGTCCATGAGTGTATCCTTCAGATTTATTATCTGAATCCCGATATACATGCTAAAAGGTACAACTTCCTTAAGTTCTGTCCATGAGTGTATCTTTCAGAGTTATTGTCTGAATCCTGATATACATGCTGAAAGGTACAACTTCTTTAAGTTTTGTCCATGAGTGTATCTTTCAGAGTTATTATCTGAATCCAGATATACATGCTAAAAGGTACAACTTCATTAAGTTTTGTCCATGAGTATATCTTTCAGAGTTATTGTCTGAATCCTGATATACATGCTAAAAGGTACAACTTCCTTAAGTTTTGTCCATGAGTGTATCTTTCAGAGTTAGTATCTGAATCCATATATACATGCTAAAAGGTACAACTTCATTAAGTTTTGTCCATGAGTATATCTTTCAGAGTTATTGTCTGAATCCTGATATACATGCTGAAAGGTACAACTTCCTTAAGTTTTGTCCATGAGTGTATCTTTCAGAGTTATTGTCTGAATTCCGATATAAATTCTAAAAGGTACAACTTCCTTAAGTTTTGTCCATGAGTGTATCTTTCAGAGGTATTGTCTGAATCCCGATATACATGATAAAAGGTACAACTTCCTTAAGTTGTGTCCATGAGTGTATTTTTCAGAGTTATTGTCTGAATCCCGATATACATGCTAAAAGGTACAACTTCCTTAAGTTGTGTCCATGAGTGTAAATTCAACATTCTATAATGTTTTTTTTTATATTAACCAATATGTAATTAATAACCTACCAATATGTAAATAGAGTAGTTAGTTAGTTAGAGTTGTTTTTTCTCAACGTTTCAACAAAAATCTTGTCTTCATCAGGAGAAATATAAAAAGAGCATTATAGAAATAGAGTAGTGGAAATTCAATATAACAAGTTTACATAGAGGTAGTTAAATATAGTCAGAGATATAGTTAGTGATAAAGTAATACAGGGAAACTACCAGATAGCAATGAGCTGGAATGGTGTCAAGATTTCTCACTACGTCGTTGAGATTGTAAAGTATTTACAGATGACCAGCTACCCGGATGTTAAAGGTTTCAGAAGTTTGAAGGTTAAATCAATAACTTCCATTTTTTTCCTCCAGCCTTGAAAGTTGGACAGCAGCTTTCCTTCTGTGTTCAACACTTGTCCTACATGTAGATGTTGAAGATAGCAAATCTTAGAAAACCCATATTTTAATTATCTCTTTTTATGATCGAATTTTGTGACAGCCATCCTAGCGTGCATGTTGCCAAAACTACTTTTTCAAAACCTCATTCTGGAAGATAGAAAACCAACAGAACAAACAGCTATTACTGAAATATTCTTATCATTAATTTCATAATTTTATGACGATAGTTTGCTTAAATAACATTTCTGAGATTCCACCCATCAGTGTAGCATATATAAGCAGAATGATCCAATACACAAAAAAGTCGGTGGATGAGAGGGTAACACCCTCGATTCTCGACAGTCATGAACCGGGATTGAATCCTGAGTTAACATTTTGTTTAATAACCTTCACATATTATTATTGTGGCAAATATCATAAACTAGGTTGTTCTTTTTGAGCGGTACCTAATAAAGTGATTTTTTTTTGCTTATCCCTAGTACACGTGGTACAGGCCATGATAATCATGGTGGGTAGAAGTAGGCGACTGCTTTTACTGTAAGTGCACCACATGTCTACGCTGTTTCAATTATCATGAACAAGGTTGCTCTTGCTGAGCGGTACCTATTAATGTGAATTTGAACCAGATCCAATACAGTATTAGAGCTCTAAGAAGCAGTCTGGTGGATTAAATTGGTGAAACCTCTGGGTTCACCACTGATGATCCAAGCCCTCCCAATAATCTTTTAATCACAGTAAGGACAATAGAAGTTAGTTTTATGTATAAAAGAGACATTCATGCTTCAATGCTTTCATTTCCCATAAATAGATGGCACCTTTTTGATTTATATTAATAAGATTTTTCTGAAATTGTTCAAATTTTACAAATAGTTTTGTTTCGCGAGTATCCAAATTCCGTCCTATTTTGATTATTAGAAATACCTCCTATATATAGGATTAGATGAGAAACAGCGCTGAATAATTTTATATTCTACCTACAGATGGCACTGTATGTTCTTCATGGTAAACGGTTTGCGGATTTCGACAAATTAGAAAGAAGGAATCATATATCGCCGCAACTCTTTTTATTATTATAGCGGTTAAGGAAGCTTTCGGGCAAGCCCTTCTTCAGCTAATTATATTGTACAAACAAAGAGAGATTATATATCGTTTTTAATATAAATCAAAATAAACGAAAAGAAATTTACCACGCCCCTATCGCCCTCGTTTCAATAGCACCGCGTGGCGTAGAGTTGCGGCGATATATGATTCCTTCTTTCTAACTGTATGTTCTGTTCACTACTAGACCACGTTGTTCTCGACAAATAACTGTTTTCAAAATTCGAAACTATTTTAAAAGCGTATGATTCTTTTTGAAATTAAACAATTTCTACTGCCCTTACTGCAATGGAAAAATTAATGGGAGGGCCTGACTCATCAGTGGTGAACCCTCCCAGCGGTTTCGCCATTTTAATCTACCTTACCGCTGTTATATTGCATTTTTGGAACTTCCTTTTATAGTGATACTGTTGGTAGACTCTTGGAATGGGTATTTTAGAAGAACTATGGACATAAGCTTTGAGGACAGTAGAATTACATATATTTATAAATATAAATATTCTTAACACTGGCGGTCACTCCTTGAGCTTAGATGACAAGTGACCTCAACAGGACGCTAAGTGTCTAAAGGAAGTGTCCTTTCTAGGGCAAGTGCTGCCATAACTCATCATCACGGATGATGAAGGGCTTCCTGAATAAAGCGCCATCAGCGTTCATTAAGCAATGTACCTAAGTGGTGAGGCTACGGTGTGGGGATTGTGCTGACTCATCCCTCAGATTCTGATGGAAATGCAGAGATCTTTTATTTAAATTCACCCACCCCCAGGGCAATTACATAACACTCATGTGTGTATTTTATATCTCGTTGTGAGAGATCTCTCATTTACATATTTACGTCATATGCACATATGTAAATACAGTATATAAAATGAAAGAATTGAAGCACGAATGTTTCTTTTATATATAAAACAAACTCTACTGTCTTTATTGCGATGGAAAAATATATTGGGAATGCTTGGTTCATTAGTGGTGAACCCTCCCAGCGGTTTCACCAATTTAATCTACCAGACTGCTTCTTAGAGCTCTAATACTGTATTGAACCGGTTCAAAATCACTTTATTAGGTACCGCTCAACAAGAGCAACCTAGTTTATGATATTGCAACAATGAATAATATATGAAGGCTTTTCACATATTAAACAAATTTTTAACGCAGGATTCAATCCCGGTTCATGACTGCCGGGAATCGAGGGTGTTACCCACTTGTCCACCGACTTTTTTACTCTATTGTACGGTTCTGCTTATATGCGCAGTACTGAAGGATGGAATCTCAAAAATGGTTTTCAAGCAAACTATGGATATAAGCTTATAGGACAGTAGAATTACATATAAATATTTGTATCGAGCAATGTTCTCCCGCAAACAATGATAACAAGGCCAGTTAGGTATAATTAATTGTAAGGTGATAACGTGCTATCTATGCACATATATATACATATCATGGTAGACGTTGGCTTTGTTTAGAATTTGCCAACCCTGGTGTTGTGGCCTATACTTCCCTCACCATCCATGCATTATGATAAGATATAATAAACAAAGTGTATAGTTTTGGTGCATTTTAAAACGGTAGAAATACCCTTTTGTATATGGCTATATACACACACACACAAAGCCTTTATTAAGACGTTAGTCTTATACAGATTCTCCGTACAAGGTGCAATAACAGGAAAAGAGCAGCAGGGGAAACCAGTAGTTCCGTAACTATATACAATTATTAGTAATAAGGAAAAGTAAGATTTAATATGAAAGGTCGACGTCATCGCCTCAAGTCTTCAATTCCATAAGCGCGGAGCAGAAAGTATATGGCTATATATATTTCCTATAATTTGATAAGAATATATATACACCTATCCCCCGATTTACACGGTACTTGTTTTACACGTTTTCGCTTTTACACGGTTTTCCAAATAAGTTTTTTTTTTTTTATCGCACGCTGTGTACACATCTCACGAGGAATCCCGAGCTTATGTGCTGACTACATATTTTAACCTGTCAATGCATTTTATTTCTGTGTACACCTATCCCCCGATTTACACGTTTTTCTCAGGAACGTATCTACCGTGTAAATCGGAGGATAGGTGTACAGTAGAAACTCTGTAAAGGACAACACCTAATTGCAAAACCAAAGTGTCCTTTAGGGAGAGGTGTCCTCTTACCGGAGAGTTTTTGTAGAGTAAAAATGGTAATTTTGTAAATGAAAATTGTCATTTATAGAGAGGTGTCCTCTAGCGTGAGTGTCCTCTCATGGAGGTTCTACTGTATATATTAACAAATATTTTTATTTTGAAAATAGAGCAATCCATGAGTTTGTTTATACCAAATGTAATGCCTTGATAAAGGTTTGGCGTTCAGCCAACCGAAATATTGGCAAAATAAATATTTTATTAAATCCAATTTTAGCATTTTTATTATCTAATTAACAGATACATCTATCTCCCGATTTACACGGTACTTGTTTTACACGTTTTCGCTTTTACACGGTTTTCCAAATAAGTTTTTTTTTGTTTTTATCGCACTATACTAAATGCTACTGTGATTGAACACAAGCGCTGTGTACACATCTCACGAGGAATCCCGAGCTTATGTGCTGACTACATATTTTAACCTGTCAATGCATTTTATTTTTATTTCTGTGTACACCTATCCCCCGATTTACACGTTTTTCTCAGGAACGTATCTACCGTGTAAATCGGGGGATAGGTGTATAAATTTATTATAACAGGATTGTATATTTCGACAAAAACGGGTGTTATGGCTCATGCTCTATCAACATCAGTAAAGTTTAACTTGGATAATGTACATCGTTCTAATGTATAATTAAAGGGAAAATTCGCCTCTTTTGGTACATGAATATTATCCTCCCGCCACTTCATGTTGTATATACATCTATGTGTCTTTACTCGTTTTATTTCGAAAACCAAAATTTGCTCAATGTGTATTGGATATACCTTGCTTGCCGCTACTTCTGTATATATATTTCTTCTTTAATCTCTGGTCTTAAGTATTATTATTATTTTATTATACCTAATACACATGGTGGAGACAAGCTATTCATGGTGACAATTTGACAATTGAAACAAATTTTATTGATTCTTGTCAATAATTTACATTAAAAATGGGAATAAAACTAAAATATATATGATCATGCGGGGGATGTGCCCCGGCGAGTGAGCTATTCGTGGTGGGTAGAAGTTGGCGACTGCTTTTTACTGTAAGTACACCACATGTCTACACATGTGAAAATTAGTTCGAATTTTTCACTTATAAATGTTCCAAAGCTCTTTTGGTTATTTATACTCTCTGGTGGGGTTTGGACTTTTGCAAGAATCGAGCGCCATTGGAACATTTTTCTAAATTAGGAAAATTGCCCAATGCGGAATTCAATCCTGGGTCTTAGCGGTTGAAAACCAACGGTATAGGTCACTCGTTCACCGACCCTATAAAGTATTCTGGACCACAGAAACAAAGATTTCTAACTTCAACGTTGGAGAAAATACTTCAATTATGGGATGTCGGAGGTCACGTAGGCGGGTATACAACTCACCTCACGGCCAAACTATGCCAGTTAGATATTTCCAGTTTTGTGTTTTCCTGTTGACTCATATTGAGATTCGGCAATCCTGATGATGGATTCTTATTTATAAATATTTCTTCACCACCACACCGGATTGGTTGGTGGATCCATAAACTGACACCGCTCTATTCGCATCAGCTATCTACTGAAGAAGGCTGTTATATGGTTGAGCATTCATAAAGTTTTTTTTGTTGTTGTTGTTTTTTGATGATTGAGAGACTTCTCCTTTAAATGTATTATTTATTATACATACATTACAATAAGAAAACACAATAAATACAAAAGATAATTACATCTCCGCATATTTTTTCTTGGATTACCTGATGAAAAGCATTTTGCTTGAAAGCTTGTAATTTTAATAAAAAGAAACTCACCACGCTACATTTTCGTTTTCTCTTTTAACAAAAGATAATAGTGGCTATATATTTTCTAATCAAGTTTTGTTCGTCACTTTTTAACAACAACAACTTTTATTATGTTATCATCATATCCAATCTCACAGAATATATATATATATATTTATTTTTATAAAATTAGATATTCCAACATTTTTAAAAATTATTATCCCATTATATAAATATACAAGGTCATGGAGACTAAATTTATAGATAAAATTCACAATCTTGGTAGGGTTGGGGTCCTGTCTTGAGGCTCCCATACATTCCAAAAGGAGGTCTGGTGAGACCTCTTTGGTCCTGTAGATGGTACATTGTGGGAAGGTCTAATTCATAAAATTTAAATGTTCTAGTTTAACTGTACACATTTTCAAACTGACAAATATAGATTCCTATGGGTTAAGGAATAATTGCATAAACAAAGTTTATTTCATTCTTTCAAATTCTGTTGAAGCTTTCAATGACATACCTTTATCATGATACTCTTCATTAGAGATAAATAATGACAAAATTTGAAGAGTCCTAAATCACTTTTTTTATTATAAAACGAACACAATGGTAATCTTTCGGACAAATTACCATAATATATGACTATCTCATATGTCTTTATTTATTCCTTTATCAATACCTGTATAGGCACACAGATATTTTCCCTATGTAACGATAAGGTTTATAATATTTTGTTCCCGTGACGATTGGAAAAGAAATGTATATACCTTATTAAAAATGAGCAAATTCATGGCTCAAATGTTTGTTATTTTCCAAACTCAAATTGAAAATTTTCTATATTGCATTGCAGTATGGATAGAAGATATTATTTAATTTTTAAAAGAATCATACGTGTCTATAATAGTTTAGAATTTGCATAACAGATGACGCGCTAATGCATCATACTATAATTGTTCTAATAAAATACACAATTTGATGTTTACGGAAGAGCGATTGCTCGAAGCATATATTTATAATTGTATGTATTTATACTGTCCTAAAAGCTTATATACATATTTCATTTAAAATACTCTTTCCAAGAGGTCAGCGTCAGTACCAGTATAAAAGGGAAACCGAAAAATGCAATATAACATATGCAAGGACCACAGGATTCTATATCATCTCTGGCCCTGCTTCGCACGGCCGAATCTCTCTTCTGTAATATAACAGCGGTATGGTAGATTAAACTGGCGAAACCGCTGGTAGGGTTGACCACTGATGAGCCAGGCCCTCCCATTAATTTTTCATTGCAGTAAGTGCTGTAGATAATTGTTTAATTTTTAAAAGAATCGTACGTATCTATAATAGTTTAGAATTCTCATGTTCTGTCATACGTAATGCTTACACAAGATAAAACAAAAATTTAGATTTATAACACAAACTCAATATTACGTTTTTTAAATACATTTTAGTGTCAGGATATCTTCTTTTTTATCAACGTCTCAGCACTAATTTTGTTTTCATCTGAAAACAAAATTAAAATGTAAAAAAAGTCTCACAGCTATAGGCATTCCTAATATGTTTTCATTATTAAAATATTTGTTAAATTGAATTTGTATGGAGATGAATGCTTACTTTTTTAAAATGCAGATGGCGCTAAACCTATTTGTCGTATAAATATGTTGGTCAATGGTCAACCAACAATAAAACTACAATTTCTCTCACAGAATAAACGTTTACCTAATTATACATTGAGACTCAAAGAAGAAATGCAGATTTTTAAAATGCAGATAGAGCTAAACCTATTTGTCGTATTATGTTGGTCAATGGTCAACCAACAATAAAACTACAATTTCTCTCACAGAATAAACGTTTACCTAATTATACATTGAGGCTCAAAGAGTAAATGCAGATTTTTAAAATGCAGATAGAGCTAAAACTATTTTCTCTATGAATATGTTGGTCAATGGTCAACAACAATAAAACTACAATTTCTCTCACAGAATAAACGTTTACCTAATTAGACATTGAGACTCAAAGAGGAAAATAAATGATGTTCGAACTGACATTGTGGACGTTGGGTCAATCCATTAGGGCAGCCGTTAGAAAGATGGATAGGCTGGTAGTGCATTGTGCAAACGCTATAGAACATGCGCCGGCGTATAATTTCACCCATGGCGTGACGGGCAGACGCTGGATCAAGTGCAGACGTGAAGGGACCAACGTGCGGGGAGTAAAAAAGAGCAAATTAACTTCCCCTGAACGACCCACAGCCGTCTGCAGTACTTGAGGTACACCTAGGCCGTTCTTCTTTATTAAGTTGGGTTTTACGCACATTAGGCCGGGACATGGTTGCGGGGACTTGACAAAAAATGTTTTAAAAAAATCTCCCCCTCCCTCACAGCAGTTAGTCCCCCACCCCTGAGTTTTTTAGACCAATTTCTCCCTCCTCCCTCAATGTTTAACATTTCTCTCCTTTTATTCCATGGAGTTGTAAACGTTGTATTGGTTAATGGAGACGCCACTACCAGCTGCTGAGACCACCTTTGTCGTCTTCCTTCTGTACGGCTTTCAATCAGAGTGTCTCTTTGTCGCTGTGCTAACGAAGGCTGCGTTATTGACGTCTGTCTGCTCTAATCACTCAGCTTCCATGTTAGGTTATTGTGGAGATGTTCGAATTTTTGGATCAACCCACATACTGTGTTGTATGTTGTGTTATGTTATGTGCGGGGTGTGTTGTGTTGTGTGTGTGTTGTGTATTGGTAAGTAGTTATACACTCATGGACAAAACTTAAGGAAGTTGTACCTTTTAACATGTATATCGGGATTCAGACAATAACTCTGAAAGATACACTCATGGACGAAACTTAAGGAAGTTGTACCTTATATCATGTATATCGGGATTCAGACAATAACTCTGAAAGATATTACAGTGACCTTTATTGAAGATACATGAGATAACCAAGTGTGAACAAAATTGCCTCTGTCTCCTTTAAAGAAGCAGACCACCGACTACATAAAATACTTCCCACTTCCTTAAGTTTTATATATATATGTGTATTTATATACATATACAGATATACATATCTGTGTATGTTGTTAAAACCATGCGTCAGCTGAGTTCCTTCATCCCATTACATAAGAAGGGAATGCCTTTAATTTGTCAGAGAGGAACGCGAGAGAACAAATGAGAAAGAAGTGGGAGGATTAGAAAACTGGGGTCAGGTGAGGTGAACTATGACCCTTCCGGCATGTGCCTCTCCTTGTCACAGGCAGCGTCTTGATGGCAAACCTCCAAGACCTGGCATTTTGGATGTATCTGTTGACATCAGAGGATGATTCTAACTTTGACTTGACTTTTATTTGTTTATTGATCAACCAAGCGTGATATTGAAATTTTTACGCCTATTACACAGGAAACAAAATTGTTACACTTATTTATAACGTTTTTTACGCGTAAAAGAAATTATCGTGCTTCAATATTTTCATTTATTATATATAGATGGTGGGTTATTGCCTTATAATTGATATTTATAGATTCCCCAATCATTAAACTCTCTCAATTACTAAACTTTCCATCATCGGCCGGACCTGCAGTCCTGGATCTTTCCAGTTGGTCTTGAAGACATCACCATCTCCTCAGCGGCGAAGTACACAATCTAAGTTTTCTTCGTAGATCACGAAATACGTGGTGTCGCTGGAGACCCACTGGCGATTCTCCACCAAACTCTGGTTCAACCTGGTTCAAATTCACATTAATAGGTACCGCTCAGCAAGAGCAACCTAGTTCATGATAATTGAAACAGTGAATAATATGTGAAGGTTATTCACATATTAAACAAAATGTTAACGCGGAATTCATTCCCGGTTCATGACTCTCGGGAATCGAGGGTGTTACCCACTCATCCACCGACTTTATATATTTATGCAGCGCTTGCAGAGGCGCCATATTATTTGTAGATAGTATGATGCATATAATTATCTTTTTTTTTTAAATAGTGAAGACTCTGTACTTTGCATGTATTGACAAGATGTCAATAAAATTATTTTATAAAATAAAAGGATTTAAAAGCGCGAATGTTTCTTTTATAATAATACAAACTTCTACTGTCCTTACTGCGATGAAAAAATATATTGGGGGGGCTTGGCTCATCAGTGGTGAACCCTCCCAGCGGTTTCGCCAATTTAATCCACCAGACCGCTTCTCAGAGCTCTAAAACTGTATTGGATCATTCTGCTTTTATATGCTACACTGAGGGATGGAATCTTAGAAATGGTTTTCAAGTAAACTATGGACATAAGCTTATAGGACAGTAGAATTACATTTAAATATTTGCATCGAGCATATTACTAAACTTTAGTCACTGCCTGGCTGTCCGCGGTGACAGTAGCTATGACAAGAGATAAACAAAGGTTCACGACAAGGTGTCCATAAGCGGGTTCTTTGTATCGTAAGCAAATCTACAAAGACAATATCTATCAGTAGATACAACACTATCTCACTTTTTTACACCGCGGCTGTTATCTACACCTTCACTACGCAAATTTGTGACCGTCGAGAAAAGACAATATATGCAAATATTAATATATATGCAATTAGGGAATAATGATATGCAAATATGTATTGGTGATATGCAAATATCATAAAAAGTTAGGATGAGTAATTATAACTTCGAGAATATTTGTTATAACATCATTTATTTTATAAGTCTGTGTGAAATAGGTAACTGTATACAATATACCTTAGTGCGTGGAGACAAAGTTAAAATGAATGATGTTCCTCCAAAACTTACCCAATTTTGCGATATCTGGGAGATGCTAGATCTGGTTGATATATTTTGATCTTCCTTTTTTTGGGGAGCAGTATAAGACAACAAGCCAGTTGAAGAAAAGTACAGGATGATGTCTCAGGGGATCCAAACCACTACAGTTATGGTTTTAAAACATCGCCTTTCAGCAGATAAGTATTGCTTATGCATAAATTAAATGTTTGAAAACCTTTCTGACAGATATTCTGAGTACACGTTCAAGTTATGCGTTTCTTGTAAGCCTTCAGTAACCCAAGAAGATGAAACAGTATAGCGCTCAGGAAGTGCCCGCGTGACTTACTCATCGATTGGTCCATTCTTGCGGCTCAAAATGACAATGAGAGACTTACACAGCTGGGTGCAACATGCGGTATAGTATTCCTGTAACTCGAGATGCGGGTACTGTAAGTTATTCTTGTTTAGTCACTGCCTGGTGAAACCTGAGGATTTTATCTAGAGCTTTAGGAAGTTGTGTTGTGGAAAGCTGACTTCAGATAATCTCAGCGTGGAGAGAATCTCTGACATTCTGGAATGACTCCAGATAGAACATTTGGCTAGTAGTGTGCATTCATCTATAAAAATAAAATCGCTTCTTCAGTCAAAATGGACTCTAAAACTGATCCGAATCCGCTAATTTACGGATACGGTCAAGGAGCATAGTTTCATGCTTATTTTGACGTGAGAGGCGACATTATTATGGATATAAAAATGAATGACTTCAGTCATTTAGTGATAAAACAGTTTCAAATTTCATATGGTGTTCTATCTCCTGGCATTCCATTATGGCCTGATCAGCTTAGATGTAAATTGTTTGCGGAAGAGAATGGCTCAATGCGGGAAGTATATCCCCACTTCCCAACGTCGCTCTCCAGGCCAAACAGCCAGTTATTCAGCTAGGGAAGTTTTTATGTGATGGAATAGTCTAAAGAACGATAAACTTGTACAGTTGGTGTCCTGGAAGTTTAGCATCACGGACAAGTGGGACATCTGTCTCGCCCACGAGGCAAGGCCAAGCAGGGCACGATCTCTGTCGGCTGTGGGTGTTTTAATTGATGATGATGGAGAAATGGGCTAATTCCCCACGGAGACAACTACGCGCCGGTTCGTATGCCGCGCGTGCCTCCGCTTTATCACGGGGCGTGCTGACCTCTTGGAACGCGGAATGTATGTGTAGTTCAGAGCTGCATCTCTCGACACTCTAATCTTACTCTATGAGCTTTGGTAACTAAAGTACAGTGTGAATTTTTACGTATGTGTACTTCCGAGCTGCACCTTGGCACTCTAATTTTACTATATGCGTGTTTGTAGAGCTAAAGTACAGTATGTTGTGGGACGCTGTGTACTTCTGAGCTGCATCTTGGCACTCTGATATCTCTTACTATATGATCGCTGGTAGCGAAAGTACAGAAGTGTGTTGTGTGGCATATATAAATATTTAAGTAAAACATCTTCAGTTTATTATTGTGGGTATAGAGGTGTGAGAAGTTTCCTTCATTGTCTTGGTACTTTTGACCCCTCCGTCTGACCCATTCATTTGAACTTCTGCTTATTCATCAAAACCAAGTCTTCCATCTCATTCGATAAGCTATGTTAACATGTTAATCTTGTCATTTCCAGGAGTTAGAACTCTGTCAGCCATAGATGTACGATGAAAGAACATTGTCAATTCACTCTCTTGGACACGAATCCTGCTTATTCATTAAACAAAGTTTTCATATCATTGGAGAGACCAGCTATGATATCATGTTAATCTTGACATTTCCAGGAGTTAGGACTCTGTCAGGTATAGATGTACGAGGAAAGAGCATTCTCTCACTCCAATCTCCAAGACAGGACACCTGCTTATTCATCAAAACCAAGTCTTCCATATTATTGGAGAGATGAGCTATGATATCATGTTAATCTAGTCATTGCTAGGAGTTATAACTCTGTCAGCCATAGATGTACGAGGAAAGAGCATTCTCTCACTCCAATCTCCAAGACAGGACTCCTGCTTATTCATCAAAACCAAGTATCCAATATTATTGGAGAGACCAGCTATGGTATCATGTTAATCTTGACATTGCTAGGAGTTATAACTCTGTCAGATATAGATGTACGAGGAGAGATCTCGTCACCTCACTGGACACCTCGACAGTAGTGTCACCGCACTTCCTCCATTAGCTGTCCACAGCCCCATTGTCTCTGTCTCACTTCCTTGTCTCTCTTATGTCGAGAGCTCCACCATTATCATCAACAATTACCTTTATTATCATCATTACAGACCTCCACAATAGAAATAATATTCTTCCATTTTCTTCCCATTTATATCGAAAGGTAATGTCAAGTTCTTTTTATTCCCACAATTTACGTTTCGGGGACTCTCTATCAGAGAGAATCTTGATGGGAAATCTTCTCTTCATAAAAGGTGACATCGAGTCGAGAGGGGTAAGAATAAAAATATCATAGTTTGTGAAATTATAACATTCTTTTTATCCGTAAATTTATAGTACTGGATGGTGGTTGATATTTTACTACCAAACCGTCAATTAGAACATTACTTAGTTGATCTTGATGGAATTTATTCTCTAAGGAATTGAGGAATTCTGGTTTCATCCAATATCTCATAGGATCTTTAGGAAAACTAAAAGTAATTGACTCCCGTTCACCAATGTCTTACCATCACAACGATGAAAGATAAAGGAGAATTTATCGAACATTGAAGGTGTTTTTGTCCTTAATTATATAAGCGAAGAGAACGGCAAACAAATGTTTATCTAGATTTTACTCTGATGGACAAAACTTAAGGAAGTGGAAAGTCTTTGATATCGCCGGTAATCTATCGTTATGAAGACTCCCTCCATGTCTGGAGGAGAACTCTCTCAAGCTGGGGAAGCCTCCCTTGCTGAAGAAATTTGTACAGATACACAACTATGATATTGTCAAGAAGCTAAGCGGCTCCAATCACGAGAGGCCCCATGGGACGTCTGTCAATCATCGCTGAAAACACCGGGTGTAAGGGGTTCTGGGGAATCTAGCCGGCGGGGGGAGCTGAGGTCCCTCATTAGGATTAACTCTGTCTTGGGGTAAGTTGTATTGACTCTCTCTCTCTCCCTATCAATACCCCTTATAATAAATTAATTATCCCCAAACTTGCCCTTGCTTTATTTATCTCCGCGACAATATGTTTATAATTATATGTATTTATACTGTCCTCAAATCTTATATCCATAATTCATCTAAAATACCCATTCCAAGAGTCTAACATCAGTATCAGTATAAAAGGAAAACCGAAAAATGCAATATAACAGCGGTATGGTAGATTAAACTGGCGAAACCGCTGGGAGGGTTTACCACTGATGAGCAAGGCCCTCCCATTAATTTTACCATTGCAGTAAGGACAGTAGAAATTGCTTAATTTTAAAAAAGAATCATACGCGTCTATAATAGTTTCGAATTTTCATAACTATATATATTTCTCTACATTTTATCTACCCTTTATTTACTCTTTGTTATCTTTATTTGATCTTTTCTTTCTGTGTAACAATTGTTGAGAAGAATCAATAATTAAATAGTCAATTATCTATCTTTTTGAAGTAGACAGAGGCAATCTTATGAAAAAGGCATCTCCTTATCGTGCAACTGAAAGTTGCTGATGACTTGCGCATTTATCGGAATAAATGTCAACTATTCTCGTTGATTTTTAATTATTCCAGAATTGGCCAAATGGCCAAGAGGCAATCTTGTTCACACTACCCTACCCTACCCTGCCCTACGCTATCCCCACCTAACCATATGTTATCCATACCAATACAGATAATTTTAGGTAAAAGGTACGTGAAGTATATGTTTAGGAAATGCCTTTTAGGCAAGGTTACCCTCCTAATATAGTGCAAATCTTCACTTCGCTCTACTTCACCTAGTTCAAGTTAAACTACACTCATGGACAAAACTTAGGGAAATTCTTTGATGTCGCTTTTTTTTTCTTTTTTGAAGTAGATAGAGGCAATTTTGTTCACTCTTTGTTATCTCGTGTCATCAATAAAGGTCACCGTGTATCAAATATCTTTCAGAGTTATTATCTGAATCCCGATATACATGATAAAAGGTACAACTTCCTTAAGTTTTGTCCATGAGTGTATCTTTCAGAGTTATTGTCTGAATCCCGATATACATGATAAAAAGTACAACTTCCTTAAGTTTTGTCCATGAGTGTATCTTTCAGAGTTATTGTCTGAATCCCGATATACATGGTAAAAGGTACAACTTCCTTAAGTTTTGTCCATGAGTGATCTTTCAGAGTTATTGTCTGAATCCCGATATACTTGTTAAAAAGTACAACTTCCTTTAGTGTTGTCCATGAGTGTATCTTTCAGAGCTATTGTCTGAATCCCGATATACATGCTAAAAGGTACAACTTCCTTAAGTATTGTCCATGAGTGTATCTTTCAGAGTTATTGTCTGAATCCCGATATACATGCTGAAAGGTACAACTTCCTTAAGTGTTGTCCATGAGTATATCTTTCAGAGCTATTGTCTGAATCCCGATATACATGCTGAAAGGTACAACTTCCTTAAGTATTGTCCATGAGTGTATCTTTCAGAGTTATTATCTGAATCCCGATATACATGGTAAAAAGAACAACTTCCTTAAGTGTTGTCCATGAGTGTAATTGTTTCCTCAACGCGGATAAAAAGAGAAATCTATTAAAACAGATCTATTGATAGCAGTCGAGGTCATCTGATTTTTTATAAAAAAACAAAATTAGCGAAAAAAAATTCTTCAGTAAAAAACCTCCTATGAAAGAAAGTCTAGAAAATTTACTTCTGGTTTCTACTGAAGGTGGTCTCTCATTGGAGGTTGAATTTTACGAAGGTGGGTCGCTCATGAGGAGATTTATTTCATCCTTAGATGCTTATATTGAGGAAAAAAGAATATTGAAGAAAAAGGTGTTAAGTCTCCTTTATTAAAAAAAAAAGAGTTGAAAACACTAAATTTCGGCAAGATAACATACATATCTGTATTGATAGACATTTGGTACAAATTTGGAATGCAGGGTTCTTTCAAAGTTTTACAAAATGAACAGGATAAATGGTAATATACACAAAACTATTATCCCCCAACTTTATATTTTAAAATGTGAAAAAATATCACGGGGGACAAGTTAAATAAACATTTAGTTTATTTTTGTTCCATTAGATATGGCACTCTAACATTTAAAAGGCTCATGTGAACGCGGTTAGGCTATGCCTTTTTTGTATTTGAAAAATGTGTATTTCCAACTTTTATAATCTATATAAACACTCGCGAATGATATATAGAGAGAAAATAATTGTAAAAGTGGAGTAAATACAAGGCGATAATATGCCATCTATGTACATAAGAAATTATTTTTAAATATAAAACATCGAAAGAAGACCCAATTTGCCCCCACTGCCAAGATGAAGACCAAACCGTAGACCACCTCTCTCTTCACTTTCCCAACCTTCCAATACCAAAGATTCCAGACAGCCACTCTCCTAGGTATCACCAACATATGTCCAGCATCCCTAGAAAATCTCCCAAGAAAGAAATCTGCCTGGCGACACCTCATTAATTGGACTTCCACTGGCATTGTATATAAATCCAAGAAGACTTAGTTCAGAAGGACATCCCGGGTAGTTGGCGACTTCTGTACGCTCCAGGAACCTGGGTTACTTAAATAAATAATAATATAAAACAACAACAACAAAAACTTCTACGCCCTTTATTGCCATGAAAAATATATTGAGAAGTATTGGCTCATCAGTGATAAACCAGCATATGGGCAGTAGAAGTTGTTTTATATTTAAAAAGAAACATTTGTGCTTAAATGGTTCCATGACTTAAGCGAAGTCTATTCCTTAGACCGTTTAACGATTCTTGGCTCTAGATTGAGAGTTTTCAGAACTACAAAGGACTTAGAAGGCTCAGTAATGAACACGGAAAAGTCGGATAAAAAGAACCATATTTCAGTAATTTATGTAAATAAATAAATCCTACCCAAACAAAATGTACAGCGAAGCAAATAATAAATAATCCAAGTAACCAACAAGATGTGAGTAATGTTTTTTAATGTAAACATGTTTTATGTGGGCTGTTTGTGCAATCATTCATGGCTCTTTTTGTTCGTCTCATATTTCTGCTTATTTATTTTAGGGCCTTTTTTGTCTGGGAACTATGGCGCGTGTGTTGGTGGATGCAAAACAAACATGAGATGCACATATTCTCTTCATTATTGTACAGTAATACATAACAATAACACACCATCTATATAAAGTGGAATTTTAGAAATGGTAATGTTTAAATACAATTTCTAAGATTCCACTCTTCAGTGTTGCATATAAAAGCAGAATGATCCAATATAGTATTAGAGCTCTAAAGAAGTGGTCTGGTAGATTAAATTGGCGAAACTGCTGGGAGGGTTCACCACTAATGAGCCAAGCCCTCCCAATATTTTTTTAATCTTAGTAAGGACAGTAGAAGTTTGATTTATCTGTGAAAAGAAACATTCGCGTTTTTGGTGTTTTCATTTGTATTATTGTACAGTATCTACCACCTATATAGTGATGTATATCGTGATAGATTATTGTGTTATGCTATTGTAATATATCAACAAGACAAATGACTGTCTGGGTTCAATTCGAGTGAATATATGCCCCAATCAATATGTTTTGAACGGTGTATCTTAAAACTTCTGTCTATTTTTCAAAGTGAATTTACACTTCACTCAGACTGGTGTATATCTCCTCAGTCAGACTCCTCCAGGATCCCTAGTTGTCAACTTCTTGGTTTCTCTTTTTATTTGGTCCACCAATGTCACAGTTCGTCCTCTTGGTGGTGTCTTCAATACATCCTTTGATCAATTAGTAGAGAATCATGTCTTAGCATTTAGTCTATTATCCAATTCCTTCTTTATTTTCTTAGTAATTCTATGGTATTTTGTGTAGGATGGGTTGAATTACGACCTCGCATCATTATTTCAGGTGAATCAACAGTCCTCAGACTGGTATAGCTCAGTCAGACTTCTCCAAGATCCCTAGTTGTCAACTTCTTGGTTTCTCTTTTTATTTGGTCCACAGATGTCACACTACGTCCTCTTGGTGGTCTTCAATACCTCCTTCAATCAATCAGTAGACGCCATGTCTTAGCACATATGTGGCCAATCATACAATTCACTCTTTGTTTTCTTAGTAATTCTATGGTATTTTATGTAGGATGGGTTGAATTACGACCTCACATCAATATTTGAGTTACCAGTCCTCAGACTGGTATAGCTCAGTCAGACTCCTCCAAGATCCCTAGTTGTCAACTTCTTGGTTTCTTTCTTCACTTGATCCACCAATGTCACAGTACGTCCTTTTGGTCCTTAATGCTTCCATTGATCAATGTCTTTAGTAAGCTATCATGTCTTACTACTTGGCCTATCATCCAATCCAGTCTTTGTTTTCTTAGTATTTCAATGAGGCCTCTGTTCTTTCGCCTTCTTCTTCTCCCGCTAACACCTCGTCATTTGTTACACGTTCAGTCCAGGGGTTCTTCAACAAAAAGCTTCAGCACCTCAGAGCAAAATCTTCCAGAAAAAGCATTCTCAACTTACCATCGAAAATTCTATACAGCAAAAAGTTTGGTACCCTGTAAAGATACTAAGCCAGAGCAGCTAAAAGTTCTGTACCGATTCTACTAAGTCATACATTTTGTACTTCTGTAGTGCAGTTAAAGAAGTGGAAGCGTGCAAGTGTTCAGCAGTCAGGGGATTCCAGAAGTTCGAGGACACGATGGCACTACCTACTAAAAGGATCATCAGCGACCGTCGCCCTGAGGGAAAAGAGAAAGTCAAAGGAACCATTACTGTTCCTCCTCTATTTCTGGAGCTCCCGGGGGAATAGTCTTCTTGGAGCATTGCCCCGTCCACTCTTGGAGTGATTGGTCCTCATTGTTGTGGATTGGTTGTTGTGGTTGTATTCTTCTTCTTCCATCTTTCCCTCTCTCGGAATTAATTTTGGTTTGCTCTCATTGGTTGATCTGATCCCTCTCTTTGATCGTTAATTATTGGTTTGTTCCCATTGGTTCCTCTTTCTTCTTTTTGATTGATGATTGTGGTTCTAAGTGGGTCGCTGATTGATAGTTTGTCTTCTCTTGTTTTCTCATTGGTCGGTTTGTCAAGTGGGCGTTGACATATATTAGTTGAAGATAGATCAGTGATCTTTCTGATTGGTTGCTGATTCATGAGGTATCTTGTGATTGGTCATAGTGTCTAGCTTTATTTGTGTTGTCTCGTATTACTGGATAGATACCCGTGTGTTATATTGTGGCGTTAGAGTCCTAGGATAGATTTCTGCTCATTCTGATTGGCAGACTTGTAATATGGGCGGTGTCTTTAGATGATTGACAGATATGTATTGTTCCTACTTCCACCTGATTGGTGATTCAGCTAGAAAGTAGGTGGAGCTTCTACTCTGTTCCGCTACTATGATTGGTCATCTATTTGTTATATCTTTTTCTCAAGTTTTTTCTTTAATTCTATTAACATATAGGTAACCCAGGCTCCTGGAGAGTATCCATAGATCCCCATTGAATTAACAAAAAATATTTGTGCCAACAAAAGAGAGAGAAATTGAGATTGAAACTGATTTATTACAATGTCCATATAAGTTTATATAAGGTTAAATACAGAATAAATATAAATATGAATATATAATGATAAATATATGAATAAATAGAGAGAGAATGTGGTTTTACGAGGTACTAACCAAAGTGTATCATAATATGTCACTAAAAGACAACAATGGATTTGTAATATCTCAAAGCGGCGCCAACTGGTGGCCGACTTTACAGAGAGTTGTTCTAGAAAATAGATTTTAAAAATAAAAACAATATTAGATAGTAAAAAGGCATATATTGGATTGAATAAAAGATTTATTTGCCAATATTTCGGCTGGCTGAACGCCAACCTTTATCAAGGCATTATATTTTTGTATACACAAACTCAGCGCCGCATAGTGTTATAATATCACAGTTGAAATAATTTTAAAAATACAAAGTAGGTGTGGGGGAAATTTGTGCAAGCAAAAATTATTATAAAAATAAAAATCAGAATATAAAATAAAAACAATATTTATTAACAACATATATAAATATTTTCTAAATATAAAGATATATAATTATGAGAAAATGCTATTTTTACAATGAAATTTTTAAATATTCAACATTTATAGAAAACCATATCAGTAAGTACAGGTGAATCTATCGTATGGTAAAAGTGAGTGAAGACATCGGTTGGATGGATATTTACTTCCAATTGCGGCGGCCATTTTACTTTTTTACTTTCGTCTGCCCCGAGGCGACCATGATGATGACAATAATGATGATGATATGGTAAACGGTCCGCTAATGACACACAGCCGAAATGACAACTAATTGCTTACCAGATGATCGTGTCAATTTACCTGTCCTCGTCGGCTGCCATTTTATTCAAAGCCTTTTGGTTTTCCCGCCTTTTTTAATTGAATCTTTTGGTTTTGTTTTATTCTATTTTTCACACGGATAATATTAATGTATGTATGGTATATTTTAATATAAATTAAATACTCTTTTTATTTTTAGTTTTTATTCTAAAACTAGTGAAACGTTTAGGGAAAACTGTAAAAAGGACATTTCTCTGGCTAAGCCTTTTTGTTTTCCCGCCTTTTTTAAAACAAAACAGACGTCCGGCGATGGCAAATACTTTCCACTTCCTTAAGTTTTGTCCATGAGTGTCCGTACACATTATGCTGATATGGTAGCATAGTTCCAGTATACGGAATTGTTTGTGAATTTGTTTAATTCAAGAATGATAGGATAGGATTAACAGTGTGTGACGTCACAGAAAGGCCAAGGTAAGAATAAGGAATTGACCTTGGGATGGATGTGTACACAAGACCTTGGAAAGACGTACCTACAGTGTGACGTACAATTAAAAAGATGACAAGAACTGACCTTGAGAAACGGCCAAGAACGCCACGGGAGACTAACTGGCTTTTGTTAGGCGTACCGGAAACTGATCCTTTAACTGGAGCATTCTTTGATGGTCATATCGCGCGGGGAATGGAGTACACCATACTGACCGGAACGACGTCTGGGCGACGCATACCTGGACGCCCACCGACACGCTTCGTAGACCAATTAAAAGAACTTACTGACTTAACGGCCGTCGAGATGGTACATCGAGCTCAGAGACAGAGATGACTGACTTCGCATCGTGTTTGGGATGTAATACGTACAGTGGGTCACAACGTTCGATCACTAATAAAAATGCCCGGTAAGCGGAACATTGTGGGTTCGATTCCCATCCCTGGACACTTTTATTTTTCCGTTCATCATTACTCTTCATAATTCACCCTTTCATACCTCATCCAAAAAGGTTAGGAATAGTCAATATTTCACCTTGAAATAAAATTTTGATTTTTCGTTGAAAAGAAACTTATGCGATGTAACTTCAAGTGTCGTTTTGCAATCACAGGCCGCAGTGTATTATAAAAATGATTTTACCTAATATTGGAACATGGATTCCTGTCGTGAAACTGGATTTACACGACTTGTGCGATGTCCACGTACTTTGAGATATGGGCAGCTCTGGAGCAGAACAGAATTTAAATCTTAAAATCCATCAACCAGAACTTAATATGAAATTTAGATAGCATCCTTGTCATAATCATCAGAGCAAAAGGCGATGAATGGGTTACACATTGTTTGAGAATGGTACCAACGTGTCTAGCGACGCCATTACTTATTTGGATTTAAATTGTTGCTATTTGCTATCTCTCCATCTCCAATCCCACTTATTCCATTTGAATATAGATTCTTTCACTCTTGTTCCGTAAAAACATCGTTATCATCATTTATTTTACAAACTAGCTGAATGACCCGGCTTCGCCCAGATTATTCCCGAGTGAATATTTGCCCAATGAATATTGTTTTTAACAAATGTAAATTAACATTATTAGATACTACTAATAATAAATATTATTATAGTATAGAGAGTAGTTGTTGTAGTAGTAGCAATAATGATTTTAAAAATAGGGGGAATTCCTATTATACCTTTTTGAAATCATTTACATATTTCCAAATTATGCAAATTAGTTATTTTTTCAATACCCAAATTGTTCATTTTAATGTGCATAAACATTATCAGAAAGATGTGTTACGTCATAAAGGAAACTGAATCGGAATTGGCCAATCACGGCGGACAAAAATACCGACTTCCATTTATATGTAGAGAGAGGGAGATATGTAAAATTGGGGGAACTATATGCAACTCTACCGATCCTTTGGAGATCTGGTTGGCATCAATGTTAGTATCGTATGAAGTGTTGGGATTGATAGAATTTGTATTCTGATGGTTAGGTATGGTCAATCTGAGGGCATCCTGATGGGCTTTCATCTACAAGTGTCATTTTCAGTCTTGTAAAGACGGAATTTCGATATAAAATGTTATAAAAGGACGCCAGCCAAGATGGCGTTGCTCCAGTAATCAAGACAAGAATTTCCCCAGCAAACACGGCCAACAAGGATTTCAAACATTGCCAACACAATGCCCTAATAAATCCGTGTTGCCAGATAAAACGAAACAACTACTTCACTGTAGCCACGTATGCAAATCTGGAGTCGGTAGCCTCTACGTATAATTGGGAGACGCTAAACGACATTTTTTAGTACTTTTTGTCGCGCTTCATTAGTGTGGCCTTTATGTCACTTTCTACTCTTTTAAAACAACTTTTATCCTGTTTGGAATACTCCACACGCCACTGTGGCAATTAAGCAATCCAAGAAATATATCCAGTACCAAACTACGATATCTCTACCTAGCTAACCTTGATGACCCATGCCCCTAAATTTATATTTCTCTGGTCGCAGTAGGGTCACTAAGACGTTGCGCTTTGTGTTTGAAAGAAGTGTTTAGTTAAATAATTTCAATTCTTGATTACAAATGGTTCGTTAAAATCATATGTTCATCTAACCTAGTTTATATCATGGGTTATATAATCATCTAGAGAAGAAAAACACGAAATCGTGAGTCGAAAGATTTCTTTTAAAAGTTTTATTATTTAGACGAGCTTTCGAGTATTTCTGCCCTTCTACAGGAGAAAAATCGAATATATGTAAATATGCAGATATGTATATAAACAATTCATCTTATACGTTTACAATTTTTCTCTCCTGTGAAAGGACAGAAATTTTCGAAAGCTCAGCAAAATAATCAAACCTTAAAAGAAGCCTTATCTCACTAATTCGTGTTTTTTTATTATTAACCTAGTGTAATACAATATAATGCGGCTTGTGATTGTAAAACGACATTTGAAATACTATCCCGCATGTGTTTCTTTTCAACGAAAAATCAAAATTTATTTCAAGGAGAAATAACGATTATTTCTAACCTTTTGGATGAGGTATAAAAGGGTGAATTGTGAAGAGTAATGATAAACGTAAAAATAAAAGTGTCCAGGGATGGGAATCGAACCCACATTGTATCGCTTACCGGACAGATGCCATGTCCACTAGTCCAAATTTTTCCTTGAAATAAATTTTGAATTTTCGTTGAAAAGAAACACATGCGGGATAGTATTACAAATATCGTTTTACAATTAAAACTTAGTATATTTCAACAATGAATTCAATAATTTTTCATCAATAGTCAAAATTCCAAAATTCAACTCTTAATATCCTAATTTTCATTTTGAACTTTTAGTTATAACAGTCTAAGCTCTAAATATTAAAAAAAAAAAAAAAAACATGTATACCTAAAAAACTCCAACTGGCCGAAGTGTCTATTTTTTATATAAATATGTATACCTTTGTTGCGAGATAATGCCAACAACTACGATATAACATTTCCTTCAACAAAGGAAACATGTCTTAGACGTTTTGAGAAAACAAACTCTTTGAAAGCTTGAAAATAAAATAAATGTGTGTCTTATATACGTAAATATGTAAATACATGTGCATATTTAAATATTATTGTGGTAATTTTAAAGCTCTTTTGAGAAAAAAAAACGTTAAGAAATCTCAAACAGCAGGTATTGACTAGCGATTAATAAATTGGCATTCTTCCTTCCTGATTATTATTGGCTCCAGTAACTGGGAAGGATAGAAAAAAAATGGAATCCACCTGGTGGGAATCGTGCCTGGGACTTGAGTAAGAGCTTCATCACCTTCTGATGAGCACGTCTTCCACCAAACAAAGGTGTCGTCATGTGCATACTGATTGGTCACAGGAATTGTCGTGGGAATCGACTGAGCAATTTGATTGGCTGATAGTTGCTGTGTTCTTCGGGAAGTCCGAAATCTACCTAATTATAATTATAGTTAGTTATTAGTTAGTGATTGAGACATTCCAGAACTTTGTAGAATCACCCTGTTGGGTATTTATTATCCTCAATTTTTTTTTTAACACTCGAATATGTCATGTGAAGTACACTCATGGACAAAAGCAAGTGGAAAGTCTTTGAAATCGCTGTTTTTTTTTAAGGAGACAGAGGCAATTTTGTTCACACTTAGTTATCTTGTATGTCTTCAATAAATGACACTGTGTATCAAATAGCTTTCAGAGTTATTGTCTGAATCCCGATATACATGCTAAAAGGTACAAATTCCTTAAGTTTTGTCCATGAGTGTATCTTTCAAAGTTATTGTCTGAATCCCGATATACATGCTAGAAGGTATAACTTCCTTAAGTTTTGTCCATGAGTATATCTTTCAAAGTTATTGTCTGAATCCCGATATACATGCTAGAAGGTACAACTTCCTTAAGTTTTGTCCATGAGTGTATTGTATTAACTCTAAATTCGTAGCGCAGATTCAACACCATCTCTAAGCGACCTCAGCTCTTATTACAATTCAGACAAAATCAAGGACTGGAGAAATGGTACCAAGGTACCAGACTGACTAACCATTCAGTATAAACAGAAACTTAGGAAGATATGTGAAGATGGTTCAACGATATAATGAGAATCATGGAAGAGAATTTGTAGAAAGGTTATTTGGGAAAAATAAATAAATTAAAGTAAGGAGACCTTTGTGATCTGTGATCCCATAGGAATATGACGCGGTAAATAACGGATGGTAAAACTGGGCTTCCGTTTGAACTCCGCAGTCTAGGAATCCTCGGTATGCAAATCTCCCACAGACACCGGATGGAATGAGCCCAAGGACTCAGCTTTGATCCAGGGCGAAAGGACTTGGAATAGTTCAATGACACGGCCTTTGGCAAGGACAGCCGTGGGCTGCGTGGGATCCTCCCTAACCCTACATAACTCCCTGATTTACCCTATGTTATCCCTACCTAGTCCTACATAACTCCCTGATTTACCCTACGTTATCCCTACCTAGTCCTACATAACTCCCTGATTTACCCTACGTTATCCCTACCTAGTCCTACATAACTCCCTGATTTACCCTACGTTATCCCTACCTAGTCCTACATAACTCCCTGATTTACCCTACGTTATCCCTACCTAGTCCTACGTTATCCCTACCCAACCCTACGTTATCCCTACCTAGTCTTCCATAACTCCCTGATTTACCCTACGTCATCCCTACCTAGTCCTACGTTATCCCTACCTAGTCCTACGTTATCCCTACCCAACCCTACATTATCCCTACCCACCTCTACGGTATCCTTACCCAACCCTACGTTATCCCTACTAACTTTCCCTACGGTATCCTTACCAATTTATCCCATCTAACCCAACGTTATTTCCCAATCACCGATAAAAAAAAAACTTCCTGCTGTATAATGATTATCATTCCCATCTTTTTCCATTCTTTATTTCCATTTCAGGTCATTGCCATCTAGCTTCTTTACGATAGTTCCATTTTCCCCAAGGTTTTCCGCTTCCAGGACGTTTTTTTTCCTTAAAGGATCCATTCTTTCTGCCAGCATCTTCTGCGAAGCATTCGTTCCACTTAGCAATCTTTATTTGTTGCCTTTTTTAGGAAGAGGAGCCACAAGAATAAAGAGGGAGAGAAAGGTTTCAGATGGTATTTTTACCCACTTGCACCTTTGTGTGTGTTTTTTGCCTTTCTGGGGAACCGTGACAATGGCATCATCTCTCTTTGTTTTGTCGCTCAAAAAAATATAAATAATGGGCGAGCGCGGGGTGTTTATAAGATGAAAGATTATTTTTTAAATGGAGATTTTCTATGTTCTTTTTTAAATTTATATTTAATAGACATTTATATATAAATACCCTATCTTCGCTATTAAGCCCCTTTTTCCTATTAGTCACGGTATTTTTTTAAAGATGTTTTTGATTGATCTTTTTATATTTTCTTCTTTTATTTCTCCTGAGAAGGTTCTGGTCATGTGTGGAGCCAATCTTCTCTATCTTCCCATTCAGGACCCAGAACAGCAGCTTTACACACCCAAGATAGAGAACATTACGACTGCTGTGATAGAGATGCATGGAGACATCTGAGGCTCTTCTTTGGATACGACAACAACAACAGAAAATTGATATGGACCCAGAACAGCAGCTTTACACACCCAAGATAGAGAACATTACGACTGCTGTGATAGAGATGTATGGAGACATCTGAGGCTCTTCATTGGACACGACAACAACAACAGAAAATTGACATGGACCCAGAACAGCAGCTTTACACATCCAAGATAGAGGACATTGCGACTGCTGTGATAGAGATGTATGGAGACATCTGAGGCTCTTCATTGGACACGACAACAACAGAAAATTAACATGGACCCAGAGCAGCAGCTTTACACATCCAAGATAGAGGACATTGCGATTGCTGTGATAAAGATGTATGGAGACATCTGAGGCTCTTCATTGGACACGACAACAACAGAAAATTGACATGGACCCAGAGCAGCAGCATTACATACTTAAGATAGAGAACATTGTGACTGCTGCAATAGAGATGTATGAAGACATCTGAGGTTCTTCATTGGACACGACAACAACAGAAAATTGACATGGACCCAGAACAGCAGCTTTACACACCCAAGATAGAGAACATTGTGACTGCTGTGATAGAGATGTATGGAGACATCTGAGGCTCTTCATTGGACACGACAACAACATCAATTCATTGTAGTTTTTTGCATGTTACAGATGGATGTGTTGTGTTTGTATGGAATTTTAGGTCGGTATACATCATCTTCTGTGACGATGGTATAGAGTTTGAAGGTCGTCACACGTGATGTGGCCGCCTTGGTGACGTAGCACTGGAAAAATGATCCTACGTCACAGATCCACGAGTCACCCTGTTAACCTAATTAGCTAATTGCTCCTTTCAATTTCCTAAGCTAATTTCCTCTAATTGGTGGAAATAAATGTATTTACTTTCCCTAGAATAGTTGTAGGTATTCTTCTTTGGTGTTCTGCTAACATCAGGTCCATTATCGACACTAGTTCCTCCATTCGTCTCTTCTTTGGTGTTCTGTTAATATCAGGTCCATTGTCTACAGTAGTTCCTCCATTCTTGTCTTCTTTGGTGTTCTGCTAACATTAGGTCCATTGTCGACAGTAGTTCCTCCATTCTTGTCTTCTTTGGTGTTCTGTTAACATCAGGTCCATTATCGACAGTAGTTCCTCCATTCTTGTCTTCTTTGGTGTTCTGCTAACATCAGGTCCATTATCGACACTAGTTCCTCCATTCGTCTCTTCTTTGGTGTTTTGCTAACATCAGGTCCATTGTCGACAGTAGTTCCTCCATTCTTGTCTTCTTTGGTGTTCTGCTAACATTAGGTCCATTGTCGACAGTAGTTCTTACATTCTTGTCTTCTTTGGTGTTCTGCTAACATCAGGTCCATTGTCGACACTAGTTCCTCCATTCTTGTCTTCTTTGGTGTTCTGCTAACATCAGGTCCATTGTCGACAGTAGTTCCTCCATTCTTGTCTTCTTTGGTGTTCTGCTAACATCAGGTCCATTGTCGACAGTAGTTCTTACATTCTTCTCTTCTTTGGTGTTCTGCTAACATCAGGTCCATTGTCGACAGTAGTTCCTCCATTCTTCTCTTCTTTGGTGTTCTGCTAAAATCAAGTCCATTGTCGACAGTAGTTCCTCCATTCTTCTCTTCTTTGGTGTTCTGCTAACATCAGGTCCATTGTCGACAGTAGTTCCTCCATTCTTCTCTTCTTTGGTGTTCTGCTAACATCAGGTCCATTGTCGACAGTAGTTCCTCCATTCTTCTCTTCTTTGGTGTTCTGCTAAAATCAAGTCCATTGTCGACAGTAGTTCCTCCATTCTTCTCTTCTTTGGTGTTCTGCTAACATCAGGTCCATTGTCGACAGTAGTTCCTCCATTCTTCTCTTCTTTGGTGTTCTGTTAACATCAGGTCCATTATCGACAGTAGTTCCTCCATTCTTCTCTTCTTTGGTGTTCTGTTAACATCAGGTCCATTATCGACAGTAGTTCCTCCATTCTTCTCTTCTTTGGTGTTCTGCTAACATCAGGTCCATTGTCGACAGTAGTTCCTCCATTCTTCTCTTCTTTGGTGTTCTGCTAACATCAGGTCCACTGTCGACAGTAGTTCCTCCATTCTTGTATTCTTTGGTGTTCTGTAGGTTGACAATACTGAGATGTGTCCCACATACCAAGTAAACTCCCACATTAATATTTCCAATGAAACATTCGATGAAGATAATTCAAACAGAATACAAATATTTTTCCGCTTTTATATTATATTTTAAACAAATTTGTTAATACATATATCCATAAATGGGGTAAACACACATTAATGTAGCAATAGTTATGTAGAAAAGCAAACGAAGAGATAATATACAATTATGTACAGTCGAGGTGCCTTCTCTAACAACGAAGAACTCACCTACAGGTAATCAAGGGGTCTACCTTAACACGTCTCACCCCAAAGCTCAGGTAACACTAGGAAACCTTGGCTGAGGCCGTGGGTGTCCAGCCAGGACAGAAGTCAGTCAGATGTGACAACGGTGTCACCAGCCATCACTCACCAATCTCTGAAAGAACCAATCCAAAGTACATATGGACTCACCAATCTCTGAAAGAACCAATCCAAAGTACATACGGACTCCCCAATCTCTGAAAGAACCAATCCAAAGAACATATGGACTCCCCAATCTCTGAAAGAACCAATCCAATGTACATATGGACTCCCCAATCTCTAAACGAATCAATCCAAAGTACATATGGACTCCCCAATCTCTGAAAGAACCAATCCAAAGTACATATGGACTCACCAATCTCTAAAAGAACCAATCCAAAGTACATATGGACTCACCAATCTCTGAACGAACCAATCCAAAGTACATATGGACTCCCTAATCTCTGAACGAACCAATCCAAAGTACATATGGACTCCCCAATCTCTGAAAGAACCAATCCAATGTACATATGGACTCACCAATCGCAAGCCTGACATAACTGGCTACATTGCCTCATTCTCCCAACCGGCCGTCGTAAGCAGCCCATTGTGTTGTATTTTTACCCTCGTGGCTCTTATATATAGACTCTTCCTGCTCATTCTGCCAGATGGATCACTCGCCGCACTTTCTATGTGGTCCGTCCAACTATTGCCATGACTATCATAGCCAAGATATAAAACTATTTCAGCATTTTTATCAAGGAAAGCAAACATCTACCTGTCCTTACTGTCACGACTCATCAGTAGTGTTCCGTCCAATTGTTACCATGACTTTCATAACCAAGATATAAAACTATTCAGCATTTTTATCAAGGAAAACAAACATCTTCCTGTCCTTACCGTCAAGGAAAGATATTGGAAGGACTGTCACGACTCATCAGTGGTGAACACTCCCAGCGGTTTCACCAGTTCAATCTACCATTTGAATTGATTTGAAGGAATTATTGGAGAATGTATTGGATAGACATACACTTTGTGGAAAATAGAAAACTTTGAATCCATTTGGGAAAACACGTGGGATGGACAAACACGTGTTACACAGCGCTGTAGACGTAAACGAGATACAATAATGCTGAGAGATGTGATCACAGTGGGAACACCCCTTGCCATTTCAGTGGTCTTCAGGGCGTCAATGGGGGCAAATTACTCCACGCAGGGGCCTTGGTGTGAAAGGCAGGGGCCCTTCAGGGGACTTCGGGCCTTTTAATTAATTCATTAGGGCCTATTGCCGCCCGGTGGTTAGGTTCACGTTGGAATGTACCGTGATTCTGGGTGGTGCACCCTTTATACCGTAGACATCGGTGGTGGATGTTGGGAGCTTTGCTTGGTTTCATGATTGAACTTACTGATCTACGTACAGAGTCGATAGATCGACGTTGCTTATAGCGAGGTAGAGCTCTACTAAAGTAGACGCCTTCCTACATTTAATTACAGAAATAATTCTAATTTTAGTATAGGTGAATTGTCGTTATAGTCGCCTAAGCTAACCTAACGTAATATAGGTAAGCTAACCTGATTTAACCTAACGTAGAATTCATTTGAGTACACCTATCCCCCGATTTACACGGTACTTTTTTTACACGTTTTCGCTTTTACACGGTTTTACAAATAAGTTTTGTTTTTATCGCACTATACTAAATGCTACTGTGATTGAACACATGCGCTGTGTATACATCTCACGAGGAATCCCGAGCTTATGTGCTGACTACATATTTTAACCTGTCAATGCATTTTATTTTTATTTCTATGTACACCTATCCTCCGATTTACACGTTTTTCTCAGGAACGTATCTACCGTGTAAATCGGGGGATAGGTGTATTTAGATGTTTGTTGATGGGACATCTGATATAGGTAGGAATGTTAGCTGGACATAGTGGGATTCATGTCTTGGGTACCAGGAGTTCAGAACTTCAGACATACTGTCCCGTCCAGGGTACCGCCACTCTGAGGGCAGTTAACAGGTCTTGGGGAGATAACCTAACGTAACCTAGTTAAGCTGACCTAAGTATAGGTAATGGAGAATTGATCGATAAAGACAATATTTCACAGTTTTCCATCTTTTAAACAAGGGAGACGATGGGTTACCAAAACGTCAAATACAATAAACTATTTTTTAAAACAAAATGTTGACTGAATCTAAAACTTAAATTAACCTAGACAGTCAAGAAGCTGTCTCATGTCCCACCAGGAGTCTAATGGGACATTAGCACCGCTGTCTATGGTGTTGCCACATGGCATTGTGCAACTTTATGGGCTCTGCATCATAAAATAAGAATTTTGGCCTTGACTGCTCGCGCAAGCTATTGGGGGATTTCATAGGCAGGCACACGTCGCTAGCCATTTATTTCCCTTGATTATATCGAATTTTCACCCTATGTATATAATAATATAATTTCAAGTGTTTTTGTAATACACCGTTTTTTTATGTATGTAAAATCTGGTGAAGATGTGCAAATGTGTAAACTTTTCTTTCAAGAGCGTTATATGTATGTTGGACAGTCTCGCTAATCAAGAAAAGAAAAAGAAAGAAAAAAAAAGGATTTGATCATGTACATAGCCGATGTAGGGATCCATTTTATACGAACAAACTACCGAATCCAATCCAACGTCTTGAAGCCAAACTCAACTGCCAGTAGAAAATCTTTTTCTAAGTTCTTCCTGATAATTGTATATTACTGCATTGTTTAGAGCCTATAAAACTGTTTATATTTGTATATTGTCTCCATTACTTACGCCCTGTGACATTTTAAGAAAATGATTTTTAAAAATGACACAAAAGCAGGATTCTTAAGTTAAAATATATGTCGAAGGAGTTATAAGGAGAATTACTGCCCCATTTTATATTTAGAATATAGAATTAAGATATTTTTTCAGATATTTAGTTAGTAAATATGCAATGTTTGTTAAATGCTATGTAATTATGGCTCGGGGTGTGTAGAGGGCTGGGACACAGAGGAAATATTTACAACTCGGAAAGGAAACTCCCTGGCACGCCCTCATTTGTTTCTTGGTCGTGTTTTCGTCCGACTTGGACGTGTCCTCTTCATCTGTGGTTTCTTGGCCGGGTCTTTGTCCATCTTGGACGTGTCCTCTTCATCCGTGGTTTCTTGGCCGGGTCTTTGTCCATCTTGGACGTGTCCTCTTCATCCGTGGTTTCTTGGCCGGGTCTTTGTCCATCTTGGACGTGTCCTCTTCATCCGTGGTTTCTTGGCCGGGTCTTTGTCCATCTTGGACGTGTCCTCTTCATCTGTGGTTTCTTGGCCGGGTCTTTGTCCATCTTGGACGTGTCCTCTTCATCCGTGGTTTCTTGGCCGGGTCTTTGTCCATCTTGGACGTGTCCTCTTCATCCGTGGTTTCTTGGCCGGGTCTTTGTCCATCTTGGACGTGTCCTCTTCATCCGTGGTTTCTTGGCCGGGTCTTTGTCCATCTTGGACGTGTCCTCTTCATCCGTGGTTTCTTGGCCGAGTCTTTGTCCATATTGGACGTGTCCTCTTCATCCGTGGTTTCTTGGCCGGGTCTTTGTCCATCTTGGACGTGTCCTCTTCATCCGTGGTTTCTTGGCCGGGTCTTTGTCCATCTTGGACGTGTCCTCTTCATCCGTGGTTTCTTGGCCGGGTCTTTGTCCATCTTGGACGTGTCCTCTTCATCCGTGGTTTCTTGGCCGGGTCTTTGTCCATCTTGGACGTGTCTTCTTCATCCGTGGTTTCTTGGCCGGGTCTTTGTCCATCTTGGACGTGTCCTCTTCATCCGTGGTTTCTTGGCCGGGTCTTTGTCCATCTTGGACGTGTCTTCTTCATCCGTGGTTTCTTGGCCGGGTCTTTGTCCATCTTGGACGTGTCCTCTTCATCCGTGGTTTCTTGGCCGGGTCTTTGTCCATCTTGGACGTGTCCTCTTCATCCGTGGTTTCTTGGCCGGGTCTTTGTCCATCTTGGACGTGTCCTCTTCATCCGTGGTTTCTTGGCCGGGTCTTTGTCCATCTTGGACGTGTCCTCTTCATCTGTGGTTTCTTGGCCGGGTCTTTGTCCATCTTGGACGTGTCCTCTTCATCCGTGGTTTCTTGGCCGGGTCTTTGTCCATCTTGGACGTGTCCTCTTCATCCGTGGTTTCTTGGCCGGGTCTTTGTCCATATTGGACGTGTCCTCTTCATCCGTGGTTTCTTGGCCGGGTCTTTGTCCATCTTGGACGTGTCCTCTTCATCCGTGGTTTCTTGGCCGGGTCTTTGTCCATCTTGGACGTGTCCTCTTCATCCGTGGTTTCTTGGCCGGGTCTTTGTCCATCTTGGACGTGTCCTCTTCATCTGTGGTTTCTTGGCCGGGTCTTTGTCCATCTTGGACGTGTCCTCTTCATCCGTGGTTTCTTGGCCGGGTCTTTGTCCATCTTGGACGTGTCCTCTTCATCCGTGGTTTCTTGGCCGGGTCTTTGTCCATCTTGGACGTGTCCTCTTCATCCGTGGTTTCTTGGCCGAGTCTTTGTCCATATTGGACGTGTCCTCTTCATCCGTGGTTTCTTGGCCGGGTCTTTGTCCATCTTGGACGTGTCCTCTTCATCCGTGGTTTCTTGGCCGGGTCTTTGTCCATCTTGGACGTGTCCTCTTCATCCGTGGTTTCTTGGCCGGGTCTTTGTCCATCTTGGACGTGTCCTCTTCATCCGTGGTTTCTTGGCCGGGTCTTTGTCCATCTTGGACGTGTCTTCTTCATCCGTGGTTTCTTGGCCGGGTCTTTGTCCATCTTGGACGTGTCCTCTTCATCCGTGGTTTCTTGGCCGGGTCTTTGTCCATCTTGGACGTGTCTTCTTCATCCGTGGTTTCTTGGCCGGGTCTTTGTCCATCTTGGACCTGTCCTCTTCATCCGTGGTTTCTTGGCCGGGTCTTCTTCCATCTTGGACGTGTTTTCTTCATTGTTTCTTGGCCGAGTCTTCTTCATCGGTGCTATTAACTATCTTGATATCAAGGAACAGTTAAAGTTTAAACACAAGGTAATAAGACCAAATCCAAATAAATAAATAGTGTGTGACGTTTTTTTAACAGCGTTGTTACCATCTTCAGACAAAAGTACTGAATGTACAAGACCAAATCCAAATAAATAAATAGTGTGTAACGTTTCGGTAATCACGTTGTTACCGAAACATCACACACTATTTATTTATTTGGATTTGGTCTTATTACCTTGTGTTTATAATCTACTAGCCGAATGACCCGGGCAACGCCCGTGTTTTACCCGATTGAATGTTTTGATTCAAATACTATTTGTTACAATTATAAATTGGCGCCTTAAATAAATGCATATTTTAGTTAATAACTATAGCCTATGTGCTTTATCTGTCTATGTACTGTTGGCTTCCGTAGGCGTCTCTTACTGGGAAAAAGAAAGAGAGGATTCCATTTGGTTATCAACTAATATATGCATTTATTTAAGGAGCGACCCGCTCCAACACAATAGTTACATAAACGAAAAGGCGAGTGGGGGGGGGGGGCAAAGGTGGCGTGAGCGTAGCCAACCAATAGGAGGGCGCCATTCAAAAAAAAAAAAGCAAACGGTGACAGAGACGAAAACTGACTGATTAAGAGATGAAGAATGACGCTCATAACTGTATATAGAATAATCCTAATTGTGCCATATCAGGTTAAAGTTTAGTTTATTTCTGTTCCACTAGATAGCGTTCTGCCATCTAAAAAACGCTCAGGCTAGTGGTCAGGATATGTCTAATTTATTTTCAAAATAGATTATGATGGTCTAAATATGAACATGTTGGTAGATTATAGAATGGTAGAGCATTGATAAATTATATAGGTGTTGGTAGATTCCTATTGGTCATTTACACAGACTGAGAGACGGAGAGTATAGGAATACTGGAGCTGTTGAGATGACAATTATCTATTCCGTACACAGACAAGATGATATAGAAGCACTACAAGTGTTGAGATCACAATGATCTATTCCTTACATATACAATATGGTATAGAAGCACTACAAGTGTTGAGATAACAATGATCTATTCCTTACATAGACAATATGGTAGAGAAGCACTACAAGTGTTGAGATCACAATGATCTATTCCTTACATAGACAATATGGTAGAGAAGCACTACAAGTGTTGAGATAACAATGATCTATTCCTTACATAGACAAGATGGTATAGGAGCACTACAAGTGTTGAGATAACAATGATCTATTCCTTACATAGACAAGATGGTATAGGAGCACTACAAGTGTTGAGATAACAATGATCTATTCCTTACATAGACAAGATGGTATAGGAGCACTACAAGTGTTGAGATAACAATGATCTATTCCTTACATAGACAAGATGGTATAGGAGCACTACAAATGTTGGGATCACAATGATCTTTTCCTTACACAGACAGACAAGATGACGTCACGTAGACACATTCGCCGCCATGTCGACATTCCTCGCTGCCAACTCATCTTGCATATTTAGTTTCTGCCGAAACCTCCGCTGTGACTTTATTTGTAGAGTGAGTCACAGAGACCTGAACCAAGTTATCGTGGCCGCCGAGATGTTCTTTGTTTTTCCTAAAGATCGCTCTCTGTGTAAAATCTTACCACCAATGTCTTAAACAACTGAAGTAAGCCAAGATTTTGTGAGACATTCCTACCTATGTCCTAGGCGGAAAGTCCGAGATAATTGAAGGAAGCCACCAGGATGGTATGAGACATTCCCACCTACCGACGGAATGTCCGAGATAGCTGAAGGAAGCCACCAGGATGGTATGAGACATTCCCACCTACCGACGGAATGTCCGAGTTAACTGAAGGAAGCCACCAGGATGGTATGAGACATTCCCACCTACCGATGGAATGTCCGAGATAACTGAAAGAAGCCATCAGGATGGTATGAGAGCTTCTCACCTACCGACGGAATGTCCGAGATAACCGAAGGAAGCCACCAGGATGGTATGATACATTACCGACGGAATGTCCGAGATAACTGAAGAAAGCTAGGATGGTATGAGACATTCCCACCTACAGGCGGAATGTCCGAGATAACTGAAGGAAGTCACCAGGATGGTATGAGACATTCTCACCTACCGACGGAATGTCCGAGATAACTGAAGGAAGCCAGGATGGTATGAGACATTCCCACCTACCGACGGAATGTCCGAGATAACTGAAGGAAGCCAGGATGGTATGAAACATTACCGACGGAATATCCGAGATAACTGAAGGAAGCCAGGATGGTATGAGACATTCCCACCTACCGACGGAATGTCCGAGATAACTGAAGGAAGCCAGGATGGTATGAAACATTACCGACGGAATGTCCGAGATAACTGAAGGAAGCCAGGATGGTATGAAACATTACCGACGGAATGTCCGAAATAACTGAAGGAAGCTGCCAGGATGGTATGAAACATTCCCGACGGAATGTCCGAGATAACTGAAGGAAGCTGCCAGGATGGTATGAAACATTACCGACGGAATGTCCGAGATAACTGAAGGAAGCTGCCAGGATGGTATGAAACATTCCCGACGGAATGTCCGAGATAAGAGCTAAAACCGTTGAAATCTCGTGTTGACACAGCTATCTCTCTATCTATCAAGTTCAGTCAGATACCCGGCCGTTCTGAAAGAGGTGACCGTCTCTGGCTTGTCGTTTACTGGCTTCTTGTCTCTACAACTCTGTACATGGTACTGTAACAATGTACATGGCACTGTAACAATGTATACATGGTACTGTAACAATGTACATGGCACTGTAACAATGTATACATGGCACTGTAACAATGTTCATGGTACCATCGCTTCAGAGTTTGATGGAGAATCGCCAGCGAGTCTCCAGCAACACCACGCACGACCAACAAGAAACATCTACCCCACAGCTCATGTAGACAGACAATAAAGTTACATCTGGTCACGTAATGTTACTGATAACTTAGCAATGTTTCTAAGTATAGAGGTGAAATCCTTTTTGGCACGTGACACAGCTTTCTGCCCCACAGAGATCCACCTCCTAGAAGCCCTGTAGAAAACGCTCTTTTAAAGGATTTTGGAATTGAGAAAACAATTTTCATTAAAAAGTCCAATAGAAATACGTCAACATTATTTTTTTTTTATTATATCATTTCGTCTAACATAGATTAGTCTTAGATTCCAAGATATAAAAAAAAGTATTAACAAGAAAAAATATTAATAGAAATCATCTACACTCATGGAGAAAACTTAAGAAAGTGGAAAGTCTTTGATGTCATCGGTCATCAATTTTTTTTTTTCAAGGAGACACAAACAATTTTGTTCGCACCTAGTTATCTCGTGTGTCTTCATTAAAGGTCACTGTAATATCTTTCAGAGTTATTATCTGAATCCCGATATACATGATAAAAGGTACAACTTCCTTAAGTTTTGTCCATGAGTGTATCTTTCAGAGTTATTGTCTGAATCCCGATATACATGGTAAGAGGTACAACTTCCTTAAGTTTTGTCCATGAGTGTATCTTTCAGAGTTATTGTCTGAATTCCGATATACATGGTAAGAGGTACAACTTCCTTAAGTTTTGTCCCTGAGTGTATCTTTCAGAGTTATTGTCTGAATCCCGATATACATGGTAAGAGGTACAACTTCCTTAAGTTTTGTCCCTGAGTGTATCTTTCAGAGTTATTGTCTGAATTCCGATATACATGGTAAGAGGTACAACTTCCTTAAGTTTTGTCCATGAGTGTAAAATGTGGAATTATAAAAGTTTCTGCGCGTTTTATTTTCACCAATTTCGATCAAATTCACAAAATGAGAAACTTTTAGAAAACTTATACCATAATGAGTCTCAATACATTCGGATGATCTCACATATCCAGAAATTTCGCATCCACTTTATTAAATTACAGAAAAAAAAAAATAAATTCAAGTTTTAAAAACATAATTATTCAGTTAACAAATTTAATTAAACCTAATTATACTAACACAATAAAGAGTTACAAAAAGAAATTATAAGACGCCGCAAATTTTTATATTTATTTGAATAAATGAAGCTTTCGGAAAACTCTTCTTCGGCTTACTAAAATGAAGAAAGGCTTGTGTCCGAAAGCTTCCTTTAATCAATTAAATAAAAATAGTTAAGGTATCTTATGATTTTTTTTTGTTTGTAATTTGTCGAATACCGCAATTCTGTAACAATAAAGTGTATTAATAATATTAAATACCATTTTTTGGTATCCACTCATGGACAACACTTAAGGAAGTTGTACCTTACAGCATGTATATCGGGATTCAGACAATAACTCTGAAAGATACACTCATGGACAACACTTGAGAAAGTTGTACCTTTTAGCATGTATATCAGGATTGAGACAATAACTCTGAAAGATACACTCATGGACAAAACTTAAGAAAAGTTGTACCTTTTAGCATGTATATCGGGATTCACACAATAACTCTGAAAGATACACTCATGGACAAAACTTAAGGAAGTTGTACCTTTAACCATGTATTTTGGGATTCAGACAATAACTCTGGAAGATATTACAGTGACCTTTATTGAAGACACACGAGATAACCAGGTGTAAACAAAATTGCCTTTGTCTTCTTAAAAAAAAAAAACAGCGATATCAAAATATGAAACTACCTTAAGTTTTGTCTATGAATGTATATACGTTAAATACATTTTTGTTTGTGAGTTTTGTTTTTACGCACAAGTTTCCACAATATTTTATTTATTGTGGATGAAAATTGGCATGTAGAGGTTTAGAGATGGAAAGGAAATCACTTGTAGTTTCAGCCCGAGACAAAAACTTTCCACTTCCTTAATTTTTGTCCATGAGTGCACATACTGTACTGATAATCGTTTAATTTAGGTCACTAGCAAATACAATGTGTGTTGCTTCAGGCATACATCCAGGCAATTGGCGACTTCTGTACGCTCCAGTAACATGGATTAACTAAATAAATCAATTACCACAACCATCCTGGAAGCAGTTGTTGGGTTCTGTACTGCCTGGAGTTTAGGAGCTCCATCTATGCTTCCTTCCTGTGATGAATATGACCGGTGGTCTTAATAAAGCTGTGTATGTGTGGTATATCTATATTAAAGCCTGAATTAAAGGAGCTCCATCTATGCTTCCTTCTGTGGTTAATCTGTATAAGACCGGTGGTCTTAATAAAACTGTATGTGTGAGATATCTATATTAAAGCCTGGAGTAAAGGAGCTCCATCTATGCTTCCTTCCTGTGATGAATCTGACCGGTGGTCTTAATAAAAATCTTAGACTTGTATCCAACCAGCCAACCGTCATTTAAACTAAGATTCAAACAGGAATCCAATGACTGTGTGTCACGACTGACATCACGACTCGAGGACAACTTTCCTGGTGTCAAGGAGGAAGCCTCAGGGATTTTCCCAAGGCTATAAATTGAGATGTCTCAATTTCACGTCATGATATCATCATAGGAGGTATGTACAGAACTGGTCTGATGGAACATATCTACCAGGTCAAGAATAGGAAAAGAAAGGATTAAAGCATTAATGTTTCTTTTATAAATAAATCAAACTTCTACTGTCCTTACTGCGATGAAAAATATTGGGAAGGCTTGACTCATCAGTGGAGAACCCTCCCAGCGGTTTCGCCAATTTAATCTACCAGAAAACTTCTCAGATCTCTAATACTGTATTGAACGATTCTGCTTATATACTGGCCCGCAAAATTAAAAGAACAACATATTTTTTTAATCTCAAATATCTCAAAAGATCATTGCTTGACCGGCTGATTTGCATAAAATACGTGTTATATTTTTTTATTTCGGGTATTTTAATCAATAATGGAATAATAAATTTGTGTATAAAATTTCATTGATAAATGTTCAATAAAATTTGAGATAAATGAAAAAAAGAATATGTTGTTCCTTCAATTTTGCGGGCCAGTGTATATGCTATACTGAAGGGTGGAATGTTAGAAATGGTATTCAACCTTACTACGGCCTTACCTGGCCTGAATTTATAGTTCTTTAAAATAAAAGACACTTCGCCCAGAATATTGTTTTTAATTTTTCAACGTTTTGACAAAAATATTTGCCCTCGTCAGGAGAAAATAAAAATTAAAGTACACCTATCCCCCGATTTACACGGTAGATACGTTCCTGAGAAAAACGTGTAAATCGAAAATTATATATATTTTTAAATTAGAAATACAGACACAGTGTGCGTGTGCAGCAAGTCAGCACATAAGCTCGGGATTCCTCGTGAGATGTGTACACAGCGCATGTGTTCAATCACAGTAGCATTTAGTATAGTGCGATAAAAACAACAAAAAAAAACTTATTTGGAAAACCGTGTAAAAGCGAAAACGTGTAAAACAAGTACCGTGTAAATCGGGGGATAGGTGTATTTAGCAAGGGGTTATAAATGTATCTAAGGTTGTGCATTCTCACGCGATTTTTCAAATTTAGTAGTAAATAACTTTATAATAAACTTTATTTTTACTAATAAGGAAAAAAAAGATTTTTGTCGAAATATCAAGAAAATAATAACAATATTCAGATGAAGTGTCTTTTATTTTGCGTTGAAGTATCTATCCTCTAAACCTCTCTAAGACAGTGCGGGGGGTCCAAGAGGACCCTCTCCTGATCTGGAGGAGGACCCTTTCAAGATGGTGGAGCCTTCCTCACTCATAAATCATTGTGAATATTCCCATTATTCTTCATTAATTTTGTAAAACATAATTGACAAAATGTCAATAAAAAGTGTTTCAAGCTCAATCAATCTCTCTAAGACAGTCAATCGCTGTATTCATGTAGCGTCCAGTAGCCTCAAGAAACAACTAAAGAGTAAATTCTGAATAAAGTAGCCGAGATATAGCCTCCACACACCTCTAACAACCGTCTATCAATGTACTAATGTAGCCTTTTGTAGCCTGCATACTCCCGACATCTCTATAAGAAACTATAGCTATCAGAATAAGCCATCCTCAAGAATCCATACTGACATCTAAGACACCTAAGAAGCAGCAATATCTGAAATAACGTGTTCCCTGTAGTATACAGCCTCCAGATACCGCTTACCTCTTGTATTGGTTAATGTACCCCATAGTAGCCCTAAAGAAAAGGTCCAACAAAGTACACCAATCATGTAGCCCCTCTAAGAACAGATCCAACAAAGTCCACCAATCATGTAGCCCCTCTAAGAACAGATCCAACAAAGTCCACCAATCATGTAGCCCCTCTAAGAACAGATCCAACAAAGTCCACCCCAATCATGTACCCCACAGTAGCCTCCAAGAAAAGGTCCAACAAAGTCCACCAATCATGTAGCCCCTCCAAGAACAGATCCAACAAAGTTCACCAATCATGTACCCCACAGTAGCCCCCCAATCAACCCTGTGATCTGATCCCCGCTAATAGGCTGCCAATGGGCGGATCCCAGATGTAATCTACAGAACTTTGCCGCCTCCAGGATCCAATCTCGCCCACGGAGCTCTACAAGATTCCTTTTACTTTCTTGTAGATTTCTTGGGCTCCTACATTCCAGCCATGTAAAATTCCCATGTGTCCATACATGTGTGTCAATTAATAGATGTAAAAGGTAAAATTAAGGAAATTGGCAGGGATGTACGTAGATATGTAAAGTAGACACGTGCTATGTAACAATTATAAAATATTTTCTATTTGAGTAGCAGTGGACAAATTATAGATAAATGGATGGTGGGGAATATCAGCAGCTTATATGTAAATAGAGTTCAGTGAAGTTCTCAGGATGAGCAATCAATGCCTTGCCCTGGTTGGATAGAAATTTACCGAGGCCTTTCACATATATTCGGATAATCGAAGATTAGCTTTTCAATCTCAGAATTTATATCGTAGGTAGGTAGACATAACAATCAACTACACAATATTTGTAGAGGTGTAATGGCTTATTTCCACAGTTGTATGATAAATTTTTATCTGTTACTGTAATTATATAATGGTCACAATAAAGGCAATCCGACACTAACTTCTTTGAAAACCGAATTATTTATACAAAAGCCTTCCAACAGAGAGCATAGTTAAAAAATGGTTGTGACAATCAACAATAGTCGACTGTTAAAGAACAAGGTGTTAAAAGTGTACAGACAGCAAAGTAAACTTATGTTTGAATGGGTCGTTTGTGGGCAGAAACTGCCCCTTCACTCGGTATTTTCAGTTATTGGCTGTAAGGATATATTTATAGCGTAGGTAGATGTGTCCAAAGAATGAGCCTAGATATTGCAAGAACAAGCCGGAATATATTCAAATAGGCGTAGTTTGTTCCTTTTAAGGAGAATCTCAATGTAATTTTTAAAGTTTTTTTTTTTCATCTTCAGAGATTTAAGAGAGGTATCTTACACAATATCTCAAATTTAAATGCATGAGAATGGTTTGGCAACGCTGGGCGTTCACATCAACCTCTTTATATCATAGTGACGTAAGACTCTTTTTCGACATGCTGGTGACGTCATTTCAATATAATGCTGTCTATCCATGTCTGTTCACATGTCTGCTAGCCCCTGTCCTCTAATTAGGTGAGAGCTGTGTATTCAACGATGATAAAATAAATCCAATTTGCATAGTTCCACTAGATACCCTCTTGTTCACATACCCTCTTGTACACGCTTGTTCGGCGGTACATATACTAAAATTGGAACGATACAGAGAAGATTAGCATGGCCCCTGCGCAAGGATGACACGCAAAATCGTGAAGCGTTCCACTAGATACCCTCTTCCATATATGCTAATAACTGGCCAATACGTGTTCCCAAGAAACTATAAGATTGGACTCCAAACAGTTTCATAAAACTCTGAATTCTTCTGTCCTCTATTCTACAAAGATACAAAAAAATCCAATTTGCATAGTTCCACTATATACCATCTTACATATATGCTGACAACTAGCCAATACACAATGTTACCAAGAAACTATAAGATAGGACTCCACAAAACTCTCAGACCAAATAGAGCCAGCGGGACGAGGTGCCTTCAAGGCGCGGCCTTTCTTATCTCCAGGTTACTTATCCTTATCATGACGTTACCTCTCAAGATACTGTTCTTAATAACCTCTTGAGCTCTGTCTTAATTCTCGGACATTTCACTTTATTCGGAGATTTCCTTTGTAAGTTCGGGAGTTGTAAGTGGATTGCTTCGTCTTACTGGCATCTTAAACTCATTCCTCTTGTTCCCATGGTGATACTGGCTTATGTCCATAGTTTGCTTAAATAACATTTCTAAGATTCCACTCTTCAGTGTAGCATATATAAGCAGATTGATCCAATACAGTAATAGAGCTCTAGGAAGCGGTCTGGTAGATTAAATTGGCGAAACCATTGGAAGGATTCACCACTGATGAATCAAGTCCTCCCAATATTTTTTTCATTACAGTAAGGACAGTAGAAGTTTGATTTATTTGTGAAACAAACATTCGCGTCTTAATGTTTTCATTTGTTATATATAGATGTTACGTTATTGTTCCATATGGTTATATCTACAATCATTTCTTGGCATCATGGCTGAGGTTAATGCATATTTTTATTGTCACAATGTATTTAAAATGGTAAACATAAAATATTCTGTATAGAACTATTCAAGTATGGAAAGAAGAAAATCTCTCAAAGATTATTTTCAGTATTTAGGAAGAATTAAGACTTCAATTGCAGACTATATAGTCCAGGCCTGGCCAACCCGCGGCCCGCCGTAAAAATATTTGCGGCTCGCCATTTAACTTTATATTTCTTTTATAACTTTCATTTCTCGTCTGTATATTTAAAAACAGAAAGTATATTGAAATAATACATTTTAAAGTTAAAAGTTTGATATAGTTAAAGTTTTTAGACTTTGTTTACGATTCCGTACGGCCCGTGACGTCATTTAGGTTGGCCAGGGCTGGTATAGTCGAATAAGGAAAAATTAAGGCCAAGAAGTTTCTCTATTTTGAGCTGTTTTAAGCTTTCGCAAGTAAATTTTGCTCTCTAACAGGCAAATCCAAAAACGACGAAGAGAGATGTTATCAGGTGCGTGGATCAGACTATATTACAGCTAAATATAACTAACATATAATGTAGTAAAAAGATAAATATAATGAAAAAGATAAGTTTCTACTATTAATTTGATGTGAATATTATGAAAGCATCAATAAATACTTAAATTGTTTAAGAGAAAAATCTAACAACGGAACCAAACATTTAAATCGGCTTTGACCCGTCATGAGCTTGTCCAAAAACAACTGGGGTAACGAAAACCACAGATATTCTTCAATCAAATTTTTAAAAAATCAGAATAAGCATGCTTCTCTGTTAAATATATATTTGCATATATTTCTCTTTTCATATTATTTCAACTACTATTTAAAAATATATTTACTTTTATTATCAATTTTTCAATTTTATATATATTCATAAAAACTTTATTAAGATAGATAGTCTTATACAGATTCCTCGAAAGGAGAGGATGTACTCAAATCAGTTTTAAAAAAGTATTTATATATTAGCACAGAGGGAGCGATTGTCACAGAAGCAGGCCGCTCTGGGCCCAAACAGTCAGTCGTTGGATCCCATAGACCTTTCCAGACACTGATGGCAGCTTTGTAGAATCTGAACTATTACAGCTAAATATAATAAAACAGGTTGAAATCAATATGTAGACTGAAAATACAAAGTTTTAACGATCTGGTGGATTAAATAAGTGAAATCGTTTGGAAAATTCACCACTGATGATGAACTAAGAAGCTTTTCCAATCCGTTTTCATCATCAATTCACCAATTGTAGAAATTTATTTAATTTATTAAAAATAAAGTAAATAGTGTTAAATAATTTCATCAACATGCAGGTGTGCTATATATTTTTTCTTATTTATCGATAAATGGATTCAAAACATTAAGCATTCTTTCATTTCCTTTTGTATATATATTCGAATGTCATTTGATTATTGGTATCAAAATAATAAATCAATCAAAAACCTAAATAAAATAAGAAAATAATAATAAACGTTTTTTAATTTCAAAAGAAAATTGTAATCATCTTCTAGTTCTAAATAATCCTTCATTATCTTTTGGTAATTATAGGTGTCGTTAAAGAAGAGAAAAGGTTTCTATGATATTATTTCTATTAGTTTTGACCATTGACTGAATGGAAATGTTAGTCACGAGGATTGTTAAAGTTTTTCTCTTTCTCTTTTTGCAAGCAGCCGAAGCGTTCATCATCAAACAATGGTTCATCATTCCACGCTGATGTTCAGACAATCAGTCGTTATTCTGATTGGTTAGAGCACCCACTCTGTGGTCATTTTTCTTCTCCCCGAGGAACTATCTGGGGAAGCTGGAAATAAGATTTTGATGACATCTTCTGATTTATGTTCAATCATTCTGTCTTCTGACAAATTTGATCAGCATAAGCGATTTCTGCCCATTCTTCAACAGATTGGTCGAATCCCATTTTCTTTAGGATGGTCTTTTCTGGTGTTTCTATCTGAAAGCAGATCTTGTGAACATTAGCGAATTTATTCTGTTCTTTTTTTGGTAATTCTTCAACTCTTTTTTTTTTAAATTATTATCCCTTTTGTCATTACACAATGTTATGGATAATTCAAGGGTCTCCATGATGGGGTACTGCTGCCGTTTCTTGATTATCCAGGGGACACCCGGCCTTAGGCCTTCTAAGAGAGGACAGTCAGATTTGGTTTTCAAAAATCATTTTATTTGCCAATATGATCTATAAGATTGTCCCAAAGGTTCGTGTTTTTCTTAAAACGTTGTTTTTATTATTACTTGGCGAATAATATTATTACGGCGAATACATAATAATACATAATACAATTACTTTATACATAATACAAAGACATTATACATAACGGTGAATAATATTATGGCGAATAATATCGGTATTTCAATTTTTGCAAGTGTTAACGAACTTTTAGGACAACCTTATACCACTTAAATTGATTCTTTGAATTCTTCTACTTCGTCTTCTTCCAAACGCCATACCTTCTATAAGATCTTGTAGCCAAGAAATTCCATCTTTTAGTATGTCCCCCGGCCTGTTTCCTTTTTCTATCTTTTTTTCCTCAATATTAATATTTTAAAATTTGCATACTAAGCCTAAAAGAATAGCGTCACGTAGGAAAAACAAACGTTATAAAGCAATTTTATTGTGGTACAACCTCTCTTACTTTATGGTCTATTTGACTGACCCAGATGTCACATAGCCTTCACTTTATTTGCATATCTGCTATGCAACAAAGGAAGGGATGGTTTAGACACAGAGTATGTAATTGAATTATTTAGTGATTATCCTATTAAAATAGGTATATAATTTGATTTTTTTCCTTATGCGAAAAGTGTTTTGTCTTTTTTTTTTTCATATTTCTAGTAAAATTGCTTATATAAACGTATTTTTAAATAAATGCCCGTTCTGAAGAGAGAATTAAAGATCGGCGTGCTTCGACAAAAAAAATTGAATATTTTGAACATTTTGAGGAATTTCTATCACAGAAGGAAGCAGGGTAGCCAAGCTCGACCTTCACCCATCAGGAACTGATCCAACCACGTAGCTCCTGATTGGCTGAGGATTTGTTGGAAGGATTTTTCAAGATGGCTGCTTTGTTTACATCTTACCACAGATTACTCACTGTAAATATTTTTGGGTCATCATCCCATTGCGAAGATGATAAACCCTTTCGACGCAAACCTTTTTTTTCTTTGAAGTTTATGTTAACTTTTTTTCGCTTATGTTTATACTACAGAAGCTTGTGGGACCACAAGTGGGATTTTTATATTCAGGTAGATTGAAGAAAAGACATATGAACTCAATATTGGTCTAAAATGTAAATTTAAATATAACACATCACTGATAACTATTAAAATAAATCATAGGCGTTTGATAGTTTTGCACATACACAAAAACAAATAAAAGTCGGTGGACGAGTAGGTAACACCCTCGATTCCCAACAGTCATGAACCGGGATTGAATCCCGCGTTAACATTTTGTTTAATTATGTGAATAACCTTCACATATTATTCATTGTAGTAATTATCATAAACTAGGTTGCTCTTGTTGAGTGGTACCTAATAAAGTGATTTTGAACCGGCACACATACAAAGCTTTTTATTAAGACACCAGTCAGATTCTCCTCTCTCATTGCTGGCTTACAACGATATCCCCACGATGATCAATCACCATCATGTATTGGAGGAGAAAACAATGAATCTAAGTTATTTTCCCTACTTACTACTTTGTAAAAGTTATATAGGGACAGAGCAACCATTCGACTTGATATGGCGCTGGTTAAAATACTTTGTACTGTATAGTTATGAGATAAATATCTGAATTTTTTTATAAGCAAAACGTATTTGGATTTTGTTAAAGAATTCAGCTACCCCTCTCTTTATTTCTATCGAAAAACTATCAAACCTCTATGATTTATTTTAAAAGTCATCAGTGATGTTAAAATATGGCGATCATCATCAAATAGAAGATGTCATAAACGTTATAAAGCATGTATCTATGATATCTAATTGATTTAAACATTATTTAATATCTTTGAAAAAAACTTCATTTAAGAAGAATTTGCAAAAAAAAAAAGAACGACCAAACGAAGATGGACTTTAAAGATGGAGATGTCACTGCGGCCATGCCCTCCACAAGGCCATGACTCAACTTGGCAAAAGATAAATATAAAAATACATCCGTCTGGTGCTTACTTAGGCATTCTGCCGTCGTACCCCACTTCCGGCGTCGTCTGCTGACACAATTCTACTTTTAGTGATCTATTTAAGCGCCATTTTGTCTTAACTCATTGCCCATAACTTCTTTCGCCATAAATTCAGAGCATGTTGTAATTTAAAAAAATACAAATGTTATATATATAATTTTAAAAATATATTTTTCTATCTCCCTCTCTGAAAATATAAAATAAATTTATTCAAACTTGTAAACATACACATTTTTAAAACGTGTATTTATTAATATTGTAAAATATAGAAAATTAGGAAAAGCAAACTTCAGAATGACACGGAAATTTATTTAAGACATAAATTCAAATTGAAAAAATATATATATACAAGAGAAGCAATGAGGGAAGTTTTTATGCCGAGTAATAAAATATATAAACATCAAAATTAATAATCTGTACATAAAATAATAAATAATTTTCTACAATATAAACTATATTATGATAAATGTGTTGAGATTATGTACAGTGTCTATAGAAAGAGAAGCTTTAACTTTTGTGAAATAAAATTTAAATATTAAAAATATAATAAAATAACAGAATTTATATATTTTATTATTGTGAAACGTGAATCAAAATAATCCATTTTATTTATCATCATCGCGAAATCTGATGCGCTAAATAAATACTAACTTATATCATCATGTATATATTTACAAAATATGTTCTGATAGTGTTAGAATAGAAAAATATGATTATATTTACATTTATATTTTAAAAATATATAAGATATTATATTATATATAATTTATTTTCCCTTTCCCCCTTCTCCCCTTCTTTTCCCATATAATAACCTTTTTAATTTACCAATCGAAAAATACTGATAATTATAAAGAATTATAATTTAATTGTTCAGTTTTAGCTTGATAAACAAACATTATATTGACAAGTCAATTTAAATTTATCTTTAAAAAAAATGTTTTATATTAAAATTGATTAACTTTAGCATTCTTTTATATACTTATATATAGAAAAAGCTCTAACCCAAGTTTTCTTGAGAGTATAAAAGATGTCCCCAACTACATAGGTTGTCTTTAATACTTATGTCTTTTGATTTTATTTTCAATGGCGGCGGAAGTCCAAGATATTAGATGGCGCCAAAAGCAGGTTGATTTCTTGGAAGATTTTCAGGGATGTCAGGTTGAGAATGTAAATTCCTAGGTTGATCGTTTGATAGCGTTTGCATTGCAAAACTGGACAAGTGAAGAGAATGTGGTCCATGGTTTGGTGTAGACTAAACCTAATTCACTTTATCCCATGCTAATGGACTAATAATAAAAGAAAATATTTTTTTTGCACAAATAAAAAGTAAAAGTATATAGAAATAGTGAATATTAAATTATCAAAATAAAATATAAACGTAAACAAAATTATCCACAAAAATATATTAAAATTATATATTAAAAAAATATATTAAAATAAAATATATCATTTTATTTTTCTTTTACTTATAATACTCTGATATTCTCAATGTATATATACTTTCTGTTTCCTAAGTAAAGAATATTTTAATTGATTAATTTTATCAAATATAACGCGATATTTTCTGGTCAAATATATTATTATATTTTTCATTTCTCTGCAAAAATATATAATACGATATATAATCTAATTATATATTACTATTATAAAACACACAATTTCAACATAAAATAAAGCTAAAAATATTAATAGCGTTTAGAAACTTTTCTATAAATATTGTGGTATAGAAAAGAAATAAAAAAGCCTTTTTTTTCAGCAGATGACTAATATATTTCAATCAGCCTTACAGCTGCACGCCACATTGCTGACATGACAAGGAGGAAGTTGGGGGGCGGATTTATGTAAAAAAATATTTATATTCGTCTGTTCCCATTGTGTGTAAATTGTCAGACGAACATGTGTTCCAATTGTCACCGCCATGTTCCCTTTGTTAAATACAGTAAGTTATTTAATCATCGATGTCTTTTAAATCAATGGTAGCAATTCCTCTACATAGCTATATATTAAATTTTAATATTATATTTTATTATTTATATTTAAATATATAGTGTGGTTTCTGTGCATTTTAAAATATATATATATTTTTTTATATCCTTGGTATTTTTGTTAATTTTTCGATATGTATATATATTAGAATAATTTAGGAAGAAGTTTTTTTTATTATTAATCAACCAGGCGCGATATTGAAATTATTTACGCTTATTACAGAGGAAACAAACAAAACAAATAATTAAAACTTAGAATTTAAATATAATAAATTATATAATAGAGTATTAGATAATAAAAATGCACATATTTTATTAAATCCAATATAGGCCTTTTTATTATCTAATGAATTAAATTGGATTGCTCTATTTTCAAAATAATAGTGTTTATGTATTTATAAGCTCTTAATTTTTTTTTTAATTTTTACCAAATTGTTCTGGGATCAAGTTTGATATATAGATTTCGTGTTAATAAATGATCTTTCATTTTCAACATTTGACCGGGTTGCATTTCTGTAAAAATGCATTAAAAACTATGCATGTTTATGGTGGAAATAGAGAAAAATACAAAAAAAAAAAATCTATCTTTGCATATTTCCGGCCAAAAGAACGAAAACAAACCTTCTTAGAAAAATGACGCCAACACGGAACTAAATTCTACCACAGATTACAGGAGATTAAAAAAGCAAAACAAAGGTTGCCTGGCCACATTGTCGGCGCTAATTGCTCCTGTCGCTCCCAATTATATGGTCTGTACACATCGTCTGCTCGGGAAATATGTGACTATTCGCACAAGGTATATCATCGTTTCCACTATTTCAATAGTAAAACAAACTATTATTTAAAGCTATTTACGCTGAAATTTGTAGGACCTCTGCTTTATTTGCATAGATTGACAACCAAAATGTAGTGTTATTGCGCATGCGCCGTGCTGATTAACTATCGAGTAGAAAATTGACAATTAAAATAATTTTATTGACATCTTGTCAATACATGCAAAGTGCACAGTCTGTACTATCGTGTATCTAGTATCTCTATCGAGTAGAGAGCCAATCAGAAACATTAACGCCATATATATACTATATTAAAATATTACTTTATTTAAAAAATTATATTTCATAGATTCAAATACTCTGCTAAATCAACCGCCAGAGGTCATGCTTCCCCTATAAAAACTCATTGTTGTTGTTTCCCTATGGCCGGCTCAAACCTTCTCTGTACATTATGTAAATAAGTTTATTTTTTTATTCTTGCGCCTTAAGCCAGACATTACTTTTATCAAATTATGTTTTTTTTTCTATATTCCATAAGTTCAATTAAAGCTATTTCTAATCTTTACTATTTTTAAAATTATACTTTCAAGATTTTAACCACGACTGCATTACCATAGCATAATCTTCAAGATAATTAAAATCAACAGAATTTTTTTTTATAACATATATATAACAATAATATTACTCTTAAGATGTAGACTAACATTCAAAATTTACAGCTATGTTTATAAAATGTTGGTGTTCCTATGTAATAATTGTTTCAATTATATATTTCTACCAAGTTCTAGGTCAAATTTAACTTTATTAGATGCTCATCAATAAAACGACTAAAAAAGATTGCATTATTTACAATAATAAGCCATTAAAAATAAAGGAATAAATAAATATACATAAATTTCTTTGTTATTTATATTTAAATGGTAAAAAATCTAAGAATATGAATATATGGCATTTTTCTATTAGAAAATGTTATAATTTAGTGTGTCAGTGTAATTTATGTAACATTTTATTTGCTTTATGAGGATATTTTCACTGAAATATTTATTTATGTATTTACATATATTGGATATAGAAAGAGATAGGCGAGAATCACATGACGTTCATAGGACCTCTTTAATTGGCGTTTATTTTAAATAAATAGCCATGTCATCCTGAAGTTTGTCTTTTCTAATTTTCTACGTGAAAATATATTTAAAATCTGTAATAAAAATCACTGAATATTATATTTTATTTGTTTTGAAAATAGAGCAATCCATAAATAAATCTTTAAATAAAAAGACATATTGAATCAAAATATAATTTATTTTACCAATGTTTCAGTTGGCTGAACGTCAACCTTTTAATAAATATGTTATAACATCTTGATAAAGGTTGGCGTTCAGCCAACTGAATTATTGGTATAATAAATTATATTTTGATCCAATATATGCCTTTTTAATTTAAAAAAATATATATTTTATATAAAAAAGTTTACAACTCTGCATGCAATAAACAGACGACACCCCGTTCTCACGAGGTTGACGAACGCTTAACAAATCTTCTGCCAATTTATGCCATAAAAAAGTGGCGATCCACAAACCTCTCCCTTCTTTTTGTGGCTTGATAAAAACCAAATATGGCAAGGGGGTGCTTTTTTTTTCCCCACGTCGTTTCGCCGGTGGCTAGAATTTCTCTTTTTTAACTGGCGTAATGAGCGAATCGCTTAATTTCCGTAACGTAACCCTTTCCTTTTTGCATATTTTCTCCACGCATATGTTTAGTTCAAGATGGCGTAGAATATTTTCATGTGTACCACCCACCGTGTCTTCACTGCAATATGAATTGTAATAGCAGTCTCGATGTTAGACACAACTCAACATTTTGTATTGAACTTCAGTTAATTAAGAAGAAAAAAAGGCATTTTCTTATTGTGCAACTCAAAGTTGCTGATGGCTTACGCCATCTATCGGAATAAATATCAATATTTCGTTGATTTGGTGCAAGTCATCAGCAACTTTCAGTTGCGCGATAAGGAAATACCTTTTTTTTTTCTTTCTTAATATATGTACCTTATCCCAGTACAATTTCACATTTGTACTTTTTTCACTTATTTACTTGTAACAAAAATTAATGAGAAGTTAAACAAAGGAATGATGATATTAATAATGTGGTGATTAAATGTAAACATTAGTTCTCAGGAAGGCTCCTCCATCTTGTCCTTCCTCCAGACAGGGACAGGATCTCTCAGTTAGATAGGGGAAAGGAAGCATATTGATGCAAGGGAAAAGACACTTTTTCCTAGAGGCATGAATAATTTTACTCATAATTGATTCAAGGGATTTCTTAAGTTTTGTCTATGAGTGTATAACTACAGATAACTATGGGTGATGTGATTGATGTTTTGTTTGTCTTTTCCTTACGTCACATTGTTAGGACATTAGAGGACAGTTGAAGTAAGGTAAAGTATAGGATGTTTAACAGGAGAATCATAAATATATATGTTATATAAAAATATTATTTTATTTAAAATTATATTTCATAGATTCAAATATTCTGTTCATATCTACCACCAGATGTCGGGGCTTTCCCTATATAAAACCGATTGTTGTTGTTTCCCGATGGCCGGCTCAAATCTTTTTTACATTATGTAAATAAGTTTTTCATTATATTTTTATTCTTACGCCTTAAGCCAGGCAGTAATTTTATTAAACTATGTTTTTATATATTCTTTTAGCTCAATTAAAGCAATTACTGATTAAGACTATTTTTAGTATACATTCAAAATTTTTGCTACGACTGCATTACCATAGCATAATCCTCAAGATAATCAAAATCAACAGAAATCTATTTTTAATAATACACCAATACCTCGCTTTGCGTCGTTTCGTTTTGCGTTTTTTTCGAAGTTGCGTCGCTGCTTAATTTTTACTGATTTTCACTGTGCGTCGTTAGATTTTCGAAGTTTTTGGATTCGAGTCTTTAATTATTTTTTTTTCCTAAAATATGGCAACACCTTTGTTTTTGATTGCGCCATGCCATCAAAATTTGGGGATTCCCTTTCTAACTAAAAATCAACGCAAATTCATTAAATGGTTTTCTATAGAAAATTTATTTTCACTTTGCGTCGTTTCAATTTGCGTCGTCTTTTTTTTTTTTTTGGAACGTAACCTCGACGCAAAGCGAGGTATGGGTATATATATATTAAATACACTAAAGGAGACACAACTAACTCAATGTACGACAAAGCCAGTACTATAAAAAGCAAGTATAAAAAGACGTAGTTAGGTCACATTCCAGGTCAAACACAGGTGACCCAGAAGATTAGGATGAAATATTACAGAAGACGTGAGGTTATCTGCGACACAAAAATACAATTTACTTAATTACCTGGAACACAACAAACATGTTTGGAATAATTTCTTGCTACTTACATTACAATGTTTGGTTGGGAGGGGAGTTCATAACACCGATTTATCCATCGAAACTTGGCTCAATGTTTATTTCTATAATATTTGGAATAAGTAATCATTTTAAAAGTGTAATCCTTATACAAAGTATAAAATCATGAGATAAAGAGTTTTTTTTCAAGGTTTTTTTATTCATCCGAGCTTTTTTTCGAGTATTTCTATCCTTTTACAGGAGTAAAAATGTGAGCTCATTAACACAGGAGCAATAAAATTACACTTTAAAACATTCTATAATAAAATATAAAGATTATAATAATAAATTTTATTTATATATATACAAACACACACACAAAAGCCTTTATTAAGACACACAGGTCTTACAGAGGATTCGCCTTGGGGTTACAAGACGGAGAAACCTATGAAAGTGGGAAATATACAATGGGGTAAAAATGGAGAAAGATTATATACACATGGTAAATATATACAGATTATTATTTGAATGATCCTATGGAAAATAAGAATATGGATTTGGAAATATGGATGGGAGAAGTGGAGTTATTTATATATATGCTATATTTTATTTACATAGTGGTTTTTAAACAATATATGTATGTGGTGTTTCCTTTATGTTTCAAACAAAATGATTCAAAATGTTAATTTGGAAGATTTCTTTTGTTCTTTTTATTCCTGTAGAAGTACAGAAATGCTTGAAAGATTGGTTAAATAATAATAAAAAAAACCTTAAAAAGAAACTCTTTGTTTCTTGATTTTTTTCTTTTGATAATTTACTGCTACAGATGATTATCAAACTGATGAGAACTCATGGTAGAGAATATTGGCCCCACTCATGATCAGAATCTGCTCATCATGATCAGAATCTGCTCAACATGATCAGAATCTGCTCAAGAATTAAAAAAATTATATTGTGATGAAGAAATAATTTATATTTTATTATTTATTTATTTACTTTATTGCCCAGCATTTCAAGATTATAGAATGAAGAATGAACTAGTTGTTTGTGAACTTAACGATTTGATTTCCGATAAAAATCATATTTAAAGTTCAATTCATTTTGTAAATACATTCTAAACTTTCTACAAAATCTGGATCTCTAATGTTTTCATGCGTTGAATAATGTAAATAACTTATGTAAATGAACTTTTCTCCTTGTTTGGCGCAAGTATCCCTTGCGGGATATAGCGCTTTGGAAATAAAATAATTGGTAATAATAATTATTTAATGAAAATATTCAACAGATTATATAAATATATATTACTCTGTATTTGTAAAATCATCATAAAAATATTTCTTAGCTTGCTTGTTCAATATTCTCTAGCTGTAGATAGTTTTGTTGATAATTGTCGACTAGTCGTGGTGACGTCATCAATAAATACTTTCACATCTCCAGATATACAAAGACTTGATTTCTACGCTACAATATTTCACATTTAGTGGAATGAGAATCATGTGTATGACACACAATCCATTAATATCATGAAATCATCATGAAATAACGGCCAGCTAGATCAGACTATATTATAATATACCATAATGACTGTCTACAATAGCCTTGCTGTAATCACCTCATTATCTTCAATTTTTCCTTAATTTTTTCACGTTTTTTAAGGTAAATTACTCCTCTATTAAAAACACTCTGTTTGTTTCCTATTGGTTTACCATTCTATGGAGTTTCCTTTTACTAAATCAGTTTATAATGGTTCTCCGTGATTTCCTTAACTCTCTTATGTTGAGTGAATAGGTTAGCAGCCTCTTGTCCTATTTACATACTTCCCTTATGGCTGCTAGGCTTAACGGCCGAGATTTAGGCCTTGCTCTGGCTAATCTGTGGGTTTCTAAGTCTCTACTAAAAATCCAAATTTTGATATTATATATTGTAGCGCAAAATTTTTATTATTTTATTAACAGATTATTCATTTTATTATTTATATTTACATACTTTATATACTTACCTTATTGCCTCTCTGGTATTTTCTAAATTTTAATTTGTTCTTGACTTAAATAAATTGCGTAGAGTTGGCGAGCATTTCAACTACAGCGATTTCAGACGGCTACATTACTTGGACTGCTCTCATTCAATGGCACTGCCCTGTTGAATCTACTAAGAAACAAATCGGCCTGGAAACACTTGGTGAACTGGTTCACTAAGGCTACCAAGACCTAAACTACAGGACAGCCTGGGTAGTTGGCGATCTATGGATACACTCCAGGAGTTACCTAGTTGTTACTAATACCAAAACTGGTTCACTAAGGCTACCAAGACCTAAACTACAGGACAGCCCGGGTAGTTGGCGATCTATGGATACACTCCAGGAGTTACCTAGTTGTTACTAATACCAAAACTGGTTCACTAAGGCTACCAAGACAGACTCCTAAACTACAGGACAGCCCGGGTAGTTGGCGATCTATGGATACACTCCAGGAGTTACCTAGTTGTTACTAATACCAAAACTGGTTCACTAAGGCTACCAAGACCTAAACTACAGGACAGCCCGGGTAGTTGGCGATCTATGGATACACTCCAGGAGTTACCTAGTTGTTACTAATACCAAAACTGGTTCACTAAGGCTACCAAGACAGACTCCTAAACTACAGGACAGCCCGGGTAGTTGGCGATCTATGGATACACTCCAGGAGTTACCTAGTTGTTACTAATACCAAAATTGGTACACTAAGGCTACCAAGACCTAAACTACAGGACAGTCCGGGTAGTTGGCGATCTATGGATACACTCCAGGAGTTACCTAGTTATTACTAATACCAAAACTGGTTCACTAAGGCTACCAAGACCTAAACCACAGGTCAACCCGGGTAGTTGGCGATCTATGGATACACTCCAGGAGTTACCTAGTTGTTACTAATACCAAAACTGGTTCACTAAGGCTACCAAGACCTAAACTACAGGACAGCCTGGGTAGTTGGCGATCTATGGATACACTCCAGGAGTTACCTAGTTGCTACTGCTACTAAATTGCTGCGTCATCCTAAAAGTTTGTCTTTCTTAATTTTCTACGTGGCAATAAACTAATATTGAATAGAAATGTTGAATAGAAATGTAGTTTTCAAATTTATCAAAGAGACAAAAATGATATTTTATGTGAACAATAGTTAGCCAGAAATTATTTGAAAAAGGAAAAATAAAATTCAGGTAAAGAGTTCCTACTAATTTTGGTTTTGCAAGATTTCGAGGAAATTTTCTGTTCTTCAACGGGAAAATATTTATATGTACAATACCAAGATATCATCCTGGTATTGTACATAGAAATATTTATATTTTAGTGTCTAGTGTCTAGTGGACATGGCATCTGCCCGGTAAGCGGAACATTGTGGGTTCGATTCCCATCCCTGGGCACTTTTATTTTTCCGTTCGTCATTACTCTTCATAATTCACCCTTTCATACCTCATCCAAAAAAGGTAAAAAAAAAAAAGTTAAAAATAGTCGATATTTTACCTTAAAATAAAAATTTGATTTTTCATTTAAAAGAAACTCATGCGGTGTAACTTCAAGTGTCGTTTTATAAAATGAAAAGATTTAAAAGCACGAATGTTTCTTTTATACATAATACAAACTTCTACTGTCCTTACTGCGATGAAAAAATATATTGGGAGGTCTTGGCTCATCAGTGGTGAACCCTCCCAGCGGTTTCGCCAATTTAATCCATCATATTGCTTCTCAGAGCTCTACTACTGTATTGGACGATTCTGCTTATATACGCAGCACTGAAGGATGGAATCTCAGAAATGGTTTTCAAGAAAAATATGGACATAAGCTTATAGGACAGTAGAATTACATTCAAACATAGAAATATCTGCCCGTTTAAGATCATAAATTTACTCTAAAGTTTGAAAAACATAAATTAGTAGAAACTGTTTACCTGGATTTTATTGCAATGATAGAGGCTGCCTGGCCGTCATTCATATTTCTTGTAAATAAAGGTACTTCGACCAGTAAATCTTTTTACTGAATTTTATTGTTCATTTTTCACAAAAATGATATGTAAACGGCCTAAAAGTTTATCAGCATACAAAAGAGTTCTTAAAGTAAACCGGCGGCCAGCTACATTAGCGCCTTCTTAGAGGTCGCTCGATTCAATTTTAAACATCCCCACCCCCTCCCATCTCTCAGCCTCTCCTCTTTTTTTTTTTCAATTTTTCAGAGGGCGCAGGCGTCGTCCATCATCTTGTCTAATTGAATTAAGACCCGACCACACTGTAATAACTTCTTGGAAATCCTTATTTTTAAGTTACATTTCGTGGTGTTGAAACAATGTTCTTACACAATCCATATTTAGTAATGTTTGTGAAATGGATATATTCTGAATGTTAGGTTTAGTAGTGTGATTGTTTATCTATATACACTCATGGACAAAACTTAAGGAAGTTGTACCTTTTAGCATGTATATCGGGATTCAGACAATAACTCTGAAAGATACACTCATGGACAAAACTTAAGGAAGTTGCACCTTTTACCATGTATATCGAGATTCAGACAATAACTCTGAAAGATACACTCATGGACAAAACTTAAGGAAGTTGTACCTTTCAGCATGTATATCGAAATTCAGACAATAACTCTGTAAGATACACTCATGGACAAAACTTAAGGAAGTTGTACCTTTCAGCATTGATATCAGGATTCAGACAATAACTCTGAAAGATATTACAGTGACCTTTATTGAAGAAACACGAGATAACCAAGTGTGAAAAGTCTCTGTCTCTTTAAAGAAATGTAGTCCCAGATGGATTTTCGATATATTTCCTTTTTCTGCTTCATTTTTCCGGCATAGTCTGTGGTTACAAGGATATTCGGGGCGATAGAATTACAAGTTTTTACAGATTGAAGGATATTCCTCAATGGTAGAGAGATATAGGAAGAAAGAAAAGAAGTGTACCTCGTTGGATTACCAATGTCCTGGTCCACACAAATAGCCGACTGAGGCATGCTGCACCTGGCATTATGATTCATGGTCGATTACATATCCCCGCCGCTGGAATTACAACAATGGGAATGCCATTGTTGTACTATTGTTGGATCATTGTTAGAGATTTCAGAAACTCGATATCAACTCAGTTTGAAAACCTGGTATTGGTATTTAACATACATTCACGGGAGAGTGGTATTCGTGTACAAAAAGAGTTGAGATAAATTCTTTCTCATCACCATTACGTCTTGTACTGGGTGTGATAAATTTGTTTTAATATATATTTAAAGGGATAGAGGCGCGTCTCTTTGGTAAATTAGTATCTATCAAAAATGAGAAATATAATTACCACAAAAATACACAAGAATAAAATCCAGAGTTAGAATACCACTGCTAAGATGGCGCATAGTTTTTGTATCCAGTTTGGCAAAAAGAAACCCATTACTTTTTATAAATCACACAGATATCCTCACGAAAAAAAAAAATTCATCCATATTTTTGTCCATAAATTTGGTGTAGTCCAGGAATCGGCAAACCTTTGAGTCAGAAAAGTCAAAAATTACAATTTTCAAAATATCAAAGTTTTTAAAGAGCCACAAATTTTTTTTCTTGCCAACAATAAATAGTACACGTATAAATAATATTTACATATGGAACTATATAAAGAGCTTCACATTCAAAGAACCACATGTGGCTTGGGAGCCGCCGAAGATTGGCGACCCCTGGTCTAGCCACTTTGTCAGATAAACATATCTTTAGCAGGGTCTAAAGATTTTATGATTCTCTTGTGGATATCGTGAAATCAAAGCTTGTTTTAGACTTAATAAGGACCATAGATCGAAACCATGTTCTTCAGATGAGCCTTCTGAATTGTCCATAGCTGGTTTGTCACTGAGCCGAGTCTACTAGAGAGGTTGATCTTTTTTCACATAAATCCACTACTTACAAAATGTCATAAGACGCTGAAAATCTTTTTTATTAATTGTATCAAGTAACTTTCGGCAAGTCCTTCCTCAGCAAACTAAAACCTGCCCTAAAGCTACTTTATACAAATACTAAAAAGAGTTTAGGTGTCTTATACCTTTTTGTAGTTTGTCGAAATCCACAAACCTGTGATAATGGTATCTACTCCTGATAAGACCGGTGGTCTTAATAAAGCTTTGTGTGTGTGTTTGGATCAAAATATAATTTATTTTACCAATATTTCAGTTGGCTGAACGCCAACCTTTATCAAGGTATTATAACATATTAATGTGGGTCAACAACAAACTCAGCGCCACTTTAACAAAAAGCGGATTGCTCTATTTTTAAAATGAATTCATATGTTTACATGTTCACATATTTTGTAATCTATGGATCTTTCTATCCCTGTCCATGTCACTTTGAGAAGATTTCTCCATGTTCAATTTTTGAAAGTTTCGAATATTATTTTCCTTTTCTAAGAATTCAGCTCTCTTATCCATGGACAACCACAGGGAATACTAATGTTATTACAATTATATTCTTTGTATTGTATGGAATATCTTCATCTTTCATAATATTTTCCAATTTTGTGTGTGTGTGTGTGAAATCCACTCCTGCTCTTGTGCAAGAATCCTCAGCCTATCCTCCTCGTTTGACTAGAAGAACCTTCTAGCAATGGTTGATGGATGATGACAATATTCCCGTACAATCTGTCCCACTTCATCATCATTAACACAATCATCTGTAGCCAGGAATGTCTCTTCAGCCGCACGCTCCGTTGGTCTGTAGGTCGACGTGTACTCAATGACCGCATAGAGACAACCTACACTGAATTATGGAAAACTGCTGGGTCTTTATAAAACACAATGAGAACCCATCGGTTTTTCTATATTACGATAAAACAGAGCGAGGTTTCAAGCCAAAAAAAAACGTTGTAAAGATACTAATTTACTTGTTTTATGTGCTTTTATGTTTGAATTCCCTCTCTCAAATTTTATAAACTCAGAGAAACAAGGAGAAGCACAATGTAGAGATGTACAAATGTTTACCCTCATGGATAAAACTTAAGGAAGTTGTAGCTTTTAGCATGTATATTGGGATTCAGACAATAACTCTGAAAGATATTACATTGATCTTTATTGAAGACGCGAGATAACAAAGTGTGAACAAAATCGTCTCTGTCTCCTTTCAATAAGGCAGAAAACAGGCGACATTAAAGACTGTCTATTACCTTAAGTTTTGTCTATGAGTGTAATTCACAGACTAAGAATTTGTAAGACCTACGTGTAAGACAACCTTGCTTAAGTGCCATCGATCAGGCTCAGCTAGACAATCCCGGACAGAGTGCGGCAGAATGCTGCAATGTTTGCAGGACAGACAAAGAGGTAAGAATCAATCCCCCGCAGCTGTGTGGGAGGAGATATCCGTACCTTCCCAGCTGGACCCTTTGTCCCCTGGGACAGCTGCCCTGATAACTTAGCCGGACTTGGCTGCCTGGACTTTCTGGCTCCATTGTTAGGAGATCTTTATCCCAGCCAGCAAGTACACATTTGGTTAAAACTGTGCCTTGGACACGTAAACCTTTGGAGGTTCTATGAGGTTGTTCCAAAAGTTCGTAAACATATTATGATTTATAATGCCAAGTGGAAAATTAGGGAAGACAATCTTCAGGATGATACAGAAATTTATTTAAGGCAAGAACAAACTATGAAGGATAAACAAAAGATAATCAATGAGGGAGGTTTAAAGAATAGTAAAATATAAACATAAAAAAATGATACTCTGTTAATACTAGTGTAAAATAATTAATAATTCGCTACAATATTTTATAAGTGTATACAAACTTTTGGCACAACCTTGGTAATATAGATAACCTTGGTAAAATTATAACAGAATTCTTATAGAAGAATGATTTAATCTCTGATGTTCTCTATACAACAAGGGCACAAGAGTCCAGAACGACGTCCTACATTCCAGGAAGGGTCCCTGCCAGAGTGAGGCGGACTAAAGATAGCCCCTGGAGTGTTTACCCACGCGCGACCCTCCAGCGACTGTCGTATCCCTCCGTTGACATTTTGTTGGCCTGGTTCTCTTCCTACAAGACTTCTATACTGAATGTCATTTCCTTCATTATAAATATAATTCAAATGAAATATAAACACAAAACCGCATTAGTTGGAGCTTTTGTTTGGCGGAATTAAGATGAAGAAAAAAGGCATCTCCTTATCGTGCAACTGAAAGTTGCTGATGGCTTACGCCATCTATCGAAATAAATATAACTTAATCGTTGATTTTTAATTATTCCAGAATTGGCCAAATACTGTTTCTTGATTAATCAAGAAAAGCTAACCACGAACGCGTTTCGGGCTGTTGGCCCTTGTCAGCGTGGTGCAAGCTGTACCTCAACGACCATTAAGATTATTACGCTAAGATGTTACTCTCCTGTTATAATTTAGTGATTTGGTGCAGATTCTACTGGATGGTCAGTCTTGTGTCTATACATTGGTCTTCCATTGTCGACAGGAATGTCGGAAGTAACAAAAATCAGCAATGGTAATTATAATGCATCAAATAGGGGGAAAGAAAAGGCGTGGCTTATATACTTACTGTGTACAAGCAATCTAGAACATTCAGTTTCTTTTATTAAAATACAATAAAAAGTAGTAAGTGAATTTATACACCCTTTCAATAGAATAACTTTAGTGAAAGGACTTTATAATAAACTAGACGGGTGACCCGGGCTTCGCCCCGGGATTGACCTGTGTGCATATCTACCCGAGTGATATATATTTAGATAAGATTTTTTTTTATAATTGTTTGTTATTAGCATTATCTATTTGTTTGTATCAGCATAATTTAATCTAATCTTTGCTAGAGGGCGCTGTTCGTGAGCTAAGTAGAATAATTTGAATATATAGTTTTAATAATTGATTTATATACATATTTTAAAAATAGCCTATCGTCTTCCCTGTATTTTTTACCTATGTATGGAAATTTTGGTTTGAATTAGTGAACTACTGCGAATTTGTATACCGGACATACAAACAAACAAACATACAAACATTGATTTTTATATATATAGAAGATATACACACACAAAGCTTTATTAAGACCACCAGTCTTATACAGATTCACCACAGGAAGGAAGCATAGATGGAGCTCCTATTCTCCAGGCAGCACAGAACCCAACAATAGCCTCCAGGTCCGACACATGTCCAGTGGCCACACCGTACATAGGTTAGCGTATCACTGAAAAGACGAGTGTGGAATCAGCCGCGTTCTAGTCTTCGCTTTCCTTATCTAAATGAACCACGACATTCGGCGATTCTATTAATATCCTCCAAACGCTGACTGCAGCATTGTAGAATTTATATAAACCAAAGACCTTAATCAAACATCATTGCATTCATCCAGTTATATATTTGTTGACTATCGGATTGAGACAAGGATAAGTCATCCAATAGTTCTTTTCTATATTTCTCCAAGTAACAGCAACCAAATATTATATGCATGATTTTATCATGTATTCTGATATTACGTAGATCACAAGTTAAAGGAATTTATAATAAAATATATTTTGAAAATAGAGCAATCCATACTTAATTCATTAGATAATAAAAGGCATATATTGGATTTAATAAAATATTTATTTTGCCAATATTTCGGCTGGCTGAACGCCAACCTTTATCGAGGCATTACATTTTTGTATACACAAAGGCGGCGCTGAGTTTGTGTATACAAAAATGTAATGCTTCGATAAAGGTTGGCGTTCAGCCAGCCGAAATATTGGCAAAATAAATATTTTATTAAATCCAATATATGCCTTTTATTTTCTAAATAATATATATATATATATAAATGTAAGATATATCTATCTAGTCAAGGAGGTCCCCAAGTATGCTAACAACAAAAGTAACCAACTCGAAGGGAATAAAAACACAATTGTTAATCAGGTGTGTTTAATTATTGGCTGTTTTGTTTGCTTGGCTAATTACAAGTGGTTTGTTCTCGTTTGTTTGTTCTTGTCCCTATTGTGTCCAGTGTCAACTTCTGTCGAACAAGGCTTTTTTTGACGTTTTATTTTTTCTTGTTCCATTCACCAGTCATTACTAAGTAGGAATTACCTGTTGTAGATTGCCATATGTCTATAATTAACTAGCACACATTACTATTCAACTTTACTTTACTAATAATTATAGTTTATAAATCAGAGTTCTGCATGTAGCTCTTGTGTTTTCCCATTGTAGCGAGGTCACCTGTTAACCAGTCATGTCTGAAAGCCTTATAAATATTCTAAGCTACGTGTTCTAAGAATAATTATATCCTATTATACAAACGTCTCAACACTTCTGTCTTCCTGTCTGAAGCAAATTATCATGATCATGATAATAAAACCATTTGCTGAGAAGAGACCAGAGGCAAAAGCGATGGGTTTCTTTACTAAAGATATATAAGATGTGTGTGTGTGGTGTGTGTGTGTGTGGCGAGGTATTCGAATAATAAAGTCCTTTAACAGGCTGAAATAACCTCTTCAATAAATAACTCGTCACTTTTACCTTTAGTCTGTTCCTAGCAATGGTATCTTTCAATTCCTTCTATTGTAATGTTGTTGTCGTGTCCAATGAAGAGACTCGGGTGTCTCCATGTATCTCTATCTTGCGTGTATAGAGCTGCTGTTTTGGTACCATGTTAATTGTCTGCAAGGCTGTGGCCATTGTTGGGCATTAAAATATGTAGGTAGGTGTTAGTCTCCTCTTTCCAAGAGGAGAGTTAAGTTTATAAAACTTCAAAAACTATTTTTTAAAGATAATATTAGGATTTTTACACAAATAAATTTACTAGCAATGCGTTTCTTTTAAATATCATAAAATATTATCTCTACAGACCTTACTGCAATGATATGAGTTATTGAATGATATCTTATTCAATAACTCATATCATTGCAGTAAGGTCTGTAGAGATAATATTTGATGATATTTAAAAGAAACGCATTGCCAGTAAATTTATTTGTGTAAAATTTTAACGATAGATGGCAATTAAATTTATAAGTAATATCAGGATATTCCGGAGTATTATCGTGAGGAAGTTTGTAGAGGTCCTGGCACATGGAGGAGCTACCGTCAGTAAATAACGGTGCGAGGGATCAAATTACATCTCTCCTTTCGGTTCAGCCACCCTGTCGTTCCGTGAGGTGTCACGTAGCTCTGTTGTGACCGTTGTAAAGATTTGTGGACCTTGAAGACTTATGTGGCTTGACTTGTAAACTGCCTTTGAGCTTAAAGCTATCATATGTCAGCCTATCTCTCTCTCTCTCAGCCACCTGGTTGTACGGATTCTGAGGTTAGAGGTGTCACTGTGTTGTGACTGTAAGTAAAGATTTGTGGGCGCTCAAGACTTACGTGGGTTGACTTGCGTACTGCCTTTGATCTTAAAGCTTATCATATTCCACCGTATCATCCATCTGGTTGTACGGATTCTGAGGTTAGAGGTGTCAAATGTCAACGTAGCTGTGTTGTGACTGTAAGTAAAGATTTGTGGGCGCTCAAGACTTACGTGGGTTGACTTGCGTACTGCCTTTGATCTTAAAGCTTATCATATGTCATATATTATCCATATCTTTTTACGGATTCTGAGGTTAGAGGTGTCAACGTAGCTGTGTTGTGAACGTAGGAAAGGATTGATTTACCTTGTAAGACTTAGAGTTGGACATGCTATTGCCTTTGAGTTTAAAACTACCAATATGCCACCGTATCAGCTAGCTGGTTGTGCGGAATTCTGAGGAACAGATTAGTCGTGGAGCTGAATAATTTTGATGTAGGAGCCACAGTACTAGTAATGGATTATGGGCCTGAGGTCTG
>CP092875.1:91089329-91141153 GCA_030710605.1 Cordylochernes scorpioides | reverse complement strand
ACTATGATTGGTCATATATTTGTTATATCTTTTTCTCAAGTTTTTCTTTAATTCTATTAACATATAGGTAACCCAGGCTCCTGGAGCGTATCCATAGATCGCCATTGATTTCACAAAAAATATTTGTGCCAACAAAGAGAGAGAAATTGAGATTGAAATTGAAACTGATTTATTACAATGTCCATATAAGATTATATAGGGTTAATTACAGAATAAATATAAATATGAATAAAAAGGATTATATAATGATAAATATAGGAATAAATAGATATAAATAGAGAGAGAAAATGGTTTTACGAGCTACTAACCAAATATAATGATGTAACACTAAAAGACAACAACAATGGATTTATAATATCTCAAAGCGGCGCCAACTGATGCCCGACTTTACACAGAGTTGTTCTAGAAAATAGATTTTAAAAATAAAAACAATATTAGATAATAAAAAGGCATATATTGGATTGAATAAAATATTTATTTGCCAATATTTCGATTGGCTGAACGCCAACCTTTATCAAGGCATTACATTTTTGTTACACAAACTCAGCGCCGCATAGTGTTATAATATCACAGTTGAAATAATTTTAAAAATACAAAGTAGGTGTGGGGGAAATTTGTGCAAGCAAAAATTATTATAAAAATAAAAATCAGAATATAAAATAAAAACAATATTATTAACAACATATATAAATATTTTCTAAATATAAAGATATATTTAAAATACAATATAACGCGGCTTGATGATTGTAAAACGAAAATTAAAGATATATAATTATGAGAAAATGCTATTTTTACAAAATGAAATTTTTAAATATTCAACATTTATAGAAACCATATCAGTAAGTACAGGTGAATCTATCGTATGGTAAAAGTGAGTGAAGACATCGGTTGGATGGATATTTACTTCCAACAGCGGCGGCCATTTTACTTTTTTACTTTCGTCTGCCCCGAGGCGACCATGATGATGACAATAATGATGATGATATGGTAAACGGTCCGCTAATGACACACAGCCGAAATGACAACTAATTGCTTACCAGATGATCGTGTCAATTTAACCTGTCCTCGTCTGCTGCCATTTTATTTAAAGCCTTTTTGTTTTCCCGCCTTTTTTTAATTAAATCTTTTGGTTTTGTTTTATTCTATTTTTCACACGGATAATATTAATGTATGTATGGTATATTTTAATATAAATTAAATACTCTTTTATTTTTAGTTTTTATTCTAAAACTAGTGAAACGTTTATGGAAAAAGGTAAAAAGGACATTTCTCTGGCTAAGCCTTTTTGTTTTCCCCGCCTTTTTTAAAACAAAACAGACGTCTGGCGATGGCAAAGACTTTCCACTTCCTTATGTTTTGCCCATGAGTGTCCGTACGCATTATGCTGATATGGTAGCATATTTCCAGTATACGGAATTGTTTGTGAATTCGTTTAATTCGAGAATGATAGGATAGGATTAACAGTGTATTACGTCACAGAAAGGCCAAGGTAAGAATAAGGAATTGACCTTGGGATGGATGTGTACACAAGACCTTGGAAAGACGTACCTACAGTGTGACGTACAATTAAAAAGATGACAAGAACCGACCTTGAGGAACAGCCAAGAACGCCACGGGAGACTAACTGGCTTTTGTTAGGCGTACTGGAAACTGATCCTTTAACTGGAGCATTCTTTGATGGTCGCATCGCGCAGGGAATGGAGTACACCATTCTGACCGGAACGACGTCTGGGCGACACATACCTGGACGCCCACCGACACGTGGACCAATTAAAGGAACTCACTGACTTAACGGTCTCCGAAATGGTACATCAAGCTTAAGACAGAGATGACTGGCTTCGCATCGTGTTTGGGATGTAATACGTACAGTGGGTCACAACGTTCGATCGCTAATAAAAATCCCGGTAAGCGGAACATTGTGGGTTCGATTCCATCCCTGGACACTTTTATTTTTCCGTTCATCATTACTCTTCATAATTCACCCTTTCATACCTCATCCAAAAAGGTTAGAAATAGTCAATATTTCACTTTGAAATAAAATTTTGATTTTTCGTTGAAAAGAAACTCATGCGGTGTAACTTCAAGTGTCGTTTTACAATCACAGGCCGCAGTGTATTATAAAAATGATTTTACCTGATATTGGAACAAGGATTCCTGTCGTGAAACTGGATTTACACGACTTGTGCGGTGTCTACGTACTTTGAGATATGGTGCAGCTCTGGACCAGAACAGAATCTTAATCTGAAAATCATTCATCCATAACTTCATATGAAATTTAGATAGCATCCTTGTCATAATCATCAGAGCAAAAGGCGATGAATGGGTTACACTCTTGTTTGAGAATGGTACCAATGTTCCCAGCGATGCCATTACTTATTTGGATTTAAATTGTGCCTTTTGCTATCTCTCCATCTCCAATCAAATTTGTTTCATTTGTGAATAGAGATTCTTTCACTCTTGTTCCGTAAAAACAACGAAATTATCATTATTATCATCATTTATTTTACAAACTTGTCGAATGAACCGGCTTTGCCCAGGTTATTCCCGAGTGAATATTTGCCCAATGAATATTGTTTTTAACAAATGTTAATTATCATTATTAGATAATAATATCAATAGTTAGTAGTTGTTGTAGGAGTAGCAATAATGATTTTTAAAATAGGATAAATTCCTAATATATCTTTTTCAAATCATTTACATATTTTCAAATTATGCAAATTAGTTATTTTTCAATACCCAAACTGTACATTTTAATGTGCATGTGCATAAACATTATCAGAAAAATGTGTTACGTCATAAAGGAAACTGCATCGGAATTGGCCAATCACGGTGGACAAAAATATCGACTTCCATTTATATATAGAGAGAGGGAGATATGTAAAAATGGGGGAACTATATGCAACTCTACCAATCTCTGGAGATCTGGTTGGCACGAAGGTTTGTAGCGTATGGAGTGTTGAGATTGATAGAATCTGTGTTATGATGGTTGGGCATGTTCAATCTGAGGACATCCTGATGGGCTTTCAGCTACAGGTGTCATTTTCAGTCTTGTAAAGACGGAATTTTGATATAAAATGTTATTAAATGACACCAGCCAAGATGGCGTTGCTCCAGTAATCAAGACAAGAATTTCTCTAGCAAACACGGCCAACTAGGATTTCAAACATTGTCAACACAATGCCCTAATAAATCCGTGTTGCCAGATAAAACGAAACAACTCCTTCACCACGTATGCAAATCTGGAGTCGGTAGCCTCTAGGTGTAATTGGAAGACGCTAAACGACATTTTTTAGTACTTTTTGTCGCGCTTCATTAGTGTGGCCTTTATGTCACTTTCTACTTTTTTAAAACGACTTTTATCCTGTTTGGAATACTGCACACGTCACCGTGGCAATTAAGCAATCCAAGCAATACATCCAGTACCAAACTACGATATCTCTACCTAGCTAACCTTGATGAACCGTGCCCCTAAATTTATATTTCTCTGGTCGCAGTAGGGTCACTAAGACGTTGCGCTCTGTGTTTGAAAGAATTTTAGTTGAATAATTTCAATTCTTAATTACAAATGGTTCGTTAAACTCATATGATCATCTAACCTAGTTTATATCATGGGTTATTTAATCATTTAGAGAAGAAAAACACGAAATCGTGAGTCGAAAGGTTTCTTTTAAAGGTTTATTATTTAGACGAGCTTTCGAGTATTTCTGCACTTCTACAGGAGAAAAAACGAATATGTGTAAATATGCAGATATGTATATAAACAATTCATCTTATACGTTCTCAATTTTTCTCTTCTGTGGAAGGACAGAAATTTTCGAAAGCTCAGCAAAATAATAAAATCTTAAATCCTTTATCTCACGATTTCGTGTTTTTTTTTAATATTAACCTAGTGTAATACAATATAATGCGGCTTGTGATTGTAAAACGACATTTGAAATACTATCCCGCATGTGTTTCTTTTTAACGAAAAATCAAAATTTATTTCAAGGAGAAATAACGATTATTTCTAACCTTTTGGATGAGGTATGAAAGGGTGAATTGTAAAGAGTAATGATAAACGTAAAAATAAAAGTGTCCAGGGATGGGAATCGAACCCACATTGTTCCGCTTACCGGGCAGATGCCATGTCCACTAGTCCGAATTTCTCCTTGAAATAAATTTTGAATTTTCGTTGAAAAGAAACACATGCGGGATAGTATTACAAATATCGTTTTACAATTAAAACTTAGTATATTTCAACAATGAATTCAATAATATTTCATCAATAGTCAAAATTCCAAAATTCAACTCTTAATATCCCAATTTTCATTTTGAACTTTTAGTAGTAACAGTCTAAGCTCCATACATTTAGAAAAAAAAACATGTATACCTATGTTGTGAGATAAATCCAACAACTGAGATATAACATTTCCTTCAACAAAGGAAACATGTCTTAGACGTTTTGAGAAAACAAACTCTTTGAAAGCTTAAAAATAAAATAAATGTGTGTCATATATATTCGTAAATATGTAAATACATGTGCATATGTAAAAGTTATTGTGGTAATTTTAAAGCTCTTTGAGAAAAAAGGTGAAGAAATCTCAAACAGCAGGTATTGACTAGCGATCAATAAATTGGCATTCTTCCTTCCTGATTATCATTGGCTCCAGTAACTGAGAAGGATAAAAAAAAAAAAAAAAAAGGAATCCACCTGGTGGGAATCGTGCCTGGGACTTGAGTAAGAGCTTCATCACCTTCTGATGAGCACGTCTTCCACCAAACAAAGGTGTCGTCATGTGCATACTGATTGGTCACAGGAATTGTCGTGGGAATCGACTGAGCAATTTGATTGGCTGATAGTTGCTGTGTTCTTCGGGAAGTCCGAAATCTACCTAATTATAAATATATAGTTAGGTATTAGTTAGTGATTGAGACAGAACTTTGTAGAATCACCCTGTTGGGTATTTATTATCCTGAAAATTTTTGTAAAGCTCTCGAATATATCAAGTGAAGTACACTCATGGACAAAAGTAAAACAAGTGGAAAGTTTTTGAAATCGCCGTTTTTTTAAGGAGACAGAGGCAATTTTGTTAACACTTGGTTATCTTGTGTGTCTTCAATAAATGTCACTTGTATCAAATATCTTTTAGAGTTATTGTCTGAATCCCGATATACATGCTAGAAGGTATAACTTCCTTAAGTTTTGTCCATGAGAGTGTATTGTATTAACTCTAAATTCGTAGCGCAGATTCAACACCATCACTAAGCGACCACAGCTCTTATTACAATTCAGACAAAATCAACGACTGGAGAAATGGTACCAAGGTACCAGACTGACTGACCATTTAGTATAAACAGAAGCTTAGGAAGATATGTGAAGATGGTTCAACGATATAATGAGAATCATGGAAGATAATTTGCAGAAAGGTTATTAAGGGAAAAGAAACAAATTAAAGTAAGAAGACCATTGTGGTCTGTGATCCCATAGGAATATGATGCGGTAAATAACGGGTGGTAAAACTGGGCTTCCGTTTGAACCCCGCAGACTAGGAATCCTCGGTATGCAAATCTCCCACAGACACCGGATGGAATGAGCCCAAGGACTCAGCTTTGATCCAGGGCGAAAGGACTTGGAATAGTTCAATGACACGGCCTTTGGCAAGGACGGCCGTGGGCTGCGTGGGATCCTCCCTAACCCTACATAACTCCCTGATTTACCCTACGTTATCCCTACCTAGTCCTACGTTATCCCTACCTAGTACTACGTTATCCCTACTAATATACTCTACGTTATCCCTACCTAGTCCTACGTTATCCTACCCAACCCTACGTTATCTCAACCTATTCCTACGTTATCCCTACCTAGTCTTACGTTATCCCTACCTAGTCCTATGTTATCCCTACCCAACCCTACGTTATCCCTACCTAGTCCTACGTTATCCCTACCTAGTCCTACGTTATCCCTACCTAGTCCTACGTTATCCCTACCTAGTCCTACGTTATCCTACCCAACCCTACGTTATCTCAACCTATTCCTACGTTATCCCTACCTAGTCCTACGTTATCTCAACCTAGTCCTACGTTATCCCTACCTAGTCCTACGTTATCCTACCCAACCTTACGTTATCCCTACCTAGTCCTACGTTATCCTACCCAACCCTACGTTATCCCTACCTAGTCCTACGTTATCCCTACCTGGTCCTACGTTATCCCTATCAAACCCACGTTATCCCCACCAAGTCATACGTTATCCCAACCAATTTACCCTACCCAACGTTATTTCCCAATCACTGATTAAAAAAAAGCTTCCTGCTGTATAATGATTATCATTCCCTTCTTTTTCCATTCTTTATTTCCATTTCAGGTCATTGCCATCTAGCTTCTTTACGATAGTTCCATTTCCCCAAGGTTTTCCGCTTCCAGGACGTTTTTTTTCCTTAAAGGATCCATTCTTTCTGCCAGCATCTTCTGCGAAGCATTCGTTCCACTTAGCAATCTTTATTTGTTGCCTTTTTTAGGAAGAGGAGCCACAAGAATAAAGAGGGAGAGAAAGGTTTCGGATGGTATTTTTACCCACTTGCACCTTTGTGTGTGTTTTTTGCCTTTCTGGGGAACGGTGACAATGGCATCATCTCTCTTTGTTTTGTCGCCCAAAAATATATAAATAATGGGCGAGCGCGGGGTGTTTATAAGATGAAAGATTATTTTTTAAATGGAGATTTTTTTATGTTCTTTTTTTAATTTTTATTTAATAGACATTTATATATAAATACCCTCTCTTCGCTATTAAGCCCCTTTTTCCTATTAGTCACGGTATTTTTTTAAAAGATGTTTTGATTGATCTTTTTATATTTTCTTCTTTTATTTCTCTTGAGAAGGTTCTGGTCATGTGTGGAGCCAATCTTCTTTATCTTCCTATCCAGGACCCAGAACAGCAGCTTTACACACCCAAGATAGAGAACATTGCGACTGCTGTGATAGAGATGTATGGAGACATCTGAGGCTCTTTGTTGTACACGACAACAACAGCAGAAAATTGACATGGACCCAGAACAGCAGCTTTACACACCCGAGATAGTGGACATTGCAACTGCTGTGATAGAGATACATGGAGACATCTGAGGCTCTTCTTTGGACACGACAACAACAGAAAATTGACATGGACCCAGAGCAGCAGCTTTACACACCCAAGATAGAGGACATTGCTGTGATAGAGATGTATCGAGACATCTGAGGCTCTTCATTGGACACGACAACAACAGAAAATTGACATGGACCCAGAACAGCAGCTTTATACACCCAAGATAGAGGACATTGCGACTGCTGTGATAGAGATACATGGAGACATCTGAGGCTCTTCTTTGGACACGACAACAACAGAAAATTGACATGGACCCAGAGCAGCAGCTTTACACATCCAAGATAGAGGACATTGCTGTGATAGAGATGTATCGAGACATCTGAGGCTCTTCATTGGACACGACGACAACAACAGAAAATTGACATGGACCCAGAACAGCAGCTTTACACACCCAAGATAGAGGACATTGCTGTGATAGAGATGTATCGAGACATCTGAGGCTCTTCATTGGACACAACAACAACATCAATTCATTGTAGTCTTTTTGCATGTTACACATGAATGTGTTGTGTTTGTATGATATTTTAGGTCGGCATATATGATCTGTGACGATAGTATAGAGTTTGAAGGTCGTCACACGTGATATGGCCGCCTTGGTGACGTAGCGCTGGAAAAATGATCCGACGTCACAGATCCACGAGTCACCCTGTTAACCTAATTAGCTAATTGCTCCTTTCAATTTCCTAAGCTAATTTCCTCTAATTGGTGGAAATAAATGTATTTACTTTCCCTAGAATAGCTGTAGGCATTCTTCTTTGGTGTTCTGCTAACATCAGGCCCATTGTCGACAGTAGTTCCTCCATTCTTGTCTTCTTTGGTGTTCTGCTAACATCAGGTCCATTATCGACAGTAGTTCCTCCATTCTTGTCTTCTTTGGTGTTCTGCTAACATCAGGTCCACTGTCGACAGTAGTTCCTCCATTCTTCTCTTCTTTGGTGTTCTGCTAACATCAGGTTTATTGTCGACAGTAGTTCCTCCATTCTTCTCTTCTTTGGTGTTCTGCTAACATCAGGTTTATTGTCGACAGTAGTTCCTCTATTCTTCTCTTCTTTGGTGTTCTGCTAACATCAGGTCCATTGTCGACAGTAGTTCCTCCATTCCTCTCTTCTTTGGTGTTCTGCTAACATCAGTGTCAACAGTAGTTCCTCCATTCTTTGGTGTTCTAGAAGTTGACAATACTGGGATGTGTCCCACATACCAAGTAAAATCCCACATTAATATTTGCAATGAAACATTCGATGAAGATAATTCAAACAGAATACAAATATTATTCCGCTTTTATAATAGATTTTAAACAAATTTGTTAATACATATATCCATAAGGGGGCTAAACACACATTAATGTAGCAATAGTTATGTAGAAAAGCAAACGAAGAGATAATATACAATTATGTACAGTCGAGGTGCCTTCTCTAACAACGAAGAACTCACCTACAGGTAATCAAGGGGTCTACCTTAACACGTCTCACCCCAAAGCTCAGGTAAAACTAGGAAACCTTGGCTGAGGCCGTGGGTGTCCAGCCAGGACAGAAGTCAGTCAGATGTGACAACGGTGTCACCAGCTATCACTCCCCAATCTCTGAACGAACCAATCCAAAGTACATATGGACTCACCAATCTCTGAACGAACCAATCCAAAGTACATATGGACTCACCAATCTCTAAACGAACCAATCCAAAGTACATATGGACTCCCCAATCTCTGAACGAACCAATCCAATGTACATATGGACTCACCAATCTCTGAAAGAACCAAACCAAAGTACATATGGACTCCCCAATCTCTGAAAGAACCAATCCAATGTAAATATGGACTCCCCAATCTCTGAAAGAACCAATCCAAAGTACATATGGACTCACCAATCTCTGAAAGAACCAATCCAAAGTACATATGGACTCCCCAATCTCTGAACGAACCAATCCAATGTACACATGGACTCACCAATCTCTGAATGAACCAATCCAAAGTACATATGGACTCCCCAATCTCTGAATGAACCAATCCAAAGTACATATGGACAATCGCAAGCCTGACATAACTGGCTACATTGCCTCATTCTCCCAACCGGCCGTCGTAAGCAGCCCATTGTGTTGTATTTTTACCCTCGTGGCTCTTATATATAGACTCTTCCTGCTCATTCTGCCAGATGGATCACTCGCCGCACTTTCTATCTGGTCCGTCCAACTCTTGCCATGACTATCATAGCCAAGATATAAAAACTTTTCAGCATTTTTATCAAGGAAAACAAACATCTACCTGTCCTTACCGCCAAGGAAAGATATTGGAAGGACTGACTGTCACGACTCATCAGTGGTGAATACTCCCAGCGGTTTCACCAGTTCAATCTACCATTTGAATTGATTTGAAGGAATTATTGGAGAATGTATTGGATAGACATTCACTTTGAGGTAAATAGAAAACTTTGCATCCATTTGGGGAAACACGTGGGATGGACAAAACATGTGTTACACATCGCTGTAGACTTAAACGAGATACAAGAATGCTGAGAGATGTGATCACAGTGGGAACACCCCTTGCCATTTCAGTGGTCTTCAAGGCGTCAATGGGGGCAAATTACTCCACGCAGGGGCCTTGGTGTGAAAGGCAGGGGCCCTTCAGGGGACTTCGAGCCTTTTAATTAATTCATTAGGGCCTATTGCCGCCCGGTGGTTAGGTTCACGTTGGAATGTACCGTGATTCTGGGTGGTGCACCCTTTATACCGTAGACATCGGGGATGGTGGATGTTGGGAGCTTTGCTTGGTTTCATGATTGGACTTACTGATCTACGTACAGAGTCGATAGATCGACGTTACTTATAGCGAAGTAGAGCTCTACTAAAGTAGACGCCTTCCTACATTTAATTTCAGAAATAATGATAATTTTACTATAGGTGAATTGTCGTTAAAGTTTAGTCGCCTAAGCTAACCTAACGTAATCTAGGTAAGCTAACCTGATTTAACCTAACGTAGAATTCATTTGAGTACACCTATCCCCCGATCTACCCGGTACTTGTTTTACACGTTTTCGCTTTTACACGGTTTTCCAAATAAGTTTTGTTTTTGTTTTTATCGCACTATACTAAATGCTACTGTGATTGAACACATGCGCTGTGTACCCATCTCACGAGGAATCCCGAGCTTATGTGCTGACTACATATTTTAACCTGTCAATGCATTTTATTTTTATTTCTGTGTACACCTATCCCCCGATTTACACGTTTTTCTCAGGAACGTATCTACCGTGTAAATCGGGGGATAGGTGTATTTAGATGTTTGTTGATGGGACACCTGGTGTAGGTAGGAATGTTAGCTGGACATAGTGGGATTCATGTCTTGGGTACCAGGATTTCACAGAAATACTGTCCCGTCAGGGTCACCCCCGCCACTTCGAGGCAGTTAACAGGTCTTGGGGAGATAACCTAACGTAATCTAGTTAAGCTGACCTAAGTATAGGTATTAGAGAATATATCGACGAAAGACAAAACTTTCACAATTTTCCATCTTTTGAACAAAGGTAACAGTGGGTACCCGAGACGTCAAGTACAACAAACTATTTTTTGAAACAAAATGTTGACTGAGTCTAAAACTTAAATTAACCTAGACAGTCAAGAAGCTATCTCATGTCCCACCAGGAGTCTAATGGGACATTAGCACCGCTGTCTATGGTGTTGCCACATGGTATTGTGCAACTTTATGGGCTCTGCATCATAAAATAAGAATTTTGGCCTTGACAGCTCGCGCAAGCTATTGGGGGATTTCATAGGCAGGCACACGTCGCTAGCCATTTCTTTCCCTTGATTCGATCGGATTTTCACCATGTAAATAATAATATAAAATATTTTCAAGTATTTTTATAATCTACCGTTTTTTGTATGTGAAATCTGGTGAAGATGTGCAAATGTGTGAACTTTTCTTTCAAGAGCGTTATATGTATGTTGGACAGTCTCGCTAATCAAGAAAAGAAAGAAAAAAAGGATTTGATCATGTACATAGCCGATGTAGGGATCCATTTTATACGAACAAACATACCGAATCCAATCCAACATATGTCTTGAAGCCAAACTCAACTGCTATTAAAAAACCTTTTTCTAAGTTCCTGATAATTGTATATTACTGCATTGTTTAGAGCCTAGAAAATGTTTTTATTTGCATATTGTCTTCATGACTCACGGCCCTGTGACATTTTAAGAAAATTATTTTTTTTTTAAATGACACAAAAACCGGATTCTTAAGTTAAAATATATGTCGAAGGAGTTATAAGGAGAATTACTGCCCCATTTTATATTTGGGAAATATAGAATTAAGATGTTTTTTCAGATATTTAGTTAGTAAATATGCAATGTTTGTTAAATGCTATGTAATTATGGCTCGGGGTGTGTAGAGGGCTGGGACACAGAGGAAATATTTACAACTGGGAAAGGAAACTCCCTGGCACGCCCTCATTTGTTTCTTGGTCCTGTCTTCGTCCATCTTGGACGTGTCCTCTTCATCCGTGGTTTCTTGGCCGGGTCTTCTTCCATCTTGGACGTGTTTTCTTCATCGTTTCTTGGCCTGGTCTTCTTCATCGGTGCTATTAACAATCTCGATATCAAGGAACAGGTTAAAGTTTAACCACAAGGTAATAAGACCAAATCCAAATAAATAAATAGTGTGTGACGTTTCAGTAACAGCATTGTTACCACCTTCAGACAAAAGTACCGAATGTACGAGACCAAATCCAAATAAATAAATAGTGTGTAACGTTTCAGTAACAACGCTGTTACCGAAACGTCACACACTATTTATTTATTTGGATTCGAACTTGTTACCTTGAGTTTATAATCTATAATCCAAATTGTGCCTTATCAGGTTAAAGTTTAGTTTATTTCTGTTCCACTAGATAGCGTTTGCCATCTAAAAACGCTCATTCTAGTGATGAGGATATGCTTAATTTACTTTAAAAATAGATTATGATGGCTTAAATATGAACATGTTGGTAGATTATAGAATGGTAGAACATTGATCAATTATATAGGTGTTGGTAGATTCCCTATTGGTCATTTACACAGACGAGAGACAAACAGGAGAGTATAGAAATACTGGAGCTGTTGTGATGACAATTCTCGATTCTTTACACAGACAATATGATATAGGAGCACTACAAATGTTGGGATCACAATGATCTATTCCGTACACAGACAAGATGGTATAGGAGCACTACAAATGTTGGGATCACAATGATCTCTTCCTTACACAGACAAGATGGTATAGGAGCATTATAAGTGTTGAGATCACAATGATCTATTCCTTACATAGACAAGATGGTATAGGAGCACTACAAGTGTTGATATCACAATGCTCTATTCCGTACACAGACAAGATGGTTTAAGAGCACTACAAGAGTTGAGATAACCATGCTCTATTCCGTACACAGACAAGATGGTTTAAGAGCACTACAAGTGTTGAGATGACAATTCTCTATTCCTTACATAGACAAGATGGTATAGGAGCACTACAAGTCTTGGGATCACAATGATCTCTTCCTTACATAGACAGACAAGATGACGTCACGTAGACACATTCGCCGCCATGTCGACATTCCTCGCTGCTAACTCATCTTGCATATTTAGTTTCTGCCGAAACCTCCGCTGTGACTTTATTTGTAGAGTGAGTCACAGACCTGAACCAAGATATCGTGGCCGCCGAGATGTTCTTTGTTTTTCCTGAAGATCGCTCTCTGTAAAATCTTCCCACCAATGTCTCAAACAACTGAAGTAAGCCAGGATTTTGTGAGACATTCCTACCTATGTCCTATAGGCGGAATGTCTGAGATAACTGAAGGAAACCAGGATTTTGTGAGACATTCCTACCTATGTCCTACTGTCTAAAGGTCCGCGATAACTGAAGGAAACCAGGATTTTGTGAGACATTCCTACCTATGTCCTACAGGTGAAATGTCCAAGATAACTGAAGGAAGCCAGGATGGTATGAGACTTTACCGACGGAATGTCCGAGATAACTGAAGGAAGCCAGGATGGTATGAGACATTCCTACCTACAGGCGGAATGTCCGAGATAACTGAAGGAAGCCACCAGGATGGTATGAAACATTCCCGACGGAATGTCCGAGATAACTGAAGGAAGCCAGGATGGTATGAGACATTCCCACCTACAGGCGGAATGTCCGAGATAACTGAAGGAAGCCACCAGGATGGAATGAAACATTACCGACGGAATGTCCGAAATAACTGAAGGAAGCCACCAGGATGGTATGAAACATTCCCACCTACCGACGGAATGTTCGAGATAACTGAAGGAAGCCACCAGGATGGTATGAAACATTCCCGACGGAATGTCCGAGATAACTGAAGGAAGCCACCAGGATGGTATGAAACATTCCCGACGGAATGTCCGAGATAACTGAAGGAAGCCAGGATGGTATGAAACATTCCCGACGGAATGTCCGAGATAACTGGAGGAAGCTGCCAGGATGGTATGAAACATTCCCGACGGAATGTCCGAGATAACTGGAGGAAGCTGCCAGGATGGTATGAAACATTCCCGACGGAATGTCCGAGATAACTGAAGGAAGCCACCAGGATGGTATGAGACATTCCCGACGGAATGTCCGAGATAAGAGCTAAAACCGTTGAAATCTCGTGTTGACACAGCTATCTCTCTATCTATCAAGTTCAGTCAGATACCCGGCCGTTCTGAAAGAGGTGACCGTCTCTGGCTTGTCGTTTACTGGCTTCTTGTCTCTACAACTCTGTACATGGCACTGTAACAATGTACATGGTACTGTAACAATGTATACATGGCACTGTAACAATGTACATGGTACTGTAACAATGTACATGGTACTGTAACAATGTACATGGCACTGTAACAATGTACATGGCACTGTAACAATGTACATGGTACTGTAACAATGTACATGGCACTGTAACAATGTACATGGTACTGTAACAATGTACATGGCACTGTAACAATGTACATGGTACTGTAACAATGTACATGGTACTGTAACAATGTACATGGCACTGTAACAATGTACATGGTACTGTAACAATGTACATGGTACTGTAACAATGTACATGGCACTGTAACAATGTACATGGTACTGTAACAATGTTCATGGCACTGTAACAATGTACATGGTACTGTAACAATGTACATGGTACTGTAACAATGTACATGGTACTGTAACAATGTACATGGTACTGTAACAATGTACATTGTACTGTAACAATGTACATGGTACTGTAACAATGTACATGGCACTGTAACAATGTACATGGTATTGTAACAATGTACATGGTACTGTAACAATGTACATGGTACTGTAACAATGTACATGGTACTGTAACAATGTATACATGGTACTGTAACAATGTATACATGGTACTGTAACAATGTATACATGGCACTGTAACAATGTACATGGTACTGTAACAATGTACATGGTACTGTAACAATGTACATGGTACTGTAACAATGTACATGGCACTGTAACAATGTACATGGCACTGTAACAATGTACATGGTATTGTAACAATGTACATGGTACTGTAACAATGTACATGGTACTGTAACAATGTACATGGTACTGTAACAATGTACATGGTACTGTAACAATGTACATGGTACTGTAACAATGTACATGGCACTGTAACAATGTACATGGTACTGTAACAATGAACATGGCACTGTAACAATGTACATGGCACTGTAACAATGTACATGGTACTGTAACAATGTACATGGTACTGTAACAATGTACATGGTACTGTAACAATGTTCATGGTACTGTAACAATGTACATGGTACTGTAACAATGTAAATTGCGCTCTAACAATGTACATAGTTCTGTAACAATGTACATGGTACTGTAACAATGTACATGGTACTGTAACAATGTAAATTGCGCTCTAACAATGTACATAGTTCTGTAACAATGTACATGGTACTGTAACAATGTACATGGTACTGTAACAATATACATGGTACTGTAACAATGTACATGGTACTGTAACAATATACATGGTACCATCGCTTCAGAGTTTGATGGAGAATCGCCAGCGGGTCTCCAGCAACACCACGCACGACCAACAAGAAATATCTACCCCACAGCTCATGTAGACAGACAATAAAGTTACATCTGGTCACGTAATGTTACTGGTAACTTAGCAATGATTCTAAGTATAGAGGTGAAATCCTTTTGGCGCGTGACACAGCTTTCTGCCCCACAGAGATCCGCCTCCTAGTGGTCCTGTAGGAAACGCTCCTGTGTAGGATTGGAATTGAGAAAACATTTTTCATTAAAAAGTCCAATAGAACTACGTCAACATTTTTTTTATTGAATAATTTCTTCTTACATAGATTAGTCTTAGATTCCAAGAGATAAAAAAGTATTAACAGTAAAAATAGAGATGATCTACACTCAACTCGTGGACAAAACTTACGAAAGTGGAAGGTCTTTGATGTCGTCGGTCGTCTTTTTTTTTAAGGAGACAGAGGTAATTTTGTTCACACTTGGTTATCTCGTGTGTCTTCAATAAAGATCACTGTGTATCAAATATCTTTCAGAGTTATTGTCTGAATCCCGATATACATGCTAAAAGGTACAACTTCCTTAAGTTTTGTCCATGAGTGTATCTTTCAGAGTTATTGTCTGAATCCCGATATACATGTTAAAAGGTACAACTTCCTTAAGTTTTGTCCATGAGTGTATCTTTGGGAGTTATTGTCTGAATCCTGATATACATGCTGAAAGGTATAATTTCATTAAGTTTTGTCCATGAATGTATCTTTCAGAGTTATTTTCTCAATCCCGATATACATGCTAAAAGGTACAACTTCCTTAAGTTTTGTCCACGAGTGTATCTTTCAGAGTTATTTTCTCAATCCCGATATACATGCTAAAAGGTACAACTTCCTTAAGTTTTGTCCATGAGTGTATCTTTCAGAGTTATTATCTGAATCCCGATATACATGGTAAAAGGTATAACTTCCTTAAGTTTTGTCCATGAGTGTAAAATGTGGAATTATAAAAGTTTCTGCGCGTTTTATTTTCACCAATTTCAATCAAATTCAGAAAATGAAAAACTTTTAGAAATCTTTGTTCTAATGGCTCTCAATACATTCTGGTATCGGATGATCTCACATATATCCAGAAATTTCGCATCCACTTTATTAAATTACAGAAAAATAAAAAATAATAAATTCAAGTTTTAAAAACATAATTATTCAGTTAACAAATTTAATTAAACCTAATTATACTAACACAATAAAGAGTTACAAAAAGAAATTATAAGACGCCGCAAATTTTTATATTTATTTGAATAAATGAAGCTTTCGGAAAACTTCTTCAGCTTACAAAAATGAAGAAAGGCTTGTGTACGAAAGCTTCCTTTAATCAAGTAAATAAAAATAGTTAAGGTATCTTATGATTTTTTTTTGTTTGTAATTTGTCGAAACCCGCAATTCTGTAACAATAAAGTGTATTAAAAATATTGAATACCATTTTTTGGTATCCACTCATGGACAAAACTTAAGGAAGTTGTACCTTTTATCATGTATATCGGGATTCAGACAATAACTCTGAAAGATACACTCATGGACAAAACTTAAGGAAGTTGTACCTTTTACCATGTATATCGGGATTCAGACAATAACTCTGAAAGATACACTCATGGACAAAACTTAAGGAAGTTGTACCTTTTACCATGTATATCGGGATTCAGACAATAACTCTGAAAGATACACTCATGGACAAAACTTAAGAAAAGTTGTACCTTTTAGCATGTATATCGGGATTCAGTCAATAACTCTGAAAGATACACTCATGGACAACACTTAAGAAAGTTGTACCTTACAGCATGTATATCGGGATTCAGACAATATCTCTGAAAGATACACTCATGGACAAAACTTAAGAAAAGTTGTACCTTTTAGCATGTATATCGGGATTCAGTCAATAACTCTGAAAGATACACTCATGGACAACACTTAAGAAAGTTGTACCTTACAGCATGTATATCGGGATTCAGACAATATCTCTGAAAGATACACTCATGGACAAAACTTAAGAAAAGTTGTACCTTTTAGCATGTATATCGGGATTCAGTCAATAACTCTGAAAGATACACTCATGGACAACACTTAAGGAAGTTGTACCTTACAGCATGTATATCGGGATTCAGACAATAACTCTGAAAGATACACTCATGGACAAAACTTAAGGAAGTTGTACCTTTTAGCATGTATATCGGGATTCAGACAATAACTATGAAAGATACACTCATGGACAAAACTTAAGGAAGTTGTACCTTTTAGCATATATATCGGGATTCAGACAATAACTCTGAAAGATACACTCATGGACAAAACCTAATGAAGTTGTACTTTTCAGCATGTATATCGGGATTCATACAATAACTCTGAAAGATACACTCATGGACAAAACTTAAGGAAGTTGTATATTTTATCATGTATATATCGAGTTTCAGACAATAACTCTTGAAGATATTACAGTGACCTTTATTGAAAACACAAGAGATAACAAAATGTAAACAAAATTGCTTGTCTTCTTTAAAAAAAAAAACGGCGACATCAAATATGAAACAACCTTAAGTTTTGTCTATGAATGTATATACGATAAATACATTTTTAGCGAGTTTGTTTTTAAGCACAAGTTTCCACAATATTTTATCGATTGGGATGAAATTTGGCATGATAGAGGTTTAGAGATGGAAAGGAAATCACTTGTAGTTTCAGCCCGGGACAAAAACTTTCCACTTCCTTAATTTTTGTCCATGAGTGTACATACTGTACTGATAATCGTTTAATTTAGGTCACTAGCAGTTACAATGTATGTTACTTCAGGCATACATCCAGGCAATTGGCGACTTCTGTACGCTCCAGTAACATGGATTAACTAAATAAATAAATTACCACAACCATCCTGGAGGCTGTTGTTGGGTTCTGTGCTGCCTGGAGTAAAGGAGCTCCATCTATGCTTCCTTCTGTGGTTAATCTGTATAAGACCGGTGGTCTTAATAAAGCTGTATGTGTGATATATCTATATTAAAGCCTGGAGTAAAGGAGCTCCATCTATGCTTTCTTCCTGTGATGAATCTGACCGGTGGTCTTAATAAAGTCTTAGACTTGTATCCAACCAGCCAACCGTCATTTAAACTAAGATTCCAACAGGAATTCGATGACTGTGTGTCACGATAGACGTCACGACTCGAGGACAACTTTCCTGGTGTCAAGGAGGAAGCCTCAGGGATTTTCCCAAGGCTATAAATTGAGATGCCTCAATTTCACGTCATGATATCATCATAGGAGGTATGTACAGAACTGGTCTGATGGAACATATCTACCAGGTCAAGAATAGGAAAAGAAGGTATTAAAGCATTAATGTTTCTTTTATAAATAAATCAAACTTCTACTGTCCTTTCTGCGATGAAAAATATTGGGAAGGCTTGGCTCATCAGTGGTGAACCCTCCCAGCGGTTTCGCCAATTTAATCTACCAGAAAACTTCTCAGATCTCTAATACGATTCTGCTTATATACTGGCCCGCAAAATTAAAAGAACAACATATTTTTTAAATCTCAAATATCTCAAAAGATCATTGCTTGACCGGCTGATTTGCATAAAATACGTGTTATATTTTTTTATTTCGGGTATTTTAATCAATAATGGAATAATAAATTTGTGTATAAAATTTCATTGATAAATGTTCAATAAAATTTGAGATAAATGAAAAAAAAATGTTGTTCCTTTAATTTTGCGGGCCAGTATATATGCTATACTGAAGGGTGGAATGTTAGAAATGTTATTCAACCTTACTACGGCCTTACATGGCCTGAATTTATAGTTCTTTAAAATAAAAGACACTTCGCGCAGAATATTGTTTTTATTTTTCTCAACGTTTTGACAAAAACATTTGTCCTCGTCAGGAGAAATTAAAAATTAAAGTACACCTATTTACACGGTAGATACGTTCCTGAGAAAAACGTGTAAATCGAAAAATAATTTTTTTTTTTTAATTAGAAATACAGACACAGTGTGCAGCAAGTCAGCACATAAGCTCGGGATTCCTCGTGAGATGTGTACACAGCGCATGTGTTCAATAGCATTTATTATAGTTGGATAAAAAAAATTATTTGGAAAACCGTGTAAAAGCGAAAACGTGTAAAACAAGTCCCGTGTAAATCGGGGGATAGGTGTATTTAGCAAGGGGTTATAAATGTATCTAAGGTTGTGCATTCTCACGCGATTTTTCAAAATTTAGTAGTAAATAACTTTATAATAAACTTTATTTATCTTAACGAGGGAAAAAAAAACGATTTTTGTCGAAATATCGAGAAAATGAAACAATATTCAGATGAAGTGTCTTTTATTATTCGTTGAAGTATCATTCCTTTAGACCTCTCTAAGACAGTGCGGGGGGTCCAAGAGGACCCTCTCCTGATCTGGAGGAGGACCCTTTCAAGATGGTGGAGCCTTCCTCACTCATAAATCATTGTAAATATTCCCATTATATTCTTCATTAATTTTGTAAAACATAATTGACAAAATGTCAATAAAAAGTGTTTCAAGCTCAATCAATCTCTCTAAGACAGTCAATCGCTGTATTCATGTAGCGTCCAGTAGCCTCAGGAAACAACTAAAGAGTAACTTCTGAATAAAGTAGCCGAGATATAGCCTCCACACACTTCTAACAACCGTCCATTACTGTACTAATGTAGCCTTTTGTAGCCTGCATACTCCCGACATCTCTATAAGAAACCATAGCCATCAGAATAAGCCATCCTCAAGAATCCATACTGACATCTAAGACACCTAAGAAGCAGCAATATCTGAAATAACGTGTTCCCTGTAGTATACAGCCTCCAGATACCGCTTACCTCTTGTATTGGTTAATGTACCCCACAGTAGCCTCCAAGAAAAGGTCCAACAAAGTCCACCTATCATGTAGCCCCTCTAAGAACAGATCCAACAAAGTCCACCAATCATGTAGCCCCTCTAACAACAGATCCAACAAAGTCCACCAATCATGTAGCCCCTCTAAGAACAGATCCAACAAAGTCCACCAATCATGTAGCCCCTCTAAGAACAGATCCAACAAAGTCCACCAATCATGTAGCCCCTCTAAGAACAGATCCAACAAAGTCCACCAATCATGTAGCCCCTCTAAGAACAGATCCAACAAAGTCCACCAATCATGTACCCCACAGTAGCCCCCCAATCAACCCTGTGATCTGATCCCCGCTAATAGGCTGCCAATGGGCGGATCCCAGATGTAATCTACAGAACTTTGCCGCCTCCAGGATCCAATCTCGCCCACGACGTCCTACAAGATTCCTTTTACTTTCTTGTAGATTTCTTTGGTTCCTACATTCCAGCCATGTATAATTCCCATGTGTCCACACATGTGTGTCAATTAATAGATGTAAAATGTAAAATTAAGAAAATTGGTAGGGAAATGATATAGGTAGATATTTAAAGTAGACAGTTACTATGTAACAATTATAAAATATTTTCTATTTGAGTAGCAGTGGTCAAATTATAGATAAATAAATGGTGGGGAATATCAGCAGCTAATATGTAAATAGAGATCAGTGAAGTTCTCAGGATGAGCGATCAATGCCTTGCCCTGGTTGGATAGAAATTTACCGAGGCCTTTCACATATATTCGGATAATCGAAGATTAGCTTTTCAATCTCAGAATTTATAGAGTAGGTAGATATGTCCATAGGATGGTCCTAGATATTGCAAGAACAAGGCGGAATTCAAATAGGCGCAGTTTGTTCCTTTTAAGGAGAATCTCAATGTAATTTTTAAAGTTTTTTTTTTCATCTTCAGAGATTTAAGAGAGGTATCTTACACAACATTTCAAATTTAAATGCATGAGAATGGTTTGGCAATGCTGGGCGTTCACATCAACCTCTTTATATCATAGTGACGTAAGACTCTTTTTCAACATTCTGGTGACGTCACGTCAACATAATACTGTCTATCCATGTCTGTTCACATGTCTGTTAGCCCTGTCTTCTGAGTAGGTGAGAGCTGTGTATTCAACGATGATAAAATAAATCCAATTTGCATAGTTCCACTAGATACCATCTTACATATATGCTGATAACTAACCAATACGAGTGTTGCCAATAAACTATAAGATAGGACTCCAAACAGCTTCATTAAACTCTATATTTAAAACTCAATAATACGGTCTACACATGTCTGTTAGTCTCTGTCCTCTATTATACAATGATAAAATAAATCCAATTTGCATAGTTCCACTATATACCATCTTACATATGTGCTGATAACTAACCAATACGAGTGTTGCCAATAAACTATATGACAGAACTCCAAACAGTTTCATTAAATCTGGATTTAAAACTCAATAATACTGTCTACACATGTCTGTTAGCCTCTGTCCTCTATTATACAATGATAAAATAAATCCAATTTGCATAGTTCCACTATATACCATCTTACATATATGCTGATAACTAACGAGTGTTGCCAAGAAACTATAAGATAGGACTCCAAACAGTTTCATTAAACTCTATATTTAAAACTTAATAATACGGTCTACACATGTCTTTTAGCCTCTGTCCTCTATTCTACAATGATAAAATTAATCCAATTTGCATAGTTACACTAGATACCATCTTACATATATGCTGATAACTGACCAATACGTGTGTTGCCAAGAAACTATAAGATAGGACTCCAAACAACTTCATAAAACTCTGAATTCTTCTGTCCTCTATTCTACAATGATACAAAAAATCCAATTTGCATAGTTCCACTATATACCATCTTACATATATGCTGACAACTGACCAATACGTGTGTTGCCAAGAAACTATAAGATAGGACGCCAAATGAATTCTTCTGTCCTCTATTCTACAATGATACAAAAAATTCAATTTGCATAGTTCCAATATATACCATCTTACATATATGCTGATAACTGACCAATAATACGAATGTTACCAAGAAACTATAAGATAGGACTCCACACACAGTTCCATAAAACTCTCAGACCAAATAGAACCAGCAGGACGAGGTGCCTTCAAGGCGCGGCCTTTCTTATCTCCAGGTTACTTATCCTTATCATGACGTTACCTCTCAAGATACTGTTCTTAATAACCTCTTGAGCTCTGTCTTAATTCTCGGACATTTCACTTTATTCGGAGATTTCCTTTGTAAACTCTGAGCTGCAAATGGATTGCTTCGTCTTACTGACATCTCAAACTCATACGTCTTGTTCCTATGGTGATACTGGCTTATGTCCATAGATTGCTTAAATACCATTTCTATGATTCCACCTTTCAGTGTAGCATATATAATCAGATTGATCCAATACAGTAATAGAGCTCTAAAGAAGCGGTCTGGTAGATTAAATTGGCGAAACCATTGGAAGGGTTCACCATTGAAGAGTCAAATCCTCCCAATATTTTTTCATCGCAGTAAGGACAGTAGAAGTTTGATTTATTTGTAAAAGAAACATTCGCGTCTTAATGTTTTCATTTGTTATATATAGATGGTACGTTATTGTTCCATATGGTTATATCTACAATCATTTCTTGGCATCATGGCTGAGGTTAATGCACATTTTTATTGTCACAATGTATTGAAAATGGTAAACATAAAATATTCTGTAAAGAACTATTCAAGTATGAAAAGAAGAAAATCTCTCAAAGATTATGCTCAGTATTTAGGAAGAATTAAGACTTCAATTGCAGACTATATAGTCCAGGCTTGGCCAACCCGCGGCCCGCCGTAAAAATTTTGCGGCTCGCCATTTAACTTTATATTTCTTTTGTAACTTTCATTTCTCGTCTGTATATTCAAAAACAGAAAGTATATTGAAATAATATATTTTAAAGTTAAAAGTTTGATATAGTTAAAGCTTTTAGACCTTGTTTACGATTCCGTGCGGCCCGTGGCGTCATTTAGGTTGGCCAGGGCTGGTATAGTCGAATAAGGAAAAATTAAGGCCAAGAAGTTTCCTTATTTTGAGGTGTTTTAAGCGCTTTCGCGAGTAAAATTTGTTCTTTAACAGGCAAATCCAAGAACAAAAGAAAAGAGATGTTATAAGGTGCGTGGATCAGACTATATTACAGCTAATTATATATATAACTAACATATAAGGTATAAAAAAGGGAAATTAATGAGGAAGATAAGTTTATACTATTATTTTGATGTGAATATTATGAAAGCATCAATAAATACTTAAATTGTTTGACAGCAAGATCTAACAACGGAACCAAACATTTAAATCGGCTTTGACCCGTCATGAGCTTGTCCAAAAACAACAACTGGGGTAACGAACCACAGATATTCTTCAATCAAATTTTAAAAAAAAATCAGAATAAGCATGCTTCTCTGTTAAATATATATTTGTATACATTTCTATTTTCATATATTATTTCAACTACTATTTAAAAATATATTTACTTTTATTATCAATTTTTCAATTTTATATATATTCATAAAAACTTTATTAAGATCGATAGTCTTATACAGATTCCTCGAAAGGAAAGGATGTACTCAAATTAGTTTTAAAAAAGTATTTATATATTAGCACAGAGGGAGCGATTGTCACAGAAGCAGGCCGCTCTGGGCCCAAACAGTTAGTCGTCGGATCCCATAGACCTTTCCAGACATTGATGGCAGCTTTGTAGAATCTGAAATATTACAGCTAAATATAATAAAACAGGTTGAAATCAATATGCAGACTGAAAATACAAAGTTTTAACGATCTGGTGGATTAAATAAGTGAAATCGTTTGGAAAATTCACCACTGATGATGAACTAAGAAGCTTTTCCAATCCGTTATCATCATCAATTCACCAATTGTATAAATTTATTTCATTTATTAAAAATAAAGTAAATAGTGTTAAATAATTCCATCAACATTCAGGTGTGCTATATATTTTGCTTATTTATCGATAAATGGATTCAAAACATTAAGTAATCTTTCATTTCCTATTCGAATGTCATTAGATTATTGGTATCAAAATAATAAATAAATCAACAACCTAAATAAAATAAGAAAATAATAATAAACGTTTTTTAATTTCAAAAGAAAATTGTAATCATCTTCTAGTTCTAAATAATCCTTCATTATCTTTTGGTAATTATAGGTCTCGTTAAAGAAGAGAAAAGGTTTCTATGATATTATTTCTATTAGTTTTGACCATTGACTGAATGGAAATGTTAGTCACGAGGATTGTTAAAGTTTTTCTCTTTCTCTTTTTGCAAGCAGCCGAAGCGTTCATCATCAAACAATGGTTCATCATTCCACGCTGATGTTCAGACAATCAGTCGTTATTCTGATTGGTTAGAGCACCCACTCTGTGGTCATTTTTCTTCTCCCCGAGGAACTATCTGGGGACGCTGGAAATAAGATTTTGATGACATCTTCTGATTTATGTTCAATCATTCTGTCTTCCGACAAATTTGATCAGCATAAGCGATTTCTGCCCATTCTTCAACAGATTGGTCGAATCCCATTCTTCTTTGGATGGCCTTTTCTGGTGTTTCTATCTGAAAGCAGATCTTGCGAACATTGGCGAATCTATTCTGTTTTTTTTTTTTGTATTTCTTCAACTATTTTTTATTATTATTATCCCTTTCGTCATTACACAATGTCATGGAGAATTCAAGAGTCTCCATGATGGGTTTAGTACGGCTGCCGTTTCTTGGTTATCCTGAGGACACTTGGCCTTAGGCCTTCTAGGAGATAGCAGTCAGATTTGGCTTCCCAAAATCATTCATTTGCCAATAAGATCTATAAGATTGTCCCAAAAGTTTGTGTTTTTCTTAAAACGTTGTTTTTATTATTACTTGGCGAATAATATTATTACGGTGAATACATAATAATACATAATACAATTTAGTTTATATAAAAGGACGTACCTGGATCTGTAAAGAAAAAAAACAATTTTTTTTCTCAAAATATTTCGAGAAATTGCTCCCTCTTTATATATTTATTGCACAGTGTACAGTGTACGATAAATTGATAAAGAGGGAGCAATCTCTCGAAATATTTTAAGAAAAAAAATTGTTTTTTTTTTTCTCTGTACAGATCCAGGTACGTCCTTTTATGTAAATCTAATTGATGGATCGCCTTTTGACTCAAAATAATTCAATTAGTTTATTTATTTATTCGTTTATTTATTTGCTCCTGTAGAAGGGTTGGCACTACACGAAAGCTTGAAAAATATTTAATAAAAAATAGGTGAGTCATCCACGGAGTCTGTGTTTTATAGGAATTTAAATTTCAGAGGATTCGTGTACGTTATATTACAATAACTTTATACATAATACATTATACATAACGGTGAATAATATTATTACGGCGAATACATAAAATAATACATAATACAATTACTTTATACATAGTACAAAGACATTATACATAACGACGAATAATATTATTACGGCGAATACATAATAATATATAATATAATTACTTCATACATAATACAAAGACATTATACATAACGGTGAATAATATTATGGCGAATGATATTGGTATTTCAATTTTTGCAAGTGTTTACGAACTTTTGGGAGAACCTTGTACCACTTAAATTGATTCTTTGAATTCTTCTACTTCGTCTTCTTCCATACGCCATACCTTCTATAAGATCTTGTAGCCAAGAAATTCCTTCTTCTAGTTTGTCCCCCGGCCTGTTTCCTTTTTTTAAATCTCTTTTTCCTCAATATTAATATTTCAAATTTGCATACTAAGCCTAAAAGAATAGCGTCACGTAGGAAAAACAAACGTTATAAAGCAATTTTATTGTGGTACAACCTCTCTTACTTTATGGTCTATTTGACTGACCCAGATGTCACATAGCCTTCACTTTATTTGCATATCTGCTATGCAACAAAGGAAGTTATACCTTAGCCACAGAGTATGTAATTGTGCATTATTTAGTGATTATCCTATTAAAATAGGTATATAATTTGATTTTTTTTTTCTTATGCGAAAAGTGTTTTGTCTATTTTTTTCATATTTCTAGTAAAATTGCCTCTATAAACGTCTTTTTGAATAAAAATTCCCGTTCTGAAGAGAGAATTAAAGATCGGCGTGCTTCGAAAAAAAATTTTTTTGAATATTTTGAGGAATTTCAATCACAGAAGGAAGCAGGGTAGCCAAGCTCGACCCATCAGGAACTGATCCAACCACGTAGCTCCTGATTGGCTGCGGATTTGTTGGAAGGATTTTTCAAGATGGCTGCTTTGTTTACATTTTACCACAGATTACTCACTGTAAATATTGCTGGGTCATCATCCCATTGCCAAGATGATAAACCCTTTCGACGCAAACCTTTTTTCCTTTGAAGTTTATGTTAACTTTTTTTCGCTTATGTTTATACTACAGAGCTTCTGTGGGACCACAAGAGGGATTTTTATATTCAGGTAGATTGAAGAAAAGTCATCTGAACTCAAAATTGGTCTAAAATGTAAATTTAAATATAGCACATTACTGATAACTATTAAAATAAATCATAGGCGTTTGATAGTTTTGCATGCACACAAAAACAAATAAAAGTCGGTGGACGAGTGGGTAACACCCTCGATTCCCGACAGTCATGAACCGGGATTGAATCCTGCGTTAACATTTTGTTTAATATATGATTAACCTTCACATATTATTCATTGTAGTAATTATCATAAACTAGGTTGCTCTTGTTGAGCGGTACCTAATAAAGTGATTTTGAACCGGCACATACACAAAGCTTTTTATTAAGACACCAGTCAGATTCTCCTCTCTCATTGTCGGCTTACAACGATATCCTCACAATGATCAATCACCATTATGTAGTGGAGGAGAAAACGATGAATCTAAGTTATTTTCCCTACTTACTACTTTGTAAAAGTTATATAGGGACAGAACAACCATTCTACTTGATATAACGCTGGTTAAAATACATTTCACTGTATAGTTATGAGATAAATATCTGAATTTTTATAAGCAAAACGTATTTGGATTTTGTTAAAGAATTCAGCTACCCCTCTCTTTATTTCTATCGAAAAACTATCAAACCTCTATGATTTATTTTAAAAGTCATCAGTGATGTTAAAATTTTGCGATCATCATCAAACAGAAGAAGTCTTAAACATTATAAAGGATATATCTATGATATCTAATTGATTTAAACATTATTTAAGATCTTTGAAAAAAACTTCATTTAAGAAGAATTTTCAGAAAAAAAAAAAAAAAGAGTGACCAAACGAAGATGGACTTTAAAGATGGAGATGTCACTGCGGCCATGCCCTCCACAAGGCCATGACTCAACTTGGCAAAAGATAAATATAAAAATACATCCGTCTGGTGCTTACTTAGGCATTCTGCCGTCGTACCCCACTTCCGGCGTCGTCTGCTGACACAATTCTACTTTTAGTGATCTATTTAAGCGCCATTTTGTCTTAACTCATTGCCCATAACTTCTTTCGCCATAAATTCAAAGCATGTTGTATTTTTAAAATATACAAATTTTTATATTTTATAATTTAAAAAATATATTTTTCTATCTCTCTCTCTATGAAATTATAAAATAAATTTATTCAAAATTGTAAACATACACATTTTTAAAACGTGTATTAATTAATATTGTAACGTAGAAAATTAGAAAAGACAAACTTCAGAATAACACGGAAATTTATTTAAGACACAAATTTAAATTGAAAAAAAATATATAATAATAATACAAGAGAAGCAACGAGGGAATTTTAGACAGAGTAATAAAATATATAAACATCAAAATTAATACTTTATAGATAAAATAATGAATAATTTTCTACAATATAAACTATCCATGATAAAATTGTGAAAAAAGTATTAAAATTACAAATATATTCTCACAATGAGTATCTTTTTTATTTAAAATATTTTTGGTGGGATAAAGTCGATATTATAGTAATCCCGTTGAAGTGCGATTAACGCTTGAAAGCTAGCGTTTTTTAAATAAAAAAAGATACTTATTGTGAGAATGTATTTGTCATTTTAATATAAACTATATTGTGATGAAAGTTGAGATTATGTACAGGGTCTATAGAAAGAGAAGATTTAACTTTTGTGAAATAAAATTTAAATATTAAAAATAATAATAATAAAATAACAGAATTTATATATTTTATTCTTGTGAAACGTGTATTAAAATTATCCATTTTATTTATAATCATCGCGAAATCTGATGCGCTAAATAAGTACTAGCTTATATAATCATATATTTATTAAAAATAATGAAAGCATATACTGGATCAAAATATGGTGAAATAAATGATATTTTGATCCAATATATACCTTTTTATTAAAAAATTTATTGATGGATTGCTCTATTTTCAAAATATGTATTTATATAAATAATATTTAAAAAATAATATAAGAAATAAAAAGGTCAGGTGTTGATATTAAAAATAAAAAGGCATATCCTAATCAAGTTCGCTCTGCCATTTAAAAGGTTTATATGAAGTTGACCAGGATATGCCTCTATCTTTTTTTGATATATAATAATATTAAAATAAAATATATAATTTTATTTTTATTTCATTTATAATACTCTAATATTCTCGATGTATATATACTTTCTGTTTCCTAAGTAGAGCATATTTCCATTGATTAATTTTATCAGTGATAACGCGATATTTTCTGGTCAAATATATTATTATAATTCTTTTCATTTCTATTAAAATACATAATACTTTTAATATGTTATAATACCTTGATAAAGGTTGGCGTTCAGCCAACTGAAATATTGGTAAAATAAATGATATTTTGATCCAATATATGCCTTTTTAAAATTAAATAATACTATATATATATATTCCAATTATATATTACTAATATAAAACACACAACTTCGATATAAAATAAATCTAAAAATAATAATAACGTTTAGAAACTTTTCTATAAATATTGGTGTATAGAAAAGAAATAAAAAAAAAGCCTTTTTTTTTTCAGCAGATGACTAATATATTTCAATCAGCGTTACAGCTGCACGCCACATTGCTGACATGACAAGGAGGAAGTTGGGGGGCGGATTTATGTAAAAAAATATTTATATTCGTCTGTTCCCATTGTGTGTAAATTGTCAGACGACATGTGTTCCAATTGTCACCGCCATGTTCCCTTTGTTAAATACAGTAAGTTATTTAATCATCGATGTCTTTTAAATCAATGGTAGCAATTCCTCTACATAGCTATATATTAAATTTTAATATTATATTTTTTTATTATTTATATTTAAATATATAGTGTGGTTTCTGCATTTTAAAAAATATATATATTTTTATATCCTTGGTATTTTTGTTAATTGTTCGATATGTATATATATTAGAGTAATTTAGGAATAAGTTATTTTTATTATTAATCAACCAGGCGTGATATTGAAATTATTTACGCTTATTAAAGAAGAAACAAACAAAACAAATAATTAGAACTTATAATTAAATATAATAAAATATATAATAGAGTATTAGATAATAAAAAGGCATATATTTTATTAAATACAATATAGGCCTTTTTATTATCTAATGAATTAAATATGGATTGCTCTATTTTCAAAATAATAGAGTATATGTATTTATAAGTTTTTAGTTTTTATTTTTACCAAATTGTTCTGGGATCAAGTTTGATATATAGATTTCATGTTAATAAATGATCTTTCATTTTCAACATTTGAACAGCTTGCATTTCTGTAAAAATGCATTAAAAACTATGCATGTTTATGGTGGAAATAGAGAAAAATACAAAAAAATTCTATCTTTGCATATTTCCGGCCAAACGAAGGAAAACAAACCTTCCTAGAAGAATGACGCCAACACGGAACTAAATTCTACCACAGATTACAGGAGATTAAAAAAGCAAAACAAAGGTTGCCTGGCCACATTGTCGGCGCTAATTGCTCCTGTCGCTCCCAATTATATGGTCTGTACACATCGTCTGCTCGGGAAATATGTGACTATTCGCACAAGGTATATCATCATTTCCACCATTTCAATAGCAAAACAAACTATTATTTAAAGCTATTTAGGCTAGAATTTGTAGGACCTCTGCTTTATTTGCATAGATTGGCAACCAAAATGTAGTGTTATTGCGCATGCGCCGTGCTAATTGTCTATCGAGTAGTAAATTGACAATTAAAATAATTTTATTGACATCTTGTCAATACATGTAAAGTGCACAGTCTGCACTATCGTGTATCGAGTATCTCTATCGAGTAGAGAGCCAATCAGAAACATTAACGCCATATATATATACTATATTAAAATATTACTTTATTTAAAAAATTATATTTCATAGATTCAAATACTCTGCTAAATCGACCGCCAGAGGTCACGCTTCCCCTATAAAAACTCATTGTTGTTGTTTCTCGATGGCCGGCTTAAACCGTTTGTACATTATGTAAATAAGTTTATTTTTTTATTCTTACTCCTTAAGTCAGGCATTACTTTTATCAAATTATGTTTTCTATATTCCATAAGTTTAATTAAAACTATTTCTAATCTTCACTATTTTTATTATACTTTCAAGATTTTAACCACGACTGCATTACCATAGCATAATTCTCAAGATAATTAAAATCAACCGAAATATCTTTTTTTTTATATAACATATATACAACAATAATATTACTCTTAAGATGTAGACTAACATTCAAAATTTACAGCTATGTTTATAAAATGTTGGTGTTCCTATGTAATAATTGTTTCAATTATATATTTCTACCAAGTTCTAGGTCAAATTTAACTTTATTAGATGCTCATCACAAAAACGTCTAAAAAATATTGCATTATTTACAATAATAATCCATTAAAAATAAAGGAATAAATAAATATACGTAATTTTCTTTGTTATTTATATTTAAATGCTAAAAAATCTAAGAATATGATTATATGGCATTTTTCTATTAGTAAATTCTATCGTTTAGTGTTTCAGTGAAATTTATGTAATATTTTATTTGCTTTGTGAGGATATTTTCATGGAAATATTTATTTATGTATTAACATATATTGGATATAGAAAGAGATAGGCGAGAATCATATGACGTTCATAGGACCTCTTCAATTTGCGCTTATTTTAAATAAATCGCCATGTCATCCTGAAATTTGTCTTTCCTAATTTTCTACGTTACAAGATATTTAAAATCGATGATATAAAAAAAATCACTGAATATTATATTTTATTTGTTTTGAAAATAGAGCAATCCATAAATAAATCTTTAATTAAAAAGGCTTATATTGGATCAGAATATCATTTATTTTACCAATATTTCAGTTGGCTGAACGCCACCCTTTTAATAAATATGTTATAACACCTTGATAAAGGTTGGTGTTCAGCCAACTGAATTATTGGTATAATAAATTATATTTTGATCCAATATATGTCTTTTTATTTAAAAAATATATATATTTTATATAAAAAAGTTTACAACTCTGCATGCAATAAACAGACGACACCCCGTTCTCACGAGGTTGACGAACGCTTAACAAATCTTCTGCCAATTTATGCCATAAAAAAGTGGCGATCCACAAACCTCTCCCTTCTTTTTGTGGCTTGATAAAAACCAAATATGGCAAGGGGGCGCTTTTTTTTCCCACGTCGTTTCGCCGGTGGCTAGAATTTCTCTTTTTTAACTGGCGTAATGAGCGAATCGCTTAATTTCCGTAACGTAACCCTTTCCTTTTTGCATATTTTCTCCACGCATATGTTTAGTTCAAGATGGCGTAGAATATTTTCATGTGTACCACCCACCGTGTTTTCACTGCAATATGAATTGTATTAACAGTCTGTATGTTAGACACAACTCAACATTTGGCACTCAGTTAATTAAGAAGAAAAAAAATACATCTTCTTATTGTGCAATTGAAAGTTGCTGATGGCTTACGCCATCTATCGGAATAAATACAGTTATTCGTTGATTTGGCGCAAGTCATCAGCAACTTTCAGTTGCGCGATAAGGAAATAGCTTTTTTTTTCTTTCTTAATATATGTACCTTATCCCAGTAAAATTTCACATTTGTACTATTTTTCACTTATTTACTTGTTACAAAAATTAAATGATAAATTAAACAAAGGAATGATGATATTAACAATGTGGTGATTGAATGTAAACATTAGTTCTCATGAAGGGAGGCTCCTCCATCTTGTCATTCCTCCAGACAGGGACAGGATCTCTCAGTTAGATAGGGAAAATGGAAGCATATTGATGCAAGGGAAAATACGCATTTTCCTAGAGGCATGAATAATTTTACTCATAATTGATTCAAGGGATTTCTTAAGTTTTGTCTATGAGTGTGTAACTGTAGATAACTGTGGGTGATGTATTGTTTGTCTTTTTCTTACGTCACATTATTAGGACATTAGAGGACAGTTGAAGTAAGGTACAGTAGGATGTTTAACAGGAGAATCATAAATATATATGTTATATAAAAATATTATTTTATTCAAAATTATATTTCATAGATTCAAATATTCTGTTTATATCTACCACCAGATGTCGGGACTTTTCTTATATAAAAGCTCATTGTTGTTGTTTCCCGTTGGCCGGCTCAAATCTTTTTTACATTATGTAAATAAGTTTTTCATTATATTTTTATTCTTACGCCTTAAGCCAGGCAGTAATTTTATTAAACTATGTTTTTTATATATTCTTTTAGCTCAATTAAAGCAATTACTGATTAAGACTATTTTTAGTATACTTTCAAGATTTTTGCTACGACTGCATTACCATAGCATAATCCTCAAGATAATCAAAATCAACTAAAATCTATTTTTTTAAAATATATATTAAATATACTAAAAGATATGCAACTAACTCAGTGTACGACAAAGCCAGTACTATAAAAAGCAAGTATAAAAAGACGTAGTTAGGCCACATTCCAGGTCAAACACAGGTGACCCAGAAGATTAGGATGAAATATTACAGAAGACGTGAGGTTATCTGCGACACAAAAATACAATTTACTTAATTACCTGGAACACAACAAACATGCTTGGAATAATTTCTAGCTACTTACATTACAATGTTTGGTTGGGAGGGGAGTGTTCATAACACCGATTTATCCATCGAAACTTGGTTCAATGTTTATTTCTATAATATTTAATAATATTATAATAAGTAATCATTTTAAAAGTATAATCATTATCAAAAATAAATAACCGTGAGATAAAGAGCTTTTTTTCAAGGTTTTTTATTCATCCGAGATATTTTTTCGATCATTTCTATCCTTTTACGGGAATAAAAATGTGAGCTTATTAACACAGGAGCAATAAAATTACACTTTAAAACATTCTATAATAAAATATAAAGATTATAATAATAAATTTTATTTATATATATACAAACACACACACAAAAACCTTTATTAAGACACACAGGTCTTACAGAGGATTCTCCTTGGGGTTACAAGACGGAGAAACCTATGAAAGTGAGAAATATACAAAGGGGTAAAAATGGAGAAAGATTATATACACATGATAAATATATACAGATTATTATTTGAATGATCCTATGGAAAATAAGAATATGGATTTGGAAATATGGATGGAAGAAGTGTGGAGTTATTTATATATATTCTATATTTTATTTACATAGTGGTTTATAAAACAATATATATATATATGTGGTGTTTCCTTTATGTTTCAAACAAAATGATTCAAAATGTTCATTTGGAAGATTTCTTTTGTTCTTTTTACTCCTGTAGAAGTAAAGAAATGCTTGAAAGATTGGTTAAATAATTTTTAAAAACCTTACAAAGAAACTCTTTGTTTCTTGATTTTTTTCTTTTGATAATTTACTGTACCAGGCGAATATAGCAAACTTATGATAAGAACTCATGGTAGAGAATCTTGGCTCCACTCATGATCAGAATCTTCTCTACATGATCAGAATCTTCTCAACATGATCATAATCTGCTCAACATGATCAGAATCTTCTCAACACGATCAGAATCTACTCAACATGATCAGAATCTGTTCAACATGATCAGAATCTTCTCAACATGATCAGAATCTGCTCAACGTGATCAGAATCTGCTCAACATGATCAGAATCTTGGCCCCACTCATGATCAGAATCTGCTCAACATGATCAAAATCTGCTCAAGAATAAATAAACTGATATTGTGTGGCGAAGAAATATTTTAATTTAATATTATTCAATGAAAATAATCAACAGATTATATTACTCTGTATTTGTAAAATCATCATAAAAATATTCCTTAGCTTGCTTGTTCAAGATTCTCTAGCTGTAGATAGTTTTGTTGATAATTGTCGACTAGTTGTACTGACGTCATCAATAAATATTTTTACATCTCCAGATATACAAAGACTTGATTTCTACGCTATAATATTATACATTTATTGGAATGAGAATCATGTGTATGACATACAATCTATAAATATAATGAAATCACGGCCAGCTAGATCAAACTATATTATAACATACACCATAATGACTGCTTACAATAGCCTTGCTGTAATCACCTCATTATCTTCAATTTTTCCTTAATTTTTTCACGTTTTTTAAGGTAAATTACTCCTCTATTAAAAACACTCTGTTTGTTTCCTATTGGTTTACCATTCTATGGAGTTTCCTTTTACTAAATCAGTTTATAATGGTTCTCCGTGATTTCCTTAACTCTCCTATGTTGAGTGAATAGGTTAGCAGCCTCTCGTCCTATTTACATACTTCCTTTATGGCTGCTAGGCTTAACGGCCGAGATTTGGGCCTTGCTCTGGCTAATCAGTGGGTTTCTAAGCCTCTACTAAAAACCCAAATTTTGATATTATTTATTGTATCAAAATATTTATAATTTTATTAACAGATTAATCATTTTATTATTTATATTTACATACTTTATATACTTACCTTATTGCCTCTCTGGTATTTTCTAAATTTTAATTTGTTCTTGACTTAAATAAATTGCAAAGAGTTGCCGGGCATTTCAACTACAGCGATTTCAGACGGCTACATTTCTTGGACTGCTCTCATTCAATGACACTGCCCTGTTGAATCTACTAAGAAACAAACCGGCCTGGAAACATTTTGTGAACTGGTTCACTAAGGCTACCAAGACCTAAACTACAAGACAGCCCGGGTAGTTGGCGATCTATGGATACACTCCAGGAGTTACCTAGTTGTTACTAATACCAAAATTGGTTCACTAAGGCTACCAAGACCTAAACTACAGGACAGCCCGGGTAGTTGGCGATCTATGGATACACTCCAGGAGTTACCTAGTTGTTACTAATACCAAAATTGGTTCACTAAGGCTACCAAGACCTAAACTACAAGACAGCCCGGGTAGTTGGCGATCTATGGATACACTCCAGGAGTTACCTAGTTGTTACTAATACCAAAATTGGTTCACTAAGGCTACCAAGACCTAAACTACAAGACAGCCCGGGTAGTTGGCGATCTATGGATACACTCCAGGAGTTACCTAGTTGTTACTAATACCAAAATTGGTTCACTAAGGCTACCAAGACCTAAACTACAGGACAGCCCGGGTAGTTGGCGATCTATGGATACACTCCAGGAGTTACCTAGTTGTTACTAATACCAAAATTGGTTCACTAAGGCTACCAAGGCCTAAACTACAGGACAGCCCGGGTAGTTGGCGATCTATGGATACACTCCAGGAGTTACCTAGTTGTTACTAATACCAAAATTGGTTCACTAAGGCTACCAAGACCTAAACTACAGGACAGCCCGGGTAGTTGGCGATCTATGGATACACTCCAGGAGTTACCTAGTTGTTACTAATACCAAAACTGGTTCACTAAGGCTACCAAGGCCTAAACTACAGGACAGCCCGGGTAGTTGGCGATCTATGGATACACTCCAGGAGTTACCTAGTTGTTACTAATACTAAATTGCTGTGTCATCCTAAAAGTTTGTCTTTCTTAATTTTCTACGTGGCAATAAACTAATATTGAATAGAAATGTTGAATAGAAATGTAGTTTTCAAATTTATGAAAGAGACAAAAATGATATTTTATGTGAACAATTATTACCTAGAAATTATTTGAAAAAGGAACAATAAAATTCAGGTAAAGAATTTCTACTAATTTTGGTTTTGCAAGATTTCGAGCAAATTTTCTACTCTTCAACGGGAAAATATTTATATGTATAATACCAAGATATCATCCTGATATTGTACATAGAAATATTTATATAAAATGAAAGGATTTAAAAGCACGAATGTTTCTTTTATACATAATACAAACTTCTACTGTCCTTACTGCGATGAAAAAAATATATTGGGAGGGCTTAGCTCATCAGTGGTGAACCCTCCCAGCGGTTTCGCCAATTTAATCCACCATACCGCTTCTCAGAGCTCTAATACCGTATTGGACGATTCTGCTTATATACGCAGCACTGAAGGATGGAATCTCAGAAATGGTTTTCAAGAAAACTATGGACATAAGCTTATAGGACAGTAGAATTATATTCAAAAATAGAAATATTTGCCCGTTGAAGATCATAAAATTTACTCTAAAGTTTGAAAAACATAAATTAGTAGAAACTGTTTACCAGGATTTTATTGCAATGATAGAGGCTGCCTGGCCAGCATTCATATTTCTTGTAAATAAAGGTACTTCGACCAGTAAATCTTTTTTACAGAATTTTATTGTTCATTTTTCACAAAAATGATATGTAAACGGCCTAAAAGTTTTTCAGCATACAAAAGAGTTCTTAAAGTAAACCGGCGGCCTGGTATACATTAGCGCCTTCTTAGAGGTCGCTCGATTCAATTTTAAACCTCCCCACCCCCTCCCATCTCTCAGCCTCTCCTCTTTTTTTTTTTTTTCAATTTTTCAGAGGGCGCAGGCGTCGTCCATCATCTTGTCTAATTGAATTAAGACCCGACCACACTGTAATAACTTCTTGGAAATTCTTATTTTTAAGTTACATTTCGTGGTGTTGAAACAATGTTCCTACACAATCCATATTTAGTAATGTTTGTGATATGGATATATTTTAAATGTATATACACTCATGGACAAAACTTAAGGAAGTTTCAGCATATATATCGGGATTCAGACAATAACTCTGAAAGATATTACAATGACCATTATTGAAGACACATGAGATAACCAATATACACTCATGGAAAAACTTAAGGAAGTTGTACCTTTTATCATGTACTAGACGGGTGACCCGGGCTTCGCCCCGGGATTGACCCGTGTGCATATCTACCCGAGTGATATATATTTAGATAAGATTTTTTTTTTATAATTGTTTGTTATTAGCATTATCTATTTGTTTGCATCCGCATAATTTAATCTAATCCTTGATAGAGGGCGCTGTTCGTGAGCTAAGTAGAATAATTTAAATATATAGTTTTAATAATTGATTTATATATTTTTCAAAATAGCCTATCGTCTTCCCCGTATTTTTTTACCTATGTATGGAAATTTTGGTTTGAATTAGTGAACTACTGCGAATTTGTATACCGGACATACAAACAAACAAACATAAAAACATTCATTTATATATATATATAAGGTATCGGGATTGAGACAATAACTCTGAAAGATATCACAGTAACCTTTATTGAAGACACACGAGATAATCAATTGTGAACAAACTTACCTGTCTTCTTAGTCCCAGATGGATATTCGATTTATTTCCTTTTTCTGCTTCATTTTTCCGGCACTGTTTGTGGTCACAAGGATCTTCGGGGTGATATAATTCCAAGTTTTTACAGATTGAAGGATATTTCTCAATGGTAGAGAGATATAGGAAGAGAGAAAAGAAGTGTACCTCGGTGGATTACCAATGTCCTGGTCCACACAAATAGCCGACTGAGGCATGCTGCACCTGGCATTATGATTCATGGTCGATTACATATCCCCGCCGCTGGAATTACAACAATGGGAATGTCATTGTTGTACCATTGTTGGCTCATTGTTAGAGATTTCAGAAACTCGATATCAACTCAGTTTGAAAACCTGGTATTGGTATTTAACATACATTCACGGGAGAGTGGTATTCGTGTACAAAAAGAGTTGAGATAAATTCTTTCTCATCACCATTACGTCTTGTACTGGGTGTGATAAATTTGTTTTAATATATCTTTAAAGGGATAGAGGCGCGTCTCTTTGGTAAATTAGTATCTATCAAAAATGAGAAATATAATTACCACAAAAATACACAAGAATAAAATCCAGAGTTAGAATACCACTGCTAAGATGGCGCCTAGTTTTTCTATCCAGTTTGGCGGAAAGAAACCCATTACTTTTTATAGATCACACAGATATCCTCACGGAAAAAAATCCATATTTTTGTTCATAAAATTGGTGTAGTCCAGGAATCGGCAAACTTTTGAGTCGGAAAAGTCAAAAATTACAATTTTCAAAATTTCAAAGTTTTTAAAGAGCCACAAAATGTTTTCTTGCTAACAATAAATAGTACTCGCATAAATAATATTTACGTATGGAACTATATAAACAGCTTCACATTCAAAGAGCCGCATGGGGATCGCAGTTTACCGATCCCTGTTCTAGCCACTTTGTCAGATAAACATCTCTTTAGCAGAGTCTAAAGATTTTAAGATTCTCTTGTGGATATCGTGAAATCAAAGCTTGTTTTAGACTTAATGAGGACCATAGATCGAAACCATGTTCTTCAGATGAGCCTTCTGAATTGTTCATAGCTGGTTTGTCATTGAGCCGAGTCTACTAGAGAGGTTGATATTTCTTTCATATAAACCACTACTTACAAAATGTCATAAGACGCTGAAACTCTTTTTTATTAATTGAATAAAGTAACTTTCGGGCAAGTCCTTCCTCAGTAAACTGAAAAATACCCGAAAGCTACTTTATACAAATATTAAAAAGAGTTTCGGGGTCTTATACCTTTTTGTAGTTTGTTGAAATCCACAAACGTGTGATAATGGAATCTATTCCTGATAAGACCGTTGGTCTTAATAAAGCTTTGTGTGTGTGTGTTTGGATCAAAATATCATTTATTTTACCAATATTTCAGTTGGCTGAACGCCAACCTTTATCAAGGTATTATAACATATTAATGTGGGCCAACAACAAACTCAGCGCCACTTTAACAAAAAGCGGATTGCTCTATTTTAAAAATGAATTCATATGTTTACATGTTCACATATTTTGTAATCTATGGATCTTTCTATCTCTGTCCATGGCACTTTGAGAAGATTTCTCCATGTTCAATTTTTGAAAGTTTCGAATATTATTTTCCTTTTCTAAGAATTCAGCTCTCTTATCCATGGACAACCACAGGGAATACTAATGTTATAACAATTATATTCTTTGTATTGTATGGAATATCTTCATCTTTCATAATATTTTCCAATTTTGTGTGTGTGTGCGTGAAATCCACTCCTGCTCTTGTGCAAGAATCCTCAGTCTATCCTCCTCGTTTGATTAGAAGAACCTTCTAGCAATGGTTGATGGATCACGACAATATTCCCGTACAATCTGTCCTACTTCATCATCATTAACACAATCATCAATAGTCAGGAATGTCTCTTCAGCCGCACGCTCCGTTGGTCTGTAGGTCGGCGTGTACTCAGTGACCCTACCACATGGAGACAACCGACACTGAATTATGGAAGACTGCTGGGTCTTTATAAAACACATTGAAAACCTATTCGTTTCTATATTACGATAAAACAGAGCGAGGTTTCAAGCCAAAAAAAAAAAAAAAAAAAACGTTGTAAAGATACTAATTTACTTGTTTTATGTGCTTTCATGTTTGAATTCACTCTCTCGTATTTTATAAACTCAGAGAAACAAGGAGAAGCACAATGTAGAGATGCACAAATGTTTACACTCATGGACAAAACTTAAGGAAGTTATACCTTTTAGCATGTATATCGGGATTCAGACAATAACTCTGGAATATACACTCATGGACAAAACTTAAGGAAGTTGTACCTTTTAGCATGTATATCGGGATTCAGACAATAACTCTGGAATATACACTCATGGACAAAACTTAAGGAAGTTGTACCTTTTAGCATGTATATCAGGATTCAGACAATAACTCTGGAATATACACTCATGGACAAAACTTAAGGAAGTTGTACCTTTTACCATGTATATTGGAATTCAGATAATAACTGAAAGATATTTGATACACAAAGACCTTTATTGAAGACGCGAGATAACCAAGTGTGAACAAAATTGTCTGTCTCCTTAAATAAGGCAGAAAACAGGCGACATTAATGACTGTCTATTACCTTAAGTTTTGTCCATGAGTGTAAGTTACAGACTAAGAAGTTGTAAGACCCACGTGTAAGACAATCTTGCTTAAGTGACACCGATCAGCCTCAGCTAGACAATCCCGGACAGAGTGCGGCAGAATGCTGCAATGTTTGCAGGACAGACAAAGAGGTAAGAATCAATCCCCCGCAGCTGTGTGGGAGGAGATATCCGTACCTTCCCAGCTGGACCCTTTGTCCCCTGGGACAGCTGCCCTGATAACTTAGCCGGACTTGGCTGCCTGGACTTTCTGGCTCCATTGTTAGGAGATCTTTATCTCAGCCAGCAAGTCTACATTTGATTAAAACTGTCGTGGACACGTAAACCATTGGAGGTTCTATGAGGTTGTTCCAAAAGTTCGTAAACATATTATGATTTATAATGCCAAGTGGAAAATTAGGGAGGACAAACTTCAGGATGAGACAGAAATTTATTTAAGGCAAGAAAAAACTATGAAGGATAAACAAAAGATAAGCAATGAGGGAGGTTTAAAGAGTAGTAAAATATAAACATAAAAAAATGATACTCTGTTAATACTAGTGTAAAATAATAAATAATTCGCTACAATATTTTATAAGTGTATACAAACTTTTGGCACAACCTTGGTAATATAGATAACCTTGGTAAAATTATAACAGAATTCTTATAGAAGAATGATTTAATCTCTGATGTTCTCTATACAACAAGGGCACAAGAGTCCAGAACGACGTCCTACATTCCAGGAAGGGTCCCTGCCAGAGTAAGGCGGGCTAAAGATAGCCCCTGGAGTGTTTACCCACGCGCGACCCTCCAGCGACTGTCGTATCCCTCCGTTGACATTTTGTTGGCCTGGTTCTCTTCCTACAAGACCTCTACACCGAATGCCAATTCCTTCATTATAATTTAAAAGAAATATAAACACAAAACCGCATCAATTGGAGATTTTGTTTGGCGGAATTAAGATGAAGAAAAAAGACATTTCCTTATTGTACAACTGAAAGTTGCTGATGGCTTACGCCATCTATCGGAATAAATATAAACTAATCGTTGATTTTTAATTATTCCAGAATTGGCCAAATACCGTTTCCTGATTAATCAAGAAAAGCTAACCACGTACACGTTTCGGGCTGTTGGCCCTCGTCAGAGTGGTGCAAGCTGTACCTCAACTATCATTAAGATTATTACGCTAAGATGTGTTACTCTCCTGTTATAATTTAGTGTCTTGATTTGGTGCAGATTCTACTGGATGGTCAGTCTTTTATCTATACATTGGTCTTCCATTGTCGACAGGAATGTCGGAAGTAACAAAAATCAGCAATGGTAATTATAATGCATCAAATAGGGAGAAAGAAAAGGCGTAGCTTATATACTTACTGTGTACAAGCAATCTAGAACATTCAGTTTCTTTTATTAAAATACAATAAAAAGTAGTAAGTGAATTTAAACAGCCTTTCAATAGAAGAACTTTAGTGAAAGGACTTTATAATAAACTAGACGGGTGACCCGGGCTTCGCCCCGGGATTGACCTGTGTGCATATCTACCCGAGTGATATATATTTAGATAAGATTTTTTTAGAATTGTTTGTTATTAGCATTATCTATTTATTTGCATCAGCATAATTTAATCTAATATTTGCTAGAGGGCGCTGTTCGTGAGCTAAGTAGAATAATTTGAATATATAGTTTTAATAATTGATTTATATACATATTTTAAAAATAGCCTATCGTCTTCCCTGTATTTTTTACCTATGTATGGAAATTTTGGTTTGAATTAGTGAACTACTGCGAATTTGTATACCGGACATACAAACAAACATACAAACAAACAAACATACAAACATTGATTTTTATATTTATAGAAGATATACATACACAGCTTTATTAAGACCACCGGTCTTATACAGATCCACCACAGGAAGGAAGCATAGATGGAGCTCCTATACTCCAGTCAGCACAGAACCTAACAACAGCCTCCAGGTCCGACACATGTCCAGTGGCCACACCGTACATAGGTTAGCGAATCACTGAACAGGCTAGTGTGGAATCAGTCGCGTTCTAGTCTTCGCTTTCCTCATTCAAATAAACCACGACATTCGGCGATTCTATTAATCTCCTCCGAACGGTGACTGCGGTCTTGTAGAATTTATATAAACCAAAGACCTTGATCAAACATCATTGTATTCATCCAGTTATATAATTGTTGACTATCGGATTGAGACAAGGATAAATCACCCAAGAATTCTTTATTTCTCCAAGTAAAATCAACCAAATATTATATGCATGATTCCATCTTGTATTCTGATATTACGTAGATCACAAGTTAAAGGAATTTATAATATAAATATATAAAAATGTAAGATATATCTTTCTAGTCAAGGAGGTCCCCAAGCATGCTAACAACAAAAGTAACCAACTCGAAGGGAATAAAAACACAATTGTTAATCAGGTTTGTTTAATTATTGGCTGTTTTGTTTGCTTGGCTAATTACAAGTGGTTTGTTCTCGTTTGTTTGTTCTTGTCCCCATTGTGTCAGTGTCAACTTCTGTCGAACAAGGCTTTTTTTAACGTTTTTATTTTTCTTGTTCCATTCACCAGTCGTTACTAAGTAGGAACTACCTGTTGTAGATTGCCATATGTCTATAATTAACTAGCACACATTACTATTCAACTTTACTTTACTAATAATTATAGTTTATACATCAGAGTTCTGCATGTAGCTCTTGTGTTTTCCCATTGTAGCGAGGTCACCGCTGTTAACCAGTCATGTTTGAAAGCCTTATAAATATTCTAAGCTACATGTTCTAAGAATAATTATATCCTATTATACAAACGTCTCAACACTTCTGTCTTCCTGTCTGAAACAAACTCTGATGATCATGATAATAAAACCATTTGCTGAGAAGAGACCAAAGGTAAAATCGACGGGTTTCTTCATTAAAGATATACAAGATGGCGAGGTTTTCGGACAATAAAGTCCTTTAACAGGCTGAAATAACCTCTTCAATAAATAACTCGTCACTTTTACCTTTAGCCTTTTCTTAGCAATGGTATCCTTCAATTCCTTCCATTGTAATGTTGTCGTCGTGTCCAATGAAGAGACTCGGATATCTCCATGCATCTCTATCTTGCGTGTGTAGAGATGATGTTTTGGTACCATGTTAATTGTCTGCAAGGCTGTGGCCATTGTTGGACATTAGAATATGTGGTTAGGTGTTAGTTCCCTCTTTCGAAGAGGGGAGTTAAGTTTATAAAACTTCAGAAACTATTTTTTAAAGATAATATTAGGATTTTTACACAAATATATATATTTTTTTTTATAAAATAACTCTAATCCTGATCAAATTGATATGAAATAAAGTAAGTAGAGGAGCTTCTTGATATCAAGCTCCTCTATCAACAAATAAATTTACTGGCAATGCGTTTCTTTTAAATATCATCAAATATTATCTCTACAGACCTTACTGCAATGATATGAGTTATTCAATAACTCATATCATTGCAGTAAGGTCTGTAGAGATAATATTTGATGATATTTAAAAGAAACGCATTGCTAGTAAATTTATTTGTGTAAAATTTTAACGATAGATGGCAATTAAATTTATAAGTAATTTCAGGATATTCCGGAGTATTATCGTGAGGAAGATTGCAGAGGTCCTGGCACATGGAGGAGCTACCGTCAGTAAATAACGGTGTGAAGGATCAAATTACATCTCTCCTTTCGGTTCAGCTACCCTGTCGTTCCGTGAGGTGTCAGATGTCAACGTAGCTGTGTTGTGCCGGCTGTAAAGATTTGTGGACCTTGAAGACTTATGTGGCTTGACTTGTAAACTGTCTTTGAGCTTAAAGCTATCATATTCCACCGTATCATCCATCTGGTTGTACGGCTTTCTGAGGTTAGAGATGTCAGATACCAAAGTGGCTCTGTTGTGACCATAATTAAAGTTTTATGGGCCTTGAAAATTTATTGGTTTGACTTGCGTATTGCCTTTGAGCTTAAAGCTATCATATTCCACCGTATCATCCATCTGGTTGTACGGCTTTCTGAGGTTAGAGGTGTCAGATATCAACGTAGCTCTGTTGTGACCGTTGTAAAGATTTGTGGACCTTGAAAACTTACGTGGGTTGACTTGTAAACTGTCTTTGAACTTAAAGCTATCATATTCCACCGTATCATCCATCTGGTTGTACGGCTTTCTGAGGTTAGAGATGTCAGATACCAACGTAGCTCTGTTGTGACCGTTGTAAAGATTTGTGGACCTTAAAGACTTACGTGTGTTGATTTGCGTATTTCCTTTGAGCTTGAAGCTATCATATGTCACTATTTCATCTATCTGTTTGTACGAATTCTGAGGTTAGAGGTCTCAAATGTCAAAGTAGCTATGTTGTGACCGTAGGAAAGGATTGATTTACCTTGAAGACTTAGGGGTTAGACTTTCTATTGCCTTTGAGTTTAAAGCTACGAATAAGCCATCGTATCAGCTAACTGATTGTACGGAATTCTGAGGAACAGATTTTTCGTGGAGCTGGATAACTTTGATTTAGGAGCCACAGTACTAGGAATGGATTATGGGCCTGAGGTATGAGGCACAGGGACAGCAAGGTTCAGCCTACTTATCATTGAGATGGTGCTCAGATGATACTTGCATGATCTGTTCTATATGTGAACTTACGGTCTGTGGACTAAACTGCCCTCAGTTATAGGCGCTGAAGATATTTATTTTATTTTATTTACTTATTACAAAAACACGCTATATCCTATGTGGATATTTGCATGTAAATGTTTAAACTATTTTATGTACATAGTTTTTAAATATATACAAATTATTTATAGTTTTAGAGAGCGAGAGTGAAAGTTATTCAAATTTACATTTTAGAACAATAAATTATACAAGAAACAAAGATTATTTACATACATATCATCAAAAGTCCAATATATATTTAGAATTACAACCACTAAACCAGTGGCACAAATATACTAATTAAAACTAGAAATTTCAATTCTTAATGTAATTCAAGTCCACAGCATTTGAGATAGAGTCTACAGAACTTGTTAAATTTTCTATATTCTTCTTTACTGGAAACCATTTGGCTTAAACTAGAACTGTTCATTTGACATTGTATTATTGACATTGGCGCTGAAGATATCAGGAGTGTTTTCAATTTTAAAAAATTCAATTATATTCTCTATCTAGTTTATTTTTCAACGTATTCTATCTATATTATGCACCTCAGGTCGCCGGTATTATAATCAGGGTGCACGAATCGATTTGATTTGCTCCATGGACAAGACACCACCACCATCTATATAGTGATGTCTTTCCAGTTGCCTCCTGTGTGTGTGTGAGCTTAAAACCTATCTGTACGGTTTAGTTTATTTGAGAACAAACCACCAAAGAGATATCTGACATGATAAGCCACGTTTGGAATATAAAAAGAGAGATTAAGAGGAACGTGGTAAGTTTCTTTATTAAGTGGTATACGAGCTTTCGGACGTCAGCCGTCCTTCATCATCTGATGAAGGACGGCTGACGTCCGAAAGCTCGTATACCACTTAATAAAGAAACTTACCACGTTCCTCTTAATCTCTCTTTTTAAAGAGATATCTAAGTCAGCCGCCATAGATATGAGGAAATCACAGCTCCATGGCGACATTTCGAGAAAAAAGAGTTGTCAAAGGTCTCCACGCGTCGTTCCCCGTCGCTGACCGTCGCACCTGCATGCCGTGTCACGGGTGGGTTACGTGGCTAAAACATCCGGTATTTCATACACTTTCAACAGTTATACATAATATCGCTACCATTCTGAAATAACCTCCAGGAAACCAAGCTCAATGAAAACCTGAAATATGTGAACAAGACACCACCACCACATTCTGAAATAACGTAATTTACGTGCATATACACGCCAAATATGGTTTAATGAACCGAAGTGTATGAATTTTGAGCCAAAAATATTTGCATATACATTATCTACCATTATAGAAGTTGTTATTGCCGCTGATATGTTCGTCAGAACTGTAGAATTGCGTACAGGTAAAGGACTACTTCGTCGTCCAGTGAACAAGGTAGCTGTTTTGCCTGTGCAGAGTGATTTGACCCTAACCACAGGCCCGGCCGGGAGTATAGAGAGGTTAGATTGACCAAATATAACCTCTCCAGGCGGGTTCTATGAATGTCGTCGTCCTTTAGGTGTATGTGTTCATCTATTTAGAACCCTTTAATATGTAATAAATTCTATTTTTCTTTTGTATATTCATTTTTTCCCATGAACATCATTTTATTCCCTAATAGCTGCCGCTTCCTGTATCTATTGTGATCTAAATATATATTTATAATATTTACAAATTTACATTTCTATTCTATAAAATAATACTTCACATCAATATTGAGTGAAATTAATCATTCCTCCAGGGAAAAGTGTCTTTTCAAAAACCTTTTTATTCTCTAGCTTTCGGGCACGGACGTCCTTCTACAGGAGAAACCTGGTATTGTGATATATGATGTTTTTGAAAAGACACTTTTCCCTGGAGGAATAATTAATTTTACTCAAATTTACATGTATTATTCGACAGAGTTCATAAAATTTATATAGACAAAGTGGCTGATGTAAGAGAGTTAAATTATTTAGATCAGGGAACAATCGATGTCTCACTTCTGTTCGGACAGTCATAGATAAGGTGAAGTTTGTTCAGTTTCTCCGCAGAAACAATTTGGAGAGAGGATGGGAAACAAATCAAGCAATGATTTGAGATGTTGGGAGAACCCAGATTAATGGACTGAGTCGGTCGATGTTGTGAAAAATGACAGTTATTGAGACAAACCGTTGGAAGATGTCACTCTGGGAATTCCACAGGGATCTTTTGGTGAAGTAACAATCTCGTTCTTTATCTCACTATTGGCCTCTGACTTGTCGATTACGTTTTGTGCTACAAAATCAAAATATTTAATAGGTAATCCCATAATATTATGTTCAAATCAATAAGCTTGAGGGATAAGTCTCTTTTAAATACATTTATTTCAAGCTTTCGGGCTCAACCGCCCTTCGACAGGAATTCCTGTCGAAGGGCGGTTGAGCCCGAAAGCTTGAAATAAATGTATTTAAAAGAGACTTATCCCTCAAGCTTATTGATTTGAACAAAATCAAAATATTTTTTTAAAAAGGAAATAGCTCCAATGGCTCCCGATTCTTCCAAAATTCTCTTCTTCTTCTTTCTTATTTCCACTCAATAATATTAGGGTATCAAGTTTGTAAAGCTGGATTCTAACTTGATTGCGGACATGGGAAGATGTCACGACAGCACGGCTGTGAAGTACTCGGGGACCTGGTTGTCTGTCTTGGCGGCGGGGTTGACCAAATTCCTGCCGTCCCAGATGGCGACAGAAATAACCGCGGCTCACTTGTTTGACGGTTTTTTCTTGCTGAGAGCAATATGTTCTGACCTCCTTCTAACACATGTGTACACATATGTACGTAGAGACTGTACCATCCCACAGTTATACATGGTCAAACCATCTATGACACACTGAGTCTCAATCAAGGTTCATCAGACATTTGGAATGTAATTCTGGTATAACGATAAGTTGGTAGGGATTAAGGGGTTGACAAAAGTTACTTTTACGGGTTATCGCGTAATACGGATAAAACACGCAGAGAACACGCGTCTCCACACGATAATCCATCACACTCCTCTCTCGCGATACCATAGCCCCCTTATATATACAAACATGGCCACATTCGTCCAATGAAAAGGCTAGAGAGATTGGTTCACTATCAAACGATAACAAAATCCTTCCCTGAGATAAGATTTTTAAAAAATGCAAATATTTGTCAATATAATTTGACAGGGTCTGTTGAAGGTCGTCAGAAAAAGACAAAAGAATAGGATGGGACATCTAGTAAGATGAAATCGATTGCTGGTTCTATTGAGATGAAATGGATTAATGGTGAAAGAGTTGTGGATGATATGAATGCAAAGAGAGAGAATGGTGTGAAGAAGAATTGGAAGAAATGGTTTGAATGGGAATTTCTGAAGTAATAAAAGAATCATGGTATACAGGTTACACGCGCAATACTTTACAATTTGATTTCATTTAACTAAATTTGCATACCAACCCTTTGTACATATATCAATTGTGTTGATATATATTTTTTCATCATTTCATCTAACTAATTAAAAGTCGGTGGATGAGAGGGTAACACCCTCGATTCCCGACAGCCATGAACCGGGATTGTATCCCGCGTTAACATTTTGTTTAATATGTGAATAACCTTCACATATTATTCACTGTTTCAATTATCACACACACACACACACAAGCCTTTTTATTGGGGCATCCAGCCCTATCACTGTTTCAATTATCATGAACTAGGTTACTCTTGTTGAGCGGTACCTAATATAGTGATTTTGAACCATTTCTTTTAACTAACTTGCATACTAATTCTGTACATATTTAAAATATCTTTCTTTCTTTTCTTTCAAAATTTTGTTTATGTTTAAAGTGCAAGTGTCCCTAGGGGGATATAGCGCTCTGAGTCGAAATAAATAAATAGAGTATACAGGTTAGTTTCTATCTGAATTTACAAAAACTGGTGTGTTGAGTTCTCTTCCTCACCACTAGTAACGTTTTTTACCAGGGTGATAAACATAATACAATCGCGCGTTCTGATTTGCATAATTAAAGGCAGAAATTCCTCTCTAGGTAAATATATATGTACACATATAAAATGAAAGGATTTAAAAGCATGAATATTTGAATGTAATTCTACTGTCCTATAAGCTTATGTCCATAGTTTTCTTGAAAACCATTTCTGAGATTCCATCCTTCAGTGCTGCGTATATAAGCAGAATCGTCCAATACAGTATTAGAGCTCTGAGAAGCGGTCTGGTGGATTAAATTGGTGAAACCGCTGGGAGGGTTCACCACTGATGAGCCAAGCCCCCTCCCAATATATATTTTTTCATCGCAGTGAGGACAGTAGAAGTTTGTATTGTGTATAAAAGAAACATTTGTGCTTTTAAATCCTTTCATTTTATATGTATGTATGATACTGTCGTGTCGCTCCGGGGCACGAAACTACTCCTACACTTGAAACGGATGTTTTTTATTTGTCAAGCTAAAAGCTACAGTAGCAAGACTTCTCTATTCCTCAGGCTGGACTGTTTAACTTTATTCATACGTCCTATTTATAGCACAAATACGTTAAATTAAAACTATGTAAATTAAAGAACAAATATGCAAAGACACAACAGATACATTAGCGTACCATCTGTTATGACAATCCGATAATTCTTTTAAAAATTATACAATTTTCTACTACTCTTACTGCAATGAAAAATTAATGGGAGGGCCTGGCTCATCAATGCTGAACCCTTCCAGCGGTTTCGCCAGTTTAATCATCAGTTAATACAAAGGTTCTCATTACCGGGAATTTGCTGTTTGATCTATCAAATGTGATTATTGTCAAACTGGAATAGAGATTTACCTACTTTGACACATACCTCTAGAGATAAAAAAAACTGGTGATATTCTGTTTTCACTTAACTACGTGAATAGGAGTTTGTTGTTGACACACATTTAAAATGTTATAACACCTTGATTAAGGTTGGCGTTCAGCCAACTGAAATACAGTAAACTGTCCTATAACGCGATTAATGTGTTCCCTGTTGTATGAAATCGCGTTATAGGAATTCGCGTTGTACGAAATAAAACTTGTATAACGCGAATGTTGTTAGGGTAAATTGTTTTATTTTATAACGCGTTATACGAAAATTCGTGTTGTATAAATAAATTTGTCGCAATTTTTTTATCGCGTTGTACGAAATCGCGTTTTAAAAACTCGCGTTATAGGAGAGTCTACTGTATTGGTAAAATACATGATATTTTGATCCAATTATGCCTTTTTATTTGATTTATTTATGGATTTCTCTATTTTCAAAACTTAACTAAGTGTGCTGTGGCCTAAATTAGTTAGTGTAATCAGATGGGTAAGTAGATGGGGAAGAATTCTAGTAACGTGTTAAGAGGGGACATCAATCCCCCACAGGTTAGGGTGGAGGAGGTCGACTCCAGGTGTTGGCCGTGATTCACCTCCCTGCCCAGCTGGTCATCATCACCCTCAGCTTACATTGTGGACTTAGCTATCCTCGCTAAATAATCTTCTATTCACATAGATTCTATTTACATATATTCCTATATTCTCTCTATTTTTGTCAATATTTTCTATATGTACATATATTTTATTCGTATTAATTCTATTTGCATATGTTTTAGAGTTATATATACACTCATGGACAAAAACTTAAGGAAATTGTACCTTTTAGCATGTATATCGGGATTCAGACAATAACTCTGAAAGATACACTCATGGACAAAATTGAAGGAAATTGTACCTTTTAGCATGTATATCGGGATTCAGACAATAACTCTGAAAGATAAACTCATGGACAAAAACTTAAGGAAATTGTACCTTTTAGCATGTATATCGGGATTCAGACAATAACTCTGAAAGATACACTCATGGACAAAATTGAAGGAAATTGTACCTTTTAGCATGTATATCGGGATTCAGACAATAACTCTGAAAGATACACTCATGGACAAAACTTAAGGAAGTTATACCTTTTAGCATGTATATCGGGATTCAGACAATAACTCTGACAGATACACTCATGGACAAAATTTAAGGAAGTTATACCTTTCAGCATTTATATCGGGATTCATACAATAACTCTGAAAGATATTACAGTGACCTTTATTAAAGACATACACGAGATAACAAAGTGTGAAAAAAATTGCCCCTGTCTCCTTAAAAAAAAAAAAACAGACATCAGCGACATCAAAGATTTTCCACTTCCTTAAGTTTTGTCCATGAGTGTATATATACATATATTTTATCCACATAGTCTATTTCCATATAGTTTATATATACTATATTTACCTAGTGGGGGTTAAATTTCTTATGTTCTATATACATAGAGGTTATGCGTAAAACATAGGTCAAAATACCCTAGATGTAATTACAACAATTGATACAAATTCTGTTAAATTGAACTGGTGTGGGAGCTTTCTACCAATAAGCCGAGAGCAGTATTTCAGTCATTTCAATGCGATTCATTTACAGTTCAGCTCCATTACAGATACTTTTAGAAAGTAAAATATCAGTTCCAAGTGCTGTGACATGTTTTAAGAACAATGTGAGATAAGTAATTATCCATCTCTCTGCCGTTTCTATCCTTACAAAAGAATAGAAAAAAAGAATGCGAAGAGAAGAATTTTGCCATTTTGAGAGCTGGGCGGGATTTGGTCGTTCGTCACCCAAGTTTCTGTCACCCCTCTGCCAGAAATACTCGCAGGGACCTGGTGATGGAGCAGGACTTCCGCTGGGACTGTCAACACCCCTGTTGTACGTAGGTTACTGGGTCTTCCTAGAATACTTTGTGTTCAAACTAAACTTCC
>CP092875.1:91075831-91089229 GCA_030710605.1 Cordylochernes scorpioides | reverse complement strand
AGGCACAGGGACAGCAAGGTTCAGTCTACTTATCATTGAGATGGTGCTCAGATGATACTTGCATGATCTGTTCTATATGTGAACTTACGGTCTGTGGACTAAACTGCCCTCAGTTATAGGCGCTGAAGAAATCAGTAGTGTTTTAAATTTTAAAAATTTCAATTATATTCTCTATCTAGTTTTTTATAAACGCATTCTATACCTATACAAGGATGTCTCGCCTCTCTCTCTCTCTCTTCATTTTATGTATTCAACCTTATATGATCTTATATGTACGTTATAATAAATCAGTTTCAATCTCAATCTCTCTCTCTCTCTCTCTCTGAAAACCCCCTTACTGTCTGGAGGAGGACTCTCTGTCGTTGGGGGAATCTCCTCGACTGTACATAACTGTATATATTTTACTCTTTTACTTTATCCCTCTTTTATTTTATCCATTTTTACTATATACATTTTACTATATATACTACTACCATTGACTTGTGTATGAGGTCAATAAAATATTTTTAAATCTCAAATCTCTCTCTCCTGGACTTCAAACCTATATGCGCGGTATAGTTTATTTGAGAATAAACCACCAAAGAGATATCTAAGTCAGCCGCCATAGATATGAGGAAATCACAGCTCCGTGGCGACATTTCGAGAAAAAAAGAGTTGTCAAAGGTCTCCACGCGTCGTTCCCCGTCGCTGACCGTCGCACCTGCATGCCGTGTCACGGCTGGGTTACATAGCTAAAACATCCGGTATTTCACACACCTTCAACAGAGTTATACATAATATCTACCATTCTAAAATAACCTCCAGGAAACCAAGCTCAATGAAAACCTGAAATGTGTGGACAAGACAACACCACATTCTGAAATAACGTAATTTACGTGCATATACACGCCAAATATGGTTTAACTAACCAAAGTGTATGAATTTTGAGCCAAAAATATTTGCATATACATTATCTTCCATTATAGAAGTTATTATTGCCGCTGATATGTTCGTCAGAACTGTAGAATTGCGTACAGGTAAAAGACTACTTCGTCGTCCAGTGAACAAGGTAGCTGTTTTGCCTGTGCAGAGTGATTTGACCCTAACCACAGGCCCGGCCGGGAGTATGGAGAGGTTAGATTGACCAAATCTAACCTTTCCAGGCGGGTTCTATGAATGTCGTCGTCCTTTAGGTGTATGTGTTCATATATATAGAACACTTCAATATGTAATAAATTCTCTTTTTCTTTTGTATATTCATTTTTTCCCCATGAACATCATTTTATTCCCTAATAGCTGCCGCTTCCTGTATCTATTGTGATCTAAATATATATTTATAATATTTACAAATTTACATGTCTATTCTATAAAACAATCCCTTGAATCAATATTGAGTAAAATTAATCAATCCTCCAGGAAACGTATCTTTTCAAAAACCTTTTTATTCTCTAGCTTTCGGGCACGGAAGACCTTCTACAGGAGAAAACCTGGTATTGTGATATATGATGTTTTTGAAAAGACACTTTTCCCTGGAGGAATAATCAATTTTACTCAAATTCACATGTATTATTCGACAGAATTCATGAAAATTTATATAGACAAAGTGGCTGATGTAAGAGAGTTAAATTATTTAGATCAGGGAACAAACGATGTCTCACTTCTGTTCGGACAGTCGTAGATAAGGTGAAGTTTGTTCAGTTTCTCCGCAGAAACAATTTGGAGAGAGGATGGGAAACAAATCAAGCAATGATTTGAGATGTTGGGAGAACCCAGATTAATGGACTGAGTCGGTCGATGTTGTGAAAAATGACAGTTATTGAGACAAACCGTTGGAAGATGTCACTCTGGGAATTCCACAGGGATCTTTTGGTGAAGTAACAATCTCGTTCTTTATCTCACTATTGGCCTCTGACTTGTCGATTACGTTTTTGTGCTACAAAATCAAAATATTTTTTTTTAAAGGAAATTGCTCCAATGGCTCCCGATTCTTCCAAAATTTTCTTCTTCTTCTTTCTTATCTCCACTCAATCATATTAGGGTATCAAGTTTGTAAAGCTGGGTGAAGTAGAATGCGTCTGCCTTTGTCATTAAGACTGGGAGCACTACTCAGTGGCAGGCCGACTTAGCTCTGAAAGAAATGGCCGCCTCTGACATGAGGAACAGACGCCATGTGCAGCCGCTTCTAACATGGAGTCCAAAATTCCCGATAAATCCATAGTCCATAAATGCCCGAAAGCCGAGATCGCATTAATAAAAAGGAAAAGAAACTCATCTCCAGAAACATTTTTGTATTATTTAACATAACCGCTGTAATATTGCAATGGGATGTTCTGCTTATATACCTATATTGAAGCTGTATTCTTGGAAAATGTATTTTAGATGGACTATGGGATATAAGCTTTGAGGACAGTATGTATCATTAGAAAAAGCATCAATACAGGTTTCTAACTTGATTGCTGACATGGGAAAATGTCACGACAGCTGTGAAGTAAGTACTCGGGGACCTGGTTGTCTGTCTTGGCGGCGGGGTTGACCAAATTCCTGCCGTCCCAGATGGCGACAGAAATAACCGCGGCTCACTTGTTTGACGGTTTTTTCTTGCTGAGAGCAATATGTTTTGACCTCCTTCTAACACATGTGTACACATATGTACGTAGAGACTGTACCATCCCATAGTTATACATGGTCAAACCATCTATGATACGCTGAATCTCAATCAAGGTTCATCAGACATTTGGAATGTGATTCTGGTAGAACGATAAGTTAGTAGGGATTAAGGGGTTGACAAAAGTTACTTTTACGGGTTATCGCGTAATACGGATAAAACACGCAGAGAACACTTTAAGCGTCTCCACACGATAATCCATCACACTCCTCTCTCGCAATACCATAACCCCCTTTTATATACAGACATGGCCACATTCGTCCAATGAGAAGGCGGGAGAGATTGGTTCACAAACGATAACAAAATCCTTCCCTGGTTCAAAATCACATTAATAGGTACCGCTCAACAAGAGCAACCTAGTTCATGATAATTGAAACAGTGAATAATATGTGAAGGTTATTCACATATTAGACAAATTTTAACGCGGGATTCAATCCCGGTTCATGACTGTCGGGAATCGAGCGTGTTACCCTATCATCCACCGACTTTTAAAATCCTTCCCTGAGATAAGATTTTAAAAAATGCAAATATTTGTCAATATAATTTGACAGGGTCTGTTGAAGGGCATCAGAAAGAGACAGAAAAATAAGATGGGACATCTAGTAAAAGTAAATCGATTGCTGTTCTATTAAGATGAAATGGATTAATGGTGAAAGAGTTGTGGATGATATAATTGCAAAGAGAAAGAACAGTGAAGAAGAATTGGACAAATGGTTTGAATGGGAATCTCTGACGTAATAAAAGAATCATGGTGTATACAGGTTACACACAATACAATTTGATTTCATTTAACTAAATTTGCATACCAACCCTTTGTACATATATCAATTGTGTTGATATATATATTTTTCATCTTTTCATCTAACTAATAATAAGTCGGTGGATGAGAGGGTAACACGCTCGATTCCCGACAGTCATGAACCGGGATTGAATCCCACGTTAACATTTGTTTAATATGTGAATAACCTTCATATATTATTCACTGTTTCAATTATCATGAACTAGGGTTGCTCTTGTTGAGCGGTACCTATTAATGTGAATTTGAACCATTTCTTCTAACTAACTTGCATACTAATTCTGTACATATTTAAAATATCTTTCTTTTCTTTCAAAATTTTTGTTTATGTTTAAAGTGCAAGTGTCCCTAGGGGGACATAGTGCTCTAAGTCGAAATAGAGTATACATGTTGGCTTCTATCTGAATTTACCTAAACTGGTGTGTTGTGTTCTCTTCCTCACCACTAGTAACGTTTTTTTACCAGGGTGATAAACATAATACAATCGCGTGTTCTGATTTGCATAATTAAAGGCAGAGATTCCTCTCTAGGTATATGTATACATATAAAATGAAAGGATTTAAAAGCATGAATATTTGAATGTAATTCTACTGTCGTATAAGCTTATGTCCATAGTTTTCTTGAAAACCATTTCTGAGATTCCATCCTTCAGTGCTGCGTATATAAGCAGAATCGTCCAATACAGTATTAGAGCTCTAAGAAGCGGTCTGGTAGATTAAATTGGCGAAATCACTGGGAGGGTTTACCACTGATGAGCCAAGCCTTCCCAATATATTTTTTCATCGCAGTAAGGGCAGTAGAAGTTTTTATTATGTATAAAAGAAACATTCGTGCTTTTATATCCTTTCATTTTATATGTATAGATGTATGATACTGTCGTGTCGCTCTAGGCCATGAAACCACTTCTACACTTGAAACAAATATTCTTTATTTGTCAAGCTAAAAGCTACAGTAGCAAAAGAAGTTTAAGGCAACAAAACTACTCTATTCCTCAGGCTGGACTGGACTCCTTAACTTTATTCATGCGTCCTATTTATAGCCCAAAATACGTTAAATTAAAACTATGTAAATTAAAGAACAAATATGCAAAGAGCAAATATGCAAAGACACAACAGATACATTAACGCGCTATCTGTTATGACAATTTGAAACTATTATAGACACGTATGATTCTTTTCAAAATTATACAATTTTCTACCGCCCTTACTGCAATGAAAAATTAATAGGAAGGCTTGGCTCATCAATGCTGAACCCTTCCAGTGGTTTCGCCAGTTAAATCATCAGTTAGTGCAAAGGTTCTCATTGCCGGGAATTTGCTATTTGATCTATCAAATGTGATTATTGTCAAACTGGAATAGAGACTTACCTACTTTGGCACATACCACTAGAGATGAAAAAACTGGTGATATTCTGTTTTCACTTAAATAAGTGAATAGGAGTTTATAATACATTATAAAGGACTGCGGCGTATGATTATAAACAACACTTAAAGGTGCACCGCATAAGTTTCTTTTCTGTGAAAAAGGCCGCCCCTGGACACTTTTATTTTTCCGTTCGCCATTACTCTTCATATTTTCACCCTTTCATACGTCATCCAAAAAATTAGAAATAGCCATTACTCTTCATATTTTCACCCTTCATACTTCATCCAATAAAGTTAGAAATGGTAAAATATTTCTCTTTGAAATAAATATTGATTTTTCACAGAAAAGAAACTTATGCGGTGCACCTTTAAGTGTTGTTTATAATATGAGTTTGTTGTTGACACACTTTAAAATGTTATAATACCTTGATAAAGGTTGGCGTTCAGCCAACTGAAATATTGGTAAAATAAATGATTAAAATTACAAATATATTCTCACAATGAGTATCTTTTTTATTTTAAAAAACGCTAGCTTTCAAGTGTTAATCGCTCTTCAACGGGCTTACTATAATATCGACTTGATCCCACCAGAAATATTTACAAAAAACAAACGCGCGCAGCGTTTTTTAAATAAAAAAGATACTCATTGTGAGAATATAATTATAATTTTAATACTTTTTCACAATTCTATCATGAATAAAATAAATGATATTTTGATCCAATATATGCCTTTTTATTTAAAGATTTATTTATGGATTTCTCTATTTTCAAAACTTAACTAAGTGTGCTGTGGATAAATTAGTTAGTGTAATCAGATGGGTAAGTAGATGGGGAAGAATTCTTGTAACGTGTCGGCATTAAGAGGGGACATCAATCCCCCACAGGTTAGGGTGGAGGAGGTCGACTCCAGGTGTTGGCCGTGATTCACCTCCCTGCCCAGCTGGTCATCATCACCCTCAGCTTACATTGTAGATATCCTCGCTAAATAATCTTCTATTTACATATATTCTATTTACACATATTCTATTTACATATATTCTCTCTATTTGTGGGAATAGTTTCTATAGCTACATATATTTTATTCGTATTAATTCTATTTGCATATGTTTTAGAGTTATATATACACCCATGGACAAAACTTAAGGAAATTATACCTTTTAGCATGTATATCGGGATTCAGACAATAACTCTGAAAGATATTACAGTGACCTTTATTGAAGACACATGAGGTAACCAGTATACACTCATGGACAAAACTTAAGGAAGTTGTACCTTATACATGTATATCGGGAATCAGACAGTTCAGCTCCCCCCCCATTACAGATACACTTTTAAAAAGTAAAATATCTAATTAACTCCAAGTGCTGTGACATGTTTTAAGAACAATGTGAGATAAGTAATTATCCATCTCTCTGCCGTTTCTATCCTTACAAAAGAATGCGAAGAGAAGAATTTTTCCATTTTGAGAGCTGGGCGGGATTTGGTCGTCTGTCACCCAAGTCCCTGTCACCCCGCTGCCAGAAATACTCGCAGGGACCTGGTGATGGAGCAGGACTTCCGCTGAATCACGGGACTGTCAACACCCCTGTTGTACGTAGGTTACTGGGTCTTCCTAGAATACTTTGTGTTCAAACTAAACTTCCCCCGACCAACCCACACAGTACACCCGGTTTAGACAGTTTCCTATTTATAGGAAACTAGCCGAATGACCCGGGCAACGCCCGTGTTTTACCCGATTGAATGTTTTGATTCAAATACTATTTGCTACAATTATAAATTGGCGCCTTAAATAATTGCATATGTTAGTTAATAACTATAGCCTATGTGCTTTATCTATCTATGTACTGTTGGCTTCCGTAGGCGTCTCTTACTGGGAAAAAGAAAGAGAGGATTCCATTTGGTTATTATCAAATATATGCATTTATTTAGGGAGCGACCCGCTCCAACACAATAGTTACATAAATAGCGAGTGGGAGGGGGAAGGGGCATGATGGGGGGGGGGGCAAAGGTGGCGTGACCGTAGCCAACCAATAGGAGGGCGCCATTCCAAAAAAAAAAAAAGCAAACGGTGACAGAGAGAGATGACTGATTAGGAGATGAGGAAAGACGCTCGTAACTGTATATAGTTTGATATCATTAAAGCACGAATATTTCTTTTATATATACACACACACACACAAACTTACCTGGCAATGAAGTAGTGAGTTGATTTTTAACGGGTTGTTTGGTGAGATGTTTATCCATGGGGTGCTTGGTTAGAATGATCTATTCTAATGTGACAAAGAAGAAATAGTGAGTTGATTGTAGGTGTTGTGTATCGTGATGAGAATCCATGGGAAGCTTGGTTAGAATTATCCATTCTAATGTGACAATGAAGTAGTGAGTTGATTGTACGTGCTGTTTGGTGAGATGTTTATCCATGGGGTGCTTGGTTAGAATGATCCATTCTAATGTGACAATGAAGTAGCGAGTTGATTGTACGTGCTGTGTATCGTGGTGAGAATCCATGGGATGCTTGATTAGAATTATCCATTCTAATGTGAAAATGAAGTAGTGAGTTGATTGTACGTGCTGTGTGGTGAGAATCCATGGGATGCTTGGTTAGAATGATCCATTCTAATGTGACAATGAAGTAGCGAGTTGATTGTACATGCTGTGTATCGTGGTGAGAATCCATGGGATGCTTGGTTAGAATTATCTAATGTGACAAAGAAGAAGTGAGCTACTGTGGTGAGAGTTATAAAAGAAGCTAGTTAGACAACAAACATTCCCTTTACTCCTCACAACAACTATCTTTCCCCCCGAATACGTCGGGCCAGCTGGACGTCTCTGGGCATGATGGTCACCCGCCGGCCGTGGATGGCGCACAGGTTGGTGTCCTCGAACAGTCCCACAAGATAGGCCTCGCAGGCCTCCTGCAGCGCCCCCATGGCCAGGCTCTGGAACCTCACATTGGTGTTGTAGTCCTGGGCGATTTCCCGCACCAGGCGCTGGAACGGCAGCTTGCGGATCACCAGCTCTGTCGACTTCTGGTAGCGCCGGATCTCCCGTAGAGCCACAGTCCCGGGTCGGTAGCGTCGTGGCTTCTTCACCTGCCCCGCGTAGATGTTCTTCGCTGTGTAGACGCTCTTCCTGCCTCCTGTCTTGGCCGCCAAGTGACGTCCCGGTGTTAGCTTTCCTCCAGTGGACTTACGAGCGGTTTGCTTTGTTCGAGCCATTGCGCTGCGTTTTGCTTGGTTTCTCGCGGAGTGGCGCGTGATTGAACGTGGCTTTGAAATCTTTCTTCCTCGCAGCTATCTCGGAAATCTAGGAATACGTTTATAAATTTAAATTCATGTTTCAATGTTTTACATTCATGTTATCTCCAGAGTTACATAGGACAGAAAGCATTGAGGGACATCATTCTGCCAACAAGGTATTCAGAAGTGTTGCATAATTACATATAGTTCCCCATTTTACATATTGGCTAGTAGAAACAGAAAATGTCCCACTCAGAAGAAGTTTAAGTGAAACTACATGGATTTTGTCTCCAATTAACTTCATACGGCGTATAATTAGTGATTGCAATTTTGAATCAAAACGTCCAAAAATGGTTATAAACGGGTTAAATTCATTTTCTAATCATTTAATCATGTGATAACCTTTATGACAGGTCTCACGATATTCCACAAGTTGTTTCCGCGCTAACACCTTGTATTTAAGCTAGTGGATTGGTAACATAGGTGATGTTCAAACAAACACTGAACAAGGTCCCTACCCCCCCCCCCCCCCCACAGAGTGATTGCTAATCAGATATATATACGCTGTAACACCAATTAAAAAAAGGTTACTGACGACTTAATCCGCCACCTAAAAAGTCCCATCAGAATGTGTACCTCAAGTATATTAAAAACTAATTTATATTGAGATTAAAGAAACAAAAAATGGATCGGCCAATCAGGGTGTTCCACGTCGCTCCCGGCCTCTGTGGTCCTTTCACACAATTAGCTCAGACCTTAATTTACAGTTTGTAGGTAAATGGAATGTATCCGCTTTCTCACACTACTCGGTGTGGCCAGGACATCTCGCTCGTTCTCTCCAGTCAAAACTGAAGGTGTTTGATCTATTGAGGATGTCTCTAGAAACTAGCTGTCTCGGGACACAGCATAATTTGATGTATTAGCCCGCCACGTTTCAGTTAGCTGATAAAGGGCTTGGTTGAAAGCTTCCTATAAGCAAGTAAATAAAAAGTGACGGCGTTTTATCATTTTTTTGTGAGTTACTGTAACTTAATCTAAAAACACTCATTACTTTTGAACTATTTTGGTCCATGTTTGGCTACCTAACTTGATGTTTGTTTTGGATAGTCAGTCTGGACATTGGTGTTAAATACCATCAGGATTGTTGTTACTGTCTAGAGAAGGCTGCTACACAGAAGCTCATTGTGTGAATGGGAGAAAATGTACATAATTGATGAAATAAGCTGAGAAAGAAGACCGCCGCCTTGACATAAGAGCTGATGGCGTTTATATCGGGGTGGACAATTGCGACACAATGACACTGGCGACAGCTGGCTTCTATCGGCGCGGAATGAGGCAGAAGACAGTTTTGGGTCAGGGCTGCCAGGCCGGTAATGAATCCACTTGGCAACGCTGGAGCAAGCTGGGCTATTATTGTCACTGCTTTCTACCCAGTGGGACAGGAGAGCTTAAAAATAGTGCCCAGTCCAAAACAAAGGCACAACACAAGGCTGTTTGTCCTGCTTTCTATGTTTTAATCCAGTGAAACAGGTCAATGGGTCCAACTTACATGGATCGTTACACGGTCTGTTTGTTGAGGAGAGCTACAGTTTCACTGACAATTTCACAGTGTGCCAACAATGGCGCCGTGTAAACACGGGTCAAACTGCTTGTAATGTAAGAAATGAAAGCAATAAAACACGAATTAAACACCATTAAACACGAATTAAACATAAAGCAAACTTCTACTGTCCTTACTACGATTTAAAATATTGGAAGGGCTTGGTTTATCAGTGGTGAACCCTCCCAGTGGTTTCGCCATCTTTAATCTACCAGACCGCTTCTTAGATCTCTAATACTGTATTGGACGATTCTGTTTATATATGCTACACTGAAGAATGGAATCTTAGAAATGGTATTAAAGCAAACTATGGACATAAGCTTTTAGAACAGTAGAATTACATATAAGTATTTGCATTGAGCAATGTTCTCCCGCAAACAATAATACAAGGCCAGTTAGGTTTAATTTATTATGAGATGATATCATGCCATTTATATATATGAAATAGAAGCATATTAAAACATGACACAGTAGTGTTCTCACAAAATCTGTGGTTTTTTGCTAATCCCTAGTACACATGGTACAGGCCATGATAATCATGGTGGGTAAGAAGTAGGCGACTGCTTTTATTCATATTATCTGCTATTATTTTTATGAGTGTACAAACGTTCCCGATTTTTCGTTTACTTCCTGTAATTTGTAAGGCCACGTTGCCAAAAATCAGCAATTCCGGCAGTTCGGCAGGCAAGGAACAGTAAGAGCTCTCACATACACAAAAAAGACAAAAACCGAGAATTAGAGCCCATCAAGGCTGTTGAAGTAAACACTCGGACGTCTTGTAAACAATCCCGCTGTGTTTGTTGATTCTGTCGCCAAATCCTTCACTTCCAGTGCGGCCTCTTAGCCCTAATCTGTATACACCACGTTCTTTAGCGCCTCCACCTGATTTGCATATTTACTCCTCCTAGCTCTTTGCTATGAGAATTCGAAACTATTATAGACACGTATGATTCTTTTAAAAAATAAACAATTTCTACTGCCCTTACTGCAATGAAAAATTAATGGGAGGGCCTGGCTCATCAGTGGTGAACCCTCCCAGCGGTTTCGCCAGTTTAATTTTCCATACTCTTAGCTATATTTGTGTTTCATATTCCCATGATATATTCTGATGGATTTTATAAGTTTTGGTCTTAGAATATTGAGATTTTTCCTGGATTGTCCGAAATATCCCGTTTTGTGGTTTGGATACAATCAAGATTATGTTAGGGAAGGACATTGTTGGTTTAGAATCTGGTGCATCTTTAAAATACCTTGATATTGTCTGTAAACTTGAGAGACTTGAAGTCTTGTATCTGGGAATTGCTGACTCTACTCCTCTCTATAGGTCTTGTGCTGAATTTAGCACGATGCCAATGTAAGTCTTGACATACATACAAGTCTGGTCGATTACAGGTGAAACAGTCAAATTATTCTCTTTTTTTTTTCCCTCACTTAATATATTGTGGCGAAGAAATAATTTATTATTTAATTTAATTATTCAATGAAAATATTTGGAAACAGATTTAATTTAATTATTCAATATAAATTAATGATGGAAATATTTCTTTGCTTGCTTTGTTCAAGATTCTCTAGCTGTAGATAGTTGGGTTGATTTGTTAATAATTGTCGATTAGTCGCCGTGACGTCATCAATAAATACTTTCACACCTTCAGATATAAAAAGACTTGATTTCTACGTTATAATATTAATAATCAAAATCGACAATCGACCACAGAAATTTGCATTTTCATATATCATTTTTACATATAAGCATATATGTTATTGTGCCTTGACAAAGGTTGGTGTTTAGCCAACCGAAATATTGACAAATAAATCTTTTTATCTAATCCAATATATGCCTCTTTTTACTTAAATATTTAAGTATGGATTGCTCTTCAAAATGATATATGCAAATGTTCTTGTGTATTTCATCAGTAAAATTACGTATAGATTTAAGAAGATATGCAAATCTAAAAACAGCTTCCACTTTCCAGAATTTGACCATTGTGGAAATTTTGCCTGTAATATGTTCTTTAAGACGAAAGTTCGATCACAACGGATGGACAACAAGATTGTGTGATTCAGTGTCCCTAATTGTCAATTACTGTCCTGTATCCCACTGTGGTGAGCTCATCGGTCTCAAGGCCACTCACGTCTGTGCGGTTCCTTGCTATTACGGTCCTGGAAGGTGGAAGGATGGTCTAAACCGTTGGTTTTATACCGCTACGACCCGGGTTCGATTTCCGCATTGGGCACTTTTTTCTGATAAAAAAAAATGCTCCAATGGCCCCCGATTCTTGCAAAAGTCCAACCCCCACAGCAAGTGCAAGTAACCAAACGGGGCTCTGGCACATTTGTAAGTTCAAAGTCGAACTGCTTTTCACATGTGTAGACATGTGGTGCACTTACAGTGAAAGTAGTCGCCTACTTCTACCCACCATGATTATCATGGCCTGTACCACGTGTACTAGGGATAAGCAAAAAAAAAAACCACTAATACGGCCTTGTTGGGTTACATTTATTCGCCTCAAGACAATTTCAATAAATACCGTTATTAACCTTTTCAGTCCTACATATATACAGATTTTCATGGGAGATACAGAAAATGAGTAGAAAAAAGAGCGAATAAGAAATTCGAATTTGCAATGTTATATGGTAAATATGTACATATATAGAGGTATTAAAATAAAAAGGCATATCCTGACCACGCTCACATGAGCTCGCTCTTTAGATTGCATAGCGCCATCTAGTGGGATAAAAATCAACTAAACGCGGATTTAAGTTGTTCCCTGATATTTGACCAGCCCATTTTCATGATAAATCAAGAAAAATAAACCAGGAACGCGTTTAAGGCTGTTGGCCCTTGTCATTGTGGATGAATAGGATCAATAACAATGTATTATGGAAATTACAAGTTGAATGTAATGTATTTTACCATAATGGTCTAAATACTTAAACCTGGAGCAACAGACCTATGTACAGCGTGGTGCAGACTGTACCTCTATGACCAAATATGTATGGAACTATGCAATTTTTTTGATGTTATATACATAGGTTGCAAGTATTCTTCTGCTCTACTTTTTATATAGAGAGAGATTCGATACAATTGAACCAATTCAAAAGGTACATTTTCCTTTTTCTTTTTCAAAGCGCATTTGATAAACATTTAGACGAAACTTTTTACTGCGGTATACGTTTGTCTTCACTAAGACAATTATTCTACTGAATTATTTATAGTGCGCTTGATGAAGGCCAGAGTTCCTCTCAACGAAATGTAGCTATGGAAATTTCGTTTAAATCCAAAATACGACACTAATACAAGGTTGTCCCAAAAGTTGTTAAACACTTGCAAAAAAATGAAATACCAATATTATTCGCCGTTATGTGTAATGTCTTTGTATTATGTATAAAGTAATTGTATTATTATGTATTCGCCGTAATAATATTATTCACCGTTATGTATAATGTCTTTGTATTATGTATAAAGTAATTGTATTATTATGTATTCGCCGTAATAATATTATACGCCAAGTAATAAGAAAAACAACGTTTTAAGAAAAACACGAACTTTTAGGATAACCTTATAAAATACGTTATCTGGTTTACGATATTTACAAAAATGTATATTCTCTTTTAAAAATAATGTATATATCGCTATGTGTGATTCTGGGATTATAAAAACGTTAGGATTAAGTTTTTTTGTATTTGTTTTTGAAGTGATTTGTGATTTTTGTGAAAACCGTCCTTTTATATAAAAAAGCTCTTCTTTCCGACTTG
>CP092875.1:91060675-91075731 GCA_030710605.1 Cordylochernes scorpioides | reverse complement strand
CCCGACCAATACACACAGTACTACCCGGTTTAGACAGTTTCCTATTTATAGGAAATAATATCATTAAAGCACGAATATTTCTTTTATATACACACACACACACACACAAAAACTTACCTGGCAATGAAGTAGTGAGTTGATTGTACGTGCTGTGTATCGTGGTGAGAATCCATGGGGTGCTTGAGTAGAATGATCTAATGTGACAATGAAATAGTGAGTTGATTGTACGTGCTGTGTATCGTGGTGGGAATCCATGGGATGCTTGGTTAGAATTATCTATTCTAATGTGACAATGAAGTAGTGAGTTGATTGTACGTGCTGTGTATCGTGGTGAGAATCCATGGGGTGCTTGAGTAGAATGATCTAATGTGACAATGAAATAGTGAGTTGATTGTACGTGCTGTGTATCGTGGTGAGAATCCATGGGGTGCTTGGTTAGAATTATCTATTCTAATGTGACAATGAAGTAGTGAGTTGATTGTACGTGCTGTGTATCGTGGTGGGAATCCATGGGATGCTTGAGTAGAATGATCTATTTTAATGTGACAATGAAGTAGCGAGTTGATTGTACGTGCTGTGTATCGTGGTGAGAATCCATGGGGTGCTTGAGTAGAATGATCTAATGTGACAATGAAATAGTGAGTTGATTGTACGTGCTGTGTATCGTGGTGGGAATCCATGGGATGCTTGGTTAGAATTATCTATTCTAATGTGACAATGAAGTAGTGAGTTGATTGTACGTGCTGTGTATCGTGGTGGGAATCCATGGGATGCTTGGTTAGAATTATCTATTCTAATGTGACAATGAAGTAGTGAGTTGATTGTACGTGCTGTGTATCGTGGTGAGAATCCATGGGGTGCTTGAGTAGAATGATCTAATGTGACAATGAAGTAGTGAGTTGATTGTACGTGCTGTTTGGTGAGATGTTTATCCACGGGGTGCTTGGTTAGAATGATCTAATGTGACAAAGAAGAAGTAGTGAGGAGCTACGTGCTGTGTATCGTGGTGAGAATCCATGGGGTGCTTGGTTAGAATGATCTAATGTGACAAAGAAGAAGTAGTGAGGAGCTACGTGCTGTGTATCGTGGTGAGAATCCATGGGGTGCTTGGTTAGAATGATCTAATGTGACAAAGAAGAAGTAGTGAGGAGCTACGTGCTGTGTATCGTGGTGAGAATCCATGGGGTGCTTGGTTAGAATGATCTAATGTGACAAAGAAGAAGTAGTGAGGAGCTACGTGCTGTGTATCGTGGTGAGAATCCATGGGGTGCTTGGTTAGAATGATCTAATGTGACAAAGAAGAAGTAGTGAGGAGCTACGTGCTGTGTATCGTGGTGAGAATCCATGGGGTGCTTGGTTAGAATGATCTAATGTGACAAAGAAGAAATAGTGAGTTGATTGTACGTGCTGTGCATCGTGGTGAGAATCCATGGGATGCTTGGTTAGAATGATCTATTCTAATGTGACAATGAAGTAGTGAGTTGATTGTACGTGCTGTGTATCGTGGTGAGAATCCATGGGGTGCTCGGTTAGAATGATCCATTCTAATGTGACAATGAAGTAGTGAGTTGATTGTACGTGCTGTGTATCGTGGTGAGAATCCATGGGATGCTTGGTTAGAATGATCTATTCTAATGTGACAATGAAGTAGTGAGTTGATTGTACGTGCTGTGCATCGTGGTGAGAATCCATGGGGTGCTTGGTTAGAATGATCCATTCTAATGTGACAATGAAGTAGTGAGTTGATTGTACGTGCTGTGTATCGTGGTGAGAATCCATGGGGTGCTCGGTTAGAATGATCCATTCTAATGTGACAATGAAGTAGTGAGTTGATTGTACGTGCTGTGTATCGTGGTGAGAATCCATGGGGTGCTCGGTTAGAATGATCCATTCTAATGTGACAATGAAGTAGTGAGTTGATTGTACGTGCTGTTTGGTGAGATGTTTATCCACGGGGTGCTTGGTTAGAATGATCTAATGTGACAAAGAAGAAGTAGTGAGGAGCTACGTGCTGTGTATCGTGGTGAGAATCCATGGGGTGCTTGGTTAGAATGATCTAATGTGACAAAGAAGAAATAGTGAGTTGATTGTACGTGCTGTGTATCGTGGTGAGAATCCATGGGGTGCTTGGTTAGAATGATCTATTCTAATGTGACAATGAAGTAGTGAGTTGATTGTACGTGCTGTGTATCGTGGTGAGAATCCATGGGGTGCTTGGTTAGAATGATCTAATGTGACAAAGAAGAAATAGTGAGTTGATTGTACGTGCTGTGCATCGTGGTGAGAATCCATGGGATGCTTGGTTAGAATGATCTATTCTAATGTGACAATGAAGTAGTGAGTTGATTGTACGTGCTGTGTGGTGAGAATCCATGGGATGCTTGGTTAGAATGATCCATTCTAATGTGACAATGAAGTAGCGAGTTGATTGTACATGCTGTGTATCGTGGTGAGAATCCATGGGATGCTTGGTTAGAATGATCTAATGTGACAAAGAAGAAGTGAGCTACTGTGGTGAGAGTTATAAAAGAAGCTAGTTAGACAACAAACATTCCCTTTACTCCTCACAACAACTATCTTTCCCCCCGAATACGCCGGGCCAGCTGGACGTCTCTGGGCATGATGGTCACCCGCCGGCCGTGGATGGCGCACAGGTTGGTGTCCTCGAACAGTCCCACGAGATAGGCCTCGCAGGCCTCCTGCAGCGCCCCCATGGCCAGGCTCTGGAACCTCACATTGGTGTTGTAGTCCTGGGCGATTTCCCGCACCAGGCGCTGGAACGGCAGCTTGCGGATCACCAGCTCTGTCGACTTCTGGTAGCGCCGGATCTCTCGTAGAGCCACAGTCCCTGGTCGGTAGCGTCGTGGCTTCTTCACCTGCCCCGCGTAGATGTTCTTCGCTGTGTAGACACTCTTCCTGCCTCCTGTCTTGGCCGCTAAGTGACGTCCCGGTGTTAGCTTTCCTCCAGTGGACTTACGAGCGGTTTGCTTTGTTCGAGCCATTGCGCTGCGTTTTGCTTGGTTTCTCGCGGAGTGGCGCGTGATTGAACGTGGCTTTGAAATATTTCTTCCTCGCAGCTATCTCGAAAATCTAGGAATAAGTTTGTAAATTTAAAAACTAAGATTTTTTACATTCATGTTACCTTCAGGGTGTTACATAAAACATATAAAACTTTGAAGGACATCATTCTCATGCCAACCAGGTCTTCAGAAGAGTGTTGCATAATTACATATAGTTCCCCATTCTACATATTGGCTAGCAGAAACAGAAAGTGTCCCACCCAGAAGGAGTGTAAGTGAAACTACATGGATTTTGGTTCCAATTAACTTCATACGGCATATAATAAGTGATAACAATTTTGAATCAAAACGTCCAAAAATGGTTATAAACGGGTTAAATTCATTTTCCAATCATTTAGTCAATGGGATAACCTTTATGCCAGGTCTCACGATATTCCACAAGTTGTTTCCGCGCTAACACCTTGTATTTAAGCTAGTGGATTGGTAACATAGGTGATGTCCAAACAAACACTGAACAAGGTCCCTACCCCCCACAGAGTGATTGCTAATCAGATATATATACGCTGGAACACCAATTTAAAAAAGTTACTGACGACTTAATCCGCCACCTAAAAACGTCCCATCAGAATGTGTACCTCAAGTATATTAAAAACTAATTTATATTGAGATTAAAGAAACAAAAAATGGACCGGCCAATCAGGGTGTTCCACGTCGCTCCCGGCCTCTGTGGTCCTTTCACACAATTAGCTCAGACCTTAATTTACAGTTTGTAGGTAGCTAGAATGTATCCGCTTTCTCACACTACTCGGTGTGGCCAGGACATCTCGCTCGTTCTCTCCAGTCAAAACTGAAGGTGTTTGATCTATTGAGGATGTCTCTAGAAATAACCTGTCTCGGGACACAGCATAATTCGATGTATTAGCCCGCCACGTTACAGTTAGCTGATAAAGGGCTTGGTTGAAAGCTTCCTATAAGCAAGTAAATAAAAAGTGACGGCGTTTTATCATTTTTTTGTGAGTTACTGTAACTTAATCTAAAAACACTCATTACTTTTGAACTATTTTGGTCTATGTTTGGCTACCTAACTTGATGTTTGTTTTGGATAGTCAGTCTGGACATTGGTGTTAAATACCATCAGGATTGTTGTTACTGTCTAGAGAAGACTACACCGAAGTTTATTGTGTGAATGGGAGAAAATGTACATAATTGATTAAATAAGCTGAGAAAGAAGACCGCCGCCTTGACATAAGAGCTGATGGCGTTTATATCGGGGTGGACAATTGCGACACAATGACACTGGCGACAGCTGGCTTCTATCGGCGCGGAATGAGGCAGAAGACAGTTTTGGGTCAGGGCTGCCAGGCCGGTAATGAATCCACTTGGCAACGCTGGAGCAAGCTGGGCTATTATTGTCACTGCTTTCTACCCAGTGGGACAGGAGAGCTTAAAAATAGTGCCCAGTCCAAAACAAAGGCATACACAAGGCTGTTTGTCCTGCTTTCTATGTTTTAATCCAGTGAAACAGGTCAATGGGTCCAGTTTACACGGATCGTTACACGCTCTGTTTGTTGAGGAGAGCTACAGTTTCACTGACAATTTCACAGTGTTGTACTCTTCCTTCAATATATATAACAATGGCACCGTGTAAACATAAGTCAAACGGCTTGTAATGTAAGAAATGGAACCATTATATCACGAATATTTCTTTTAAACATAAAACAAACTTCTACTCTCCTTAATGGGATGAAAATATATATATATTGGGAGAGGCCTAGTTCATCAGTGGTGAACCCTTCCAAAAGATCACTAAAATATACACAATTATACACAAAAGATCACTAAAATATACACAATTATACACAAAAGATCACTAAAATATACACAATTATACACAAAAGATCACTAAAATATACACAATTATACACAAAAGATCACTAAAATATACACAATTATACACAAAAGATCACTAAAATACACTCATAGACAAAACTTAAGGAAGTGAAAAGTCTTTAATTATCGCCCGTTAAAGAGACAAAGGCAATTTTGTTCACACTTGGTTATCTCGTGTGTCTTCAATAAAGGTCACTGTAATATCTTTCAGAGTTATTACTGAATCCCGATATACATGGTAAAAAGTACAACTTTCTTAAGTCTTGTCCATGACTGTACAAACATAGTTCCTGATTTTTTCGTTTACTTCCTCTAATTTGTAATACCATGTTGCCAAAGACCAGCAATTCCGGCAGCGTATGTTCGGCAGGCAGAGAACGGTAAGGGCTCTCACACACACACAAAAAAAGACAAAAACCGAGAATTAGAGCCCATCAAGGCTGTTGAAGTAAACACTCGGACGTCTTGTAAACAATCCCGCTGTGTTTGTTGATTCTGTCGCCAAATCCTTCACTTCCAGTGCGGCCTCTTAGCCCTAATCTGTATACACCACGTTCTTTAGCGCCTCTGCCCGATTTGCATATTTACTCCTCCTCCCTCTTTGCTATGAGAATTCGAAACTATTATAGACGCGTATGATTCTTTTAAAAATTAAACAATTTTCTACTGCCCTTACTGCAATGAAAAATTAATGGGAGGGCCTGTCTCATCAGTGGTGAACTCTTCCAGCGGTTTCGCCAGTTTAATCTACCATACTCTTTGTTATATTGGTGTTTCATATTCCCATGACATATTCTGATAGAATTTATAAGTTAGTCTCGGAATATTGAGATTTTTCTTGGATTGTCCGAAATATCGCGTTTTGTGGCTTGGATACATTCAAGATTATGTTAGGGAAGGACATTGGTGGTTTAGAATCTGGTGTCTCTTTAAAATATCTTGATATTGTCTGTAAACTTGAGAGACTTGAAGTCTTGTATCTGGGAATTGCAGACAATACTCCTCTCTATATAGGTCTTGTAATCGTTTCACTCGACGCCATATGCAAATATGGATTTAGCACGATGCCAATGTAAGTCTTGACATACAAATCTGGTCGTTTACAGGTGAAACAGTCAAATTATTCTTTTTTTTCCCTCACTTAATATATTGTGGTGAAGAAATAATTTATTATTTAATTTAATTATTCAATGAAAATATTTGGAAATAGATTTAATTTAATTTAATTATTCAATGAAAATATTTGGAAGCAGATTTACTTTAATTATACAATATAAATTAATGATCGAAATATTTCTTTTCGTGCTTACTCAAGATTCTCTAGCTGTAGATAGTTTTGTTGATAATTGTCGACTAGACGCCGTGACGTCATCAATAAATACTTTCACATCTTAAGATATACATAGACTTGATTTCTACGCTACAATATTAATAATCAAAATCGACAATCGACCACACAAATTCGCATTTTTATATATCTTTTTACATATAGGCATATACGTTATTATGCCTTGATAAAGATATGTGTTTAGACAACCGAAATATTGGCAAATAAATCTTTTTATCTAATCCAATATATGCCTCTTTTTACTTAAATATTTAAGTATGGATTGCTCTTCAAAATGATATATGCAAATGTTCTTGTGTATTTCATCAGTAAAATTACGTATAGATTTAAGAAGATATGCAAATCTAAAAAAACAGCTTCCTCTTTCCAGAATTTGACCATTGTGTAAATTTTGCCTGCAATATGTTCTTTAAGACGAAAGTTCGATCACAACGGATGGACAACAAGATTGTGTGATTCAGTGTCCCTAATTGTCAATTACTGTCCTGTATCCCACTGTGGTGAGCTCATCGGTCTCAAGGCCACTCACGTCTGTGCGGTTCCTCACTATTACGGTCCTTTGAAACTCACTAATACGGCCTAGGGGGTCGGTGGAAGGATGGTCTAAACCGTTGGTTTTCAAACGCTGCGACGTGGGTTCGATTCCTGCATTGGGCACTTTTTTCTGATTAAAAAAAAATGCTCCAATGGCCCCCGATTCTTGCAAAAGTCCAACCCCACCAGCGAGTGCAAGTAACCAAACGGGGCTCTGGCACATTTGTAAGTGCAAAGTCGAACTGCTTTTCACATGTGTAGACATGTGATGCACTTACAGTAAAAGCAAGTCGCCTACTTCTACCCACCATGATTATCATGGCCTGTACCACGTGTACTAGGGATAAGCAAAAAAAAAAACTAATACGGCCTTGTTTGCTTACATTTATTCGCCTCGAGACAATTTCAATAAATACCGTTATTAACCTTTTAAGTACTACATATATACATATTTTCATGGGAGATACAGAAAATGAGTAGATAAAAGATAGAGTAAGATATTCGAATTTACAATGCTATACGGCAAAAATATACATATATAGAGATGTTGAAAATAGAGCAATCATCCATAAATAAATCTTTAATTAAAAAGACATATATTAGATCAAAATATGCCTTTTTAATTAAATATAGAGGTATGTAATTATTTTGATATTATTTACATAAGTTGCAACTATTCTGCTCTTCTTCTGTTCTTCTGTTATCAAATTTAATTCAATTCAAAATGTACAGTTTGCTTTTTTATCTAAAGAAAATAACCTTTAATAACAAAATTTAACGAGAGTTTTTATTGCGGTATACGTTTGTCTTCACTAAGACAATTATTCTACTGCATTATTTATAGTGCGCTTGATGAAGGCCAGCGTTCCTCTCAACGACACATAGCTATGGAAATTTCGTTTAAATCCAAAATACGGTCCCAAAAGGTGGTAAACACTTGCAAAAAATTAAAATAATACCAATATCAATCGCCGTTATGTATAATGTCTTTGTATTATGTATAAAGTAATTGTATTATGTATTTGCCGTAATAATATTATTCGCTAAGTAATTAGAAAAACAACGTTTAAAAAAAACACGAACTTTTAGGACAACCTTATAAAATACGTTGTCTGGTTTACGATATTTACAAAAATGTATTTTTCTCTTTTATAAATAATGTATATATATCGCTATGTGTGATTCTGGGATTATAAAAACGATAGGATTAAGTTTTTTTTTTTTTTGTATTTGTTTTTGAAGTGATTTGTGATTTTTGTGAATATATAAAGAAGCTCTTCTCTCCGACTTGTGTTTCTTCATGTTCCTATGTACCGTGAAGACAGGAGGCTATGTATATATAGATAGATAGGAATGCTAAGGGACAAATCACTAGTCTAGGGAGCTCTAGTTACCTCTAATGACAGACATAGGCTGCAATTACGCCAACCGTGTTGTCACCATACACTCGCCTATAATCCCGCCACTCTAATGATCTCAATCATGGGAACTTCCTGGAGTAAACTTCTTCCGTGAGTATAACCCCTTCTGAGTAGAGAGCTCAACCTATTAATTTTTCATTGATTTTTTTTTTCATCAACGTTGACTATTATGAAATTTTATGTATGTTATATAAAAATTCTTTAAATTTATCATTTTGTGATGTTTTAATTTGCTATTAACGTTTTAAGATAAAAAGAATCTCATCTTTGTTTAACTGAATGCATAGGTTTAGTCAGTATATTTTAGAATTATTTATAAACAAAACTTAAGGAATTTGTACCTTTTACCATGTATATCGGGAATCAGACAATAACTCTGAAAGATACACTCATGGACAAAACTTAAGGAAGTTGTACCTTTTACCATGTATTTCAGGATTCAGACAATAACTCCGAAAGATACACTCATGGACAAAACTTAAGGAAGTTGTACCTTTTACCATGTATATCGGGATTCAGACAATAACTCTGAAAGATACACTCATGGACAAAACTTAAGAAAGTTGTACCTTTTACCATGTATTTCAGGATTCAGACAATAACTCTGAAAGATATTACAGTGAACTTTATTGAAGACATACGAGATAACCAAGTGTGAACAACCTCTGTCTCCTAAAAAAAATAGATGGCCGATGATATCAAAAAGTTTCTATTTCCTTAAGTTTTATCCATGAGTGTAGATCTATTGCGATATCTCGCAATCTAACAAAATCCTTCAGTTCCAAGATTAGAAGATGTTTGTTTCTTAATGTTACCATCCAGATATGGTACATTCCTTCCATTTTTTTCTCACGTATTGATATTTTGATTTTAAAAAGTTAGCTACTAAATTTGTATATATTTCCCGAAGTTTTAGTGACTTGATGTCATTCTCTACAGAGGAATGATTATTTATGAATCCTATCTTCTACTTATATATGTTGCACTAGCGCGCCATCATAAAGACACAATTTGATATTGCGGAAGAGCGATTGCTCGAAGCATATTATATATTTATAAATGTATGTAATTCTGCTGTCCTCAAAGCTTATGTCCATGGTTCTTCTAAAATACCCATTCAAAGATTCTATCAACAGTATCACTATAAAAGGAAGTTCCAAAAATGCAATATAACAGAGGTATGGTAGATTAAACTGGCGAAACCGCTGAGAGGGTTCACCATTGGTGAGCCAGGCCCTCTCATTAATTTTTCCATTGCAGTAAGGGCAGTAGAAATTGTTTAATATCAAAAAGAATCTTACGAGTTATATATGTGTTTACATCGATTTTCAAAGATAATATTCAGAAATAAACATTCCTCTGAAGATAGTGAAAGAGATAGAATCACTGAAATGCTAGTTATTATATAAAAAAATTGGTTGCAGCTCTATATTTCTCCAATAAACTTCCAAACAATAAATGATGGTTTTAAAAAAGGTTTGATAGCATTTAGAGCGTATTTCTATGCTCGTTGATTGTATTTCGCTTAACTATGTCTGGGAATGGTAAAGAAAAAAGAGTACTTTCCAAGGATCGAATGCAGGGACAAGACAGAGAGAATATCACTCAAGTTCCCGGCCTGTGTGTGGCCCAAGTGGCGTCTGTCACCAGTCATTGCGTTTACGACCCCCTGACATATGACCTGCAGCAGTCTGAGGCCCCGTGTAGTCTCTGGCGAACATTTATAGATCAATCCGTGCTCTTTCGTACACTTTATCTGATGTTGATAACGTTGTGGGGGTTAGCAGACGGGTAGTCTAAATCCTTGTTTTTATATCTCTACGACCCGGGATTGAATCCCGCATTGGGCACTTTTTTTCTAATTTATAATCTATCTCTACTTATCCAAACTTCATGTGGCCATGATAACCATGGTTGGACCTTAGTCGAGTAGTCTAAACGGCTGGTTTTCGACCGCTACGATTTGAATCGAATCCCGCATTGGGCACTTTTCCTAATTTAAAAAAAAAATTCTCTAATGGCTGCTGATTTTTGAAAAAGTCGATCAAAACTAGCGAGTGCAAGTAATCAAAAACTGGGCTTTGTTACATTTGTAAGTGTAAAAGTCTAACTGTGCCTTTAACCTATGTAGACATGTGGTGTACTTATTTGGAGAAGATATTACAGTTTTTTTACTTGTTACCTTAATTGTCATATAAAACTTGTTAATTATTGTCTTTAATGCTTATCTAAGTATAAACGTATGCTTTCAATCCACGGGAGATCTTCCTTAGTAGATGTAACAACAGTAGTAGATCTGTAGGATCATTAATCACCACAGACACGGTTAGACACTAAAGTTGTTTTTATTTCAAAAAGTCTCTCGACTTATTTAGGCATACAATTTTTAGTTAAATGGTATTCTAACAATAAAGAAATATAACATATTGTTTACAATAAAATATAAAATAATTTAATAAAGAATAATTAAATATTTACATTTACAAAATGTAACTTTTATAAAACACAAAGTTTAACACAACGCCATCTAGGTGTGGCATTTGGAATTATTTAACCCTACAGATCTGTAGAAACTCTTGGAAACCAGTCATTGTGATCATTAGTGACTTCAGTTCTTTCAATAATCTCATGGTGATAATGACACTTTTATGTTCGGATCCATCATTCTTTGCTCAATTTATTTCTGTTATCGAGTGTTCAGTGATTGGTTTTACGACTTTCTGATGACAATTTAAAGTACCGTTTTTTTACTGATCGTTCTAGTTTGTGGGAGGTCTTTTTTTTATCAGTTTGTGAAGGATGATTATATATCTTTTATGGATATAACATTTCTTATCTATTTTAAAGATTCTTTTATCCATCTTTCTCTTGACGATCTTGTATTGTAGATTCCCCCTTGAAGACCTAACGGTGACTTTGAATGACATTTTTACTGTCGGCTTTGTGGGTGGTCGAGTGTAAGAGATGAATCCATTTAAGGATAAGTTACATATTGGCTCATTTAAGGATAAGTTACATATTGGCTCATTTAAGGATAAGTTACATATTGGCTCATTTAAGGATAAGTTACATATTGGCTCATTTAAGGATAAGTTACATATTGGCTCATTTAAGGATAAGTTACATATTGGCTCATTTAAGGATAAGTTACATATTGGCTCATTTAAGGATAAGTTACATATTGGCTCATTTAAGGATAAGTTACATATTGGCTCATTTAAGGATAAGTTACATATTGGCTCATTTAAGGATAAGTTACATATTGGCTCATTTAAGGATAAGTTACATATTGGCTCATTTAAGAATAAGTTACATATTGGCTCATTTAAGAATAAGTTACATATTGGCGGGGTCATTCTCTCCCTAAACGATCTGTCATAAATATCTTTTATGATCTTATGACGGATATTTGACACGTGGTGGCGTTTTACTTTGCTGACTTTTGGTATTAAATCTTTATGGATTTATTTCTCTATTTAAGAAGTATCGAAAGAACGTATTTCTGTAAGTGGTTTAGATGTTTGTCTTTTTATCCGATCTATTTCTCTAATCCCCGTTATTTATCTTAATAGAACTTACCATTCTTATGTACTAATGATCTACCTGATTCTTCCTTGTACCCTCATGGACAAAACTTAAGGAAGTGGATTATCTTTGATGTCGCTGGTTATCTGTATTTTTTACGGAGACAGAGACAATTTTGTTCACACTTAGTTATCTCGTGTGTCTTCAATAAAGGTCACTGTAATATATTTTAGAGTTATTGTATGAATCCCGATATACATGCTGAAAGGTACAACTTCATTAGGTTTTGTCCATGAGTGTATCTTTCAGAGTTATTGTCTCAATCCCGATATACATGTTGAAAGGTACAACTTCCTTAAGTTTTGTCCATGAGTGTATCTTTCAGAAGTATTGTCTGAATCCCGATATACATGCTGAAAGGTACAACTTCCTTAAGTTTTGTCCATGAGTGTATCTTTCAGAAGTATTGTCTGAATCCCGATATACATGCTGAAAGGTACAACTTTCTTAAGATTTGTCCATGAGTGTAATATAGAAAAGGTTTATATAAATAATTTACCACTCAAATAAGAAACCGTCAAAATGGCGTTTAACGGAGAGGTGACCTTTATTTTATATGCTATCAAGATTTTAAACTCAAGTTTGTTTTGCTTTAAACGGTGAGCGTTTTGTGTTTATCTACATTCGATATTTTTTTCTCAAATGTTTCTAGTTAAGTTGAACCAATCCCCCAGCAGTAACTTTGGTACCATTAGCCTCCGAGTCCATGGAAGACGATGGCAGTCACGTGGAGAGCTGACGTTACGGTGGAATGTTGGGATGGACTCTGGACTCCGGAACAGGAAGCGGATTGGACACTGGAGACACGTGACCCGAGCTCTCGACGTGTGTCCTTCAGCGACAGTCCTGGTCGAGGCTAAACCTTTCTGAAAACTAGGTTTGAGAATCGAATTTTAAAAATTCGAAATTCCAGCGGTGATGGTCAGACATTCTATGGAACCTCCTGGCTAGGGATGTAAAGCTACTGGACAATGTAATCCTATGGATGTGAGGAGTCGGTGAAAGGATGGTCTAAACCGCTGGTTTTTGACCGCTACGACCCGGGTTCGATTCCCGCATTGGGCACTTTTTTTTCTGATTAAAAAAAATGCTCCAATGTCCCTCGATTCTTGCAAAAGTCCAACCCCATCAGCCAGTGCAAGTAACCAAACGGGGCTCTGGCACATTTGTAAGTGCAGTGTCGAACTGCTTTTCACATGTGTAGACATATGGTGCACTTACAGTAAAAGCAGTCGCCTACTTCTACCCACCATGATTATCGTGGCCTGTACCACGTGTACTAGGGATAAGCAAAAAAAAAAAAAATACTATGGATGTAAGACATTATGGCGCCTATGGCAACGAAGCCAGTAGTCGCTGGGAAGCTAGTCAGAAGGGGCCTTGGTTCACCCCGGGAAGTCTTCTAATTAGCAGTGCTGCAGAGCGGTAATTGCATTTTAATTTGCACGTTGACAATCCTGGAGACCTTCGTGGGATCTCCGTGAAGCAACTCAGGTAAACAAGGAGCTTTCGGATCTAGCTCTTTCTCACAACCTCGAGTAATTTTACACATTTCATTTTTAATTGAATATCTAGATCATGTAATCTAATTATATTTTAACGCATATTCTCATCACACACGATTTCTAGATATGTTATAATTGTAAACATTTGTTTTTTTTTTTTTTCAGTTGTTCATAGTCATTAATTGCATATCCACTCATGGACAAAACTTAAGGAAGTTGTACCTTTCAGCATGTATATCGGGATTCAGACAATAACTCTGAAAGATATTACAGTGACCTTTATTGAAGACACACCAGATAACCAAGTGTGAACAACCTCTGTCTTTCTTTTAAAGAAACAGACAACCGTCGATATCAAATGCTTTCCACTTCCTTAAGTTTTGTCCATGAGTATATACTGAGAAATATTTCTAGAAATTTTAATCAAGGTGTAAAAAGTGAGAACGCATCTTTCTTTTAATCTTCTTTTTCTCCACTTTTCGATTTTTATATTGAATGAATTTATGGACAGAAAATGTTCTGTTTTGTCCATTTTGAGATCAATGTGAAATGTCGCAATCTTAAATTCGTTTACATACTGGAAGGATCTACTTGTGTACACCACATGTCGACGTGCAAATATGGAAATAAGGAAGTTTCCTCTTACAAATTTCCATATCAGTGTTTGATTACTTTCGCTCTGTGACTGGACGACTGTGTTGAAAGAAGAACATACAATCTGCCGCCACAGAAAAGATGTATTGAACAGGGATTGATGTGCAAGATTCCAACAGCTGCAAATATGTTTAGACCGATACTCTCACGTGATCGAGTGGCCAATTATGCAAATTGACAGCGTTTAGGTTCTCCACGCTCGTGCTGACGGAGGTCAACTACTGTCTCATGTTCCTTTAATGAGGACTCCTTGACAGATTTCACTGGAGTCTGTCTGTCTTTCTGTCTGGCTGGCTGGGACATCTCCACGTTGACGGAGACAATTCAAATAATTGTATTGATAGCTATCCAATTATATAGGCACATAGATTGCACAGTGAATTTGTCTATAAGGCTAGGTACAGTACGTTACAGAGTACGCTGAAAGATCGCCGCGAGACTTGAAAGACACTCTATCTGTTTGTCTGGCTTGCTGGGACATCTTCTGTTCTTCACGTTGACAATTAAAATAATCTTATTGATAGCTAGCCACTTATATCGGTACATAAATCACACAGTAAATGTATGTACAATTCTATGTTTGAAGGATAAAATCATCTGAAATGTTAATAAAATAATTTTAAAAAACGGCTTTTAGAGGATAAGTGTTTTGCTTGCTTGCTAGAAACTTATCCTCAGAAAATCAGTTTTTGAATTATTATTAACATTTAAAAGGATTTTATCTTTCGAATTTGCAAAAAAAAAAAACAGTTCTGAAATGTTTTCAATATATGATGAGATGAAGTCCTAAATCAAACATAAAGCAAGCAGAGTTTCCTCGGAAGCCGTTTTTGAATTATTACAATCCTATGTATAATTAATATGTACATTGCCATCGTTGTAGAGCACGTAGGTAGATCTCCAGTGACACCTCATTTCTCTGTTGACCAAGTAGACGGCTGGCCGACGAGATGATGACATGGTCCTCAAGGTTCACTGCGACAGTTCAGACAGAAGGGGAGAAAGTTGGCTGTTGATGTCATTCTTGACATCCTCATTGACATCTCACTGCTCTATTCCGCCATTAGAGCCATTGGAAACCAGTCCACTTGCGTCCATT
>CP092875.1:91027337-91060575 GCA_030710605.1 Cordylochernes scorpioides | reverse complement strand
TGTTTCTTCACATGTTCCTATGTACCGTGAAGACAGGAGGCTATGTATATATAGAGAGGAATGCTATGGGACAAATCACTAGTCTAGGGAGCTCTAGTTACCTCTAATGACAGACATAGGCTGCAATTACGCCAACCGTGTTGTCACCATACACTTGCCTATAATCCCGCCACTCTAATGATCTCAATCATGGGAACTTCCTGGAGTAAACTTCTTCCGTGAGTATAACCCCTTGTTAGTAAAGAGCTCAACCTATTAATTTTTCATAGATTTTTTTTTTTAACAAAGTTGACTATTATTGAATTTTATGTATGCTATATAAAAATTATTCAAATTTATCATTTTGTGATGTTCTAATTTGCTATTAGCGCTTTAAGATTAAAATAATAATAATAATAATAATCTAATCTTTGTGTAACTGAATGAATAGATTTAGTTAATATTTTATAATTATTTATGAACAAAACTTAAGGAAGTTGTACCTTTTACCATGTATATCGGGATTCAGACAATAACCCCGAAAGATACACTCATGGACAAAACTTAAGGAAGTTGTACCTTTACCATGTATATCAGGATTCAGACAATAACTTTGAAAGATACACTCATGGACAAAACTTAAGGAAGTTGTACCTTTTAGCATGTATATCGGGATTCAGATAATAACTCTGAAAGATATTACAGTGACCTTTATTGTGAAGACACACAAGATAACCAAGTGTGAACAGCCTCTGTCTCCTAAAAAAATAGATGGCCGATGATATCAAAGAGTTTCCATTTCCTTAAGTTTTATCCATGAGTGTAAATCTATTGCTCTATCTCGCAATCTAACAAAATCCTTCAGTTACAAGATTAGAAGATGTTTGTTTCTTATTGTTACCATCCAGATATGGTACATTCCTTCCATTTTTTCACGTATTGATATTTTGATTTTAAAAAGTTAGCGACCAAATTTTTATATACGACGCTTCAGTGACTTGATGATGACTTTTCAGTGGAATGATTATTTCTGAATCCTATCTTCTACTTATATATGCTAGACGAAAAACATGGTGAAGGAAGACGAGTTTCTTTTATTGAAGCATGGGTGCAAGCTTTCGGGTAAAAACCCTTCAACAGGCGAGCAATGAAGCGCGACTTATAAGAACTATGGTACAAATGGTAGGAATATAGGAATAAGTCGCGCTTCAATGCTCGCCTGTTGAAGGGTTTTTACCCGAAAGCTTGCACCTATGCATCAATAAAAGAAACTCGTCTTCCTTCACCATGTTTTTTTCGTCTAATTTCAATCCAGGAAGAATTCTTTATCTATACTTATATATGTGTTTACAACGACTTTCTAAGATAATATTCTGAAATAAACATTCCTCTGAGGAGATTGACAGAGAATCAATGAAACATTGGGAAATATATAAAAATGTGGCTGATGTAGCTGTATCTTTCCCTAACAAATTCTTCCAACTCTTCCCATCCCTGGACACTTTTATTTTCCGTTTATCATTACTCTTCACAATTCATCCTTTCATACTTCATTCCTAAGGTTAGAAATAATCGTTATTTCTCCTTAAAATAAATTTCAATTTTTCGTTCAAAAGAAACACATGCGGGATAATTTTCAAATGTCGTTTTCAAGCAGCATTATATTGTATGACAAATTTTGTTTTTTAAAAAGTTAGCGTTTAGCGTATTTCCATATTCGTTGATTGTATTCTTCTCTACTTTGAATGGTAAAAAAAAAAGAGTCTTTCCAAGGATCGAACGCAGGGACAAGACAGAGAGAATATCACTCAAGTTCCCGGCCTGTGTGTGGCCCAAGTGGCGTCTGTCACCAGTCATTGCGTTTACGACCCCCTGACATATGACCTGCAGCAGTCTGAGGCCCCGTGTAGTCTCTGGCGAACATTTATAGATCAATCCGTGTTCTTTCGTACACTTTATCTCATGTTGATAACGTTGTGGAGGTTAGTGGACAGGTAGTCTAAACCCTTGTTTTTATATCGTTATAACCCGGAATCGAATCCCGTATTGGGCACTTTTTTTCTAATTTAAAATCTATCTTTACTTATCCAAACTTCACGTGGCCATGATAACCATGGTTGGAACTTAGTCGAGTGGTCTAAACGGTTGGTTTTCGACCGCTACGATTTGAATCGAATCCCGCATTGGGCACTTATCCTAATTAAAAAAAAAAATTCTCCAATGGCTGCTGATTTTTGAAAAAGTCGATTAAACTAGCGAGTGGCAAGTAATCAAAAACTGGGCTCTGTCAAACTTGTAAGTGCAAAAGTCGAACTGATTTTCACATGTGTAGACATGTAGTGCACTTACAGTAAAAGCAGTCGCCAACTTCTACCCACCATGATTATCATGGCTACGTATCACTACGTATACTAGGTATAATAATAATATTAAAACGTTCACTTAGTAGCAATAGAGACAATTTTAAAAATTATTAACATCTACAAAAAAAAAATCCTTTCATTAGACCATATGGTCCCATATCGTTCACCATATCTTGAAGTTCAACATTAAAGCTAGTCAAACAATGAGGTAAGAGTAACAAGAAATAAATAAGTAATCAGCTAAGTACAGTCTTGGTTTGGAGAAATAACAATCTATTATTGTCTTCTTGTCATCACCTTCATCTGTTTGCGATAGTCTCAACTTTTCTTCTAACTTGTACAACTAATGTACAAGTAGACAACTTTTTTTTTTTTTTTGGTTATCCCTAGTACACGTGGTACAGGCCATGATAATCATGGTGGGTAGAAGTAGGCGACTGCTTTTACTGTAAGTGCACCACATGTCTACACATGTGAAAAGCAGACAACATATAATATAAACGATCAGAGAAGATATTGCCACGTGGAAAATTAGGGAAGACAAAATCTTCAGGAGGAGACAACAATTTATTTCAGACAAGAACAAACTATGAATGGTAAACAAAGGATAAGGAATGAGGGAAGTTTACAGAGAAATGTCGAAATTGATAATCTGTTATTAAAATAAAAAAATAAAAAATACTTCGCTACAATATTATATATTTTTTTGCTTTTTACCTTGATTGTTATATGAAACTTGTTAATTATTGTCTTTCCTGCTTATCTAATTATAAACATAAGCTTTCAATCCACGGGAGATCTTCCTCAGTAGATGTAACAACAGAAGTAGATCTGTAGGATCATTAATCACCACAGACACGGTTAGCCACTAAAGTTGTTTTTAATTCAAAAAGTCTCTCAACTTATTTAGGCATACAATTTTTAGTTAAATGGTATTCTAACAAAAAAGAAATATAGCATATTGTTTACAATAAAATATAAAATAATTTAATAAAGAATAATTAAATATTTACATTTACAAAATGTAACTTTTATAACACACAAAGTTTAACACAGCGCCATCTAGGTGTGGCATTTGTAATTATTTAACCCTACAGATCTGTAGAAACTCTTGGAAACCAGTCATTGTGATCATTAGTGACTTCAGTTCTTTCAATAATCTCATGGTGATAATGACACTTTTATGTTCGGATCCATCATTCTTTGCTCAATTTATTTCTGTTATCGAGTGTTCAGTGATTGGTTTTACGACTTTCTGATGACAATTTAAAGTGCCGTTTTTTTTACTGATCGGTCTAGTTTGTGGGAGGTCTTTTTTTTATCAGTTTGTGAAGGATGATTATATATCTTTTATGGATATAACATTTCTTATCTATTTTAAAGATTCTTTTATCCATCTTTCTCTTGACGATCTTGTATTGTAGATCCCCCTTGTAGACCTAAAGGTAACTTTGAATGACATTTTTACTGTCGGCTTTGTGGGAGGTCGAGTGTAAGAGATGAATCCATTTAAGGATAAGTTACATATTGGCTCATTTAAGAATAAGTTACATATTGGCTCATTTAAGGATAAGTTACATATTGGCTCATTTAAGGATAAGTTACATATTGGCTCATTTAAGGATAAGTTACATATTGGCTCATTTAAGGATAAGTTACATATTGGCTCATTTAAGGATAAGTTACATATTGGCTCATTTAAGGATAAGTTACATATTGGCTCATTTAAGGATAAGTTACATATTGGCTCATTTAAGGATAAGTTACATATTGGCTCATTTAAGGATAAGTTACATATTGGCTCATTTAAGAATAAGTTACATATTGGCTCATTTAAGGATAAGTTACATATTGGCGGGGTCATTCTCTCCCTAAACGATCTGTCATAAATATCTTTTATGATCTTATGACGGATATTTGACACGTGGTAGCGTTTTACTTTGCTGACTTTTGGTATTAAATCTTTATGGATTTATTTCTCTATTTAAGAAGTATCGAAAGAACGTATTTCTGTAAGTGGTTTAGATGTTTGTCTTTTTATCCGATCTATTTCTCTAATCCCCATTATGTCTCTTAATAGAACTTACCATTTTTATGTTCTAAAGATCTACCTGTCTCTTCCTTGTACCCTCATGGACAAAACTTAAGGAAGTGGATTATCTTTGATGTCGCTGGTTATCTGTATTTTTTACGGAGACTGAGATAATTTTGTTCACATTTGGTTATCTTGTGTGTCTTCAATAAAGGTCACTGTAATATCTTTCAGTTATTGTCTCAATCCCGATATACATGCTGAAAGGTACAACTTTCTTAAGTTTTGTCCATGAGTGTATCTTTCAGAGTTATTGTCTGAATCCCGATATACATGCTGAAAGGTACAACTTCCTTAAGTTTTGTCCATGAGTGTATCTTTCAGAGTTATTGTCTGAATCCCGATATAAATGCTGAAAGGTACAACTTCCTTAAGTTTTGTCCATGAGTGTATCTTTCAGAGTTATTGTCTGAATCCCGATATACATGCTGAAAGGTACAACTTTCTTAAGATTTGTCCATGAGTGTAGTATAGAAAATGTTGATATAAATAATTTTTACCCCTCAATTAAAAAACCAACAGGCAAAATGGCGTTTAACGGAGAGGTGACCTTCATTTTTATAGTCTATCAAGATGTTAAACTCAAGTTTGTTTTGCTTTAAATAGTGAGTGTTTTGTGTTTATATACATTCGACATTTTTTCTCAAATGTTTCTAGTTAAGTTGAACCGATCTCCCAGCAGTAACTTTGGTACCATTAGCCTCCGAGTCCATGGAAGACGATGGCAGCCACGTGGAGAGCTGACGTTACGGTGGAATGTTGGGATGGACTCTGGACTCCGGAACAGGAAGCGGATTGGACACTGGAGACACGTGACCCGAGCTCTCGACGTGTGTCCTTCAGCGACAGTCCTGGCATCCACTCTTGGTCGACGCTAAACCTTTCTGAAAACAAAGTTTGAGAATCGAATTTTAAAAATTCGAAATTCCAGCGGTGATGGTCAGACGTCCCATGGAACCTCCTGGCTTGTAGAGCTATTTGACAATATAATCCTATGGATAAGGGGGGTCGGTGGAAGGATGGTATAAACCGCTGGTTTTCGACCGCTACGACCCGGGTTCGATTCCCGCATTGTGAACTTTTTTCTTGATTAAAAAAAATGCTCCAATGTCCCTCGATTCTTGCAAAAGTCCAACCACATCAGCGAGTGCAAGTAACCAAACGGGGCTCTGGTACATTTGTAAGTGCAGTGTCGAACTGATTTTCACATGTGTAGACATATGGTGCACTTACAGTAAAATCAGTCGCCTACTTCTACCCACCATGATTATCGTGGCCTGTACCACGTGTACTAGGGATAAGAAAAAAAAACTATGAATGTAAGACATTATGGCGCCTATGGCAACGAAGCCAGTAGTCGCTGGGAAGCTAGTCAGAAGGGGCCTTGGTTCACCCCGGGAAGTCTGCTAATTAGCAGTGCTGCAGAGCGGTAATTGCATTTTAATTTGCACGTTGACAATCCTGGAGACCTTCGTGGGATCTCCGTGAAGCAACTCAGGTAAACAAGGAGCTTTCGGATCTTGCTCTTTCTCACAACCTCGAGTTTACATGATTTTACATATTTCATTTTAATTGAATATCTAGATCATGTAATCTAATTATATTTTAACGCATATTCTCAGCACACACGATTTCTAGATCTGTTATAATTGTAAATATTTGTTTTTTCAGTTGTTCATAGTCTTTAATTACATATCCGCTCATGGAGACAAAACTTAAGGAAGTTGTACCTTTTAGCATGTATATCGGAACACTAACTCTGAAAGATATTTGATACAGTGTGACTTTTATTGAAGACACACGAGATAATCAAGTGTGAACAAAATTGCTTCTGTCTCTCTTTTAAAGAAACAGACAACCGTCGATATCAAATGCTTTCTACTTCCTTAAGTTTTGTCCATGAGTATATACTGAGAAATATTTCATATTCTATATCAAGGTGTAAAAAGTGAGAACGCATCTCTCCTAATCTTCTTTTTCTTCACTTTTCGATTTTCATATTGACGAATTTATGGACACAAATATTCTGTTTGTCCATTTTGAGATCAATGTGAAATGTCGCAATCTTAAATTCGTTCACAGACTAGAAGGATCTACTTGTGTACACCACATGTCTACGCGCAAATATGGAAATAAGGAAGTTTCCTCTTACAAATTTCCATATCAGTGCTTGATTACTTTCGCTCTGTGACTGGACGACTGTGTTGAAAGAAGAACATACAATCTGCCGCCATAGAAAAGATGTATTGAACAGGGATTGATGTGCAAGATTCCAACAGCTGCAAATATGTTTAGACCGATACTCTCACGTGATCGAGTGGCCAATTATGCAAATTGACAGCGTTTAGGTTCTCCACGCTCGTGCTGACGGAGGTCAACTACTGTCTCATGTTCCTTTAATGAGGACTCCTTGACAGATTTCACTGGAGTCTGTCTGTCTTTCTGTCTGGCTGGCTGGGACATCTCCACGTTGACGGAGACCATTCAAATAATTGTATTGATAGCTATCCAATTATATAGGTACATATATTGCACAGTGAATTTGTCTATAAGGCTAGGTACAGTACGTTACAGAGTACGCTGAAAGATCGCCGCGAGACTTGGAGGACACTCTATCTGTTTATCTGGTTTGCTGGGACATCTCCTGTTCTTCACGTTGACAATTAAAATAATGTTATTGATAGCTAGCCACTTATATCGGTACATAAATCGCACAGTAAATGTATGTACAATTCTATGTTTGAAGGATAAAATCATCTGAAATGTTAATAAAATAATTTTAAAAAACGGTTTTTAGAGGATAAGTGTTTTGCTTGCTTGCTAGAAACTTATCCTCAAAAAATCAGTTTTTGAATTATTATTAACATTTAAAAGGATTTTATCTTTCGAATTTGTGAAAAAAAAAAAAAGTTCTGAAATGTTTTCAATAGATGATGAGATGAAGTCCTATATGAAACATAAAGCAAGCAGAGTTTTCTCCGAAGCCGTTTTTGAATTATTACAATCCTATGTATAATTAATATGTACATTGCCATCGTTGTAGATCACGTAGGTAGATCTCCAGCGACACCTCATTTCTCTGTTGACCAAGTAGACGGCTGGCCGACGAGATGATGACATGGTCCTCAAAGTTCACTGCGACATTTCAGACATAAAGGTAGAAAGTTGACTGCTGATATCAGTTTTTGCATCCACATTGACAATCTTGTTATGTAATTAAAGTAAGTAAGAAATCCGTAACCAATTTAAATTTACATATTATTTATTATTAACAGCAATTATACAAAACAAATCTTGGTATATGTCTACATAAAAACAACGAAAACAATAATAATTCTATACATACAAGTTTTTTTTAAAGCACAAGCTCATCTATAGCCATTGTTACTCTGCGTAATATTCCAACAAATCTTCCATATCAGTATTCTGCCATTAGAGCCATTGGAAACTAGGCCACTTACGTCCATTGATTGATGAAACTGCTAAATCTTTTCCTAAACACACAAAATGTAACATTGAATAAACACTCGCCAGTATATACTGTAAAATGTATTTATTATATTTCTTTATTGGCCAAACATCATCTGTGAATTATTGTTCTCTTGTTAGCAAACATGCTTCATCTCCCTTGTTTGCATATTGTCTAAAAACCATTTTACATATTACATGTCCTTGATCTCAATGATTCATTTCTCTAAGATATCTTTCTATGTAACAAAAATCTCTATATAAAAAATACTTAAAAGTTTCTATATAAAAGCGTAACCCCATGATGTTATTCAGAAAAAAAAATACATTCACACAGATAATTAAAAAAAACATTGACGATCACAGATGATAATCACTAAAATTAAATTTAATTAAACTCACAGAAATAAAAGAAATGTCATTTTAAAAAATTGGGAAAAAAAGTTCACGCGTCAAGGCCAATCTTAGATAATTCCACGGGGGAATTCCAGACATCCCTCTTAATAAGGCGATCAGAGTCCTTGGTCAAATTTTATTAAATTGCGCTCATAGAGAGAAGAAGGAATTCCTTTATTTGGGAGAGATAGAACCTCGTAAAGCCCGGATGCGGTTATGTAAATCAGCCTTATTTGAATATGAAGGAATTTCATATATTCATCGCTCTAAACCTGTTGTGGACATATTTGGGTATATGTAATAGAAAATTTGTGTTGATAATGCCATCTGTCGGCGATTTTCTTAAATGATTCTTCTTTGATAATGAGATGGTCAAAAAGTCCCCATTGATATAATAAAGATTGATACAGAAAATGAATACAGTGCTGTGTGTATACATTTTATTAATTATATATAACTAGACATTCATAGACAAAACTTAAGGAAGTTGTATCTTTTAGCATATATATCGGGATTCAGATAGTAACTATGAAAGATATTTGATACAGAGCGTCTTTTTTTTTATTGAAGACACACAAGATAACCAAGTGTGTGAACAAAATTACCACTGACTCACTTAAAAAAACATACGACCAGCGACATCAAAGATATTCCACTTCCTCAAGTTTTGTCCATGAGTGTACGTATATAGCTGGCATGTTTTATTGAGTCAAATTTTCAAAAATAATAACTCTCGTGTTAAACTATATATAAAAACGCTTTGTAAGATATTTTACACTGGGATTATGGAATGGGCAAATAGGAAATGGAGGGTCGGTGGATTAAAGGTTCTTTACGCTTCAAAAACAGGGAAGAACAGAACGTATGTTATATTGATAGTTCTTCTACTGCCAGGGCAGATAAGAACCAAAATCAGACGCCGTGTAATTGGTTTTTATACGCTGTGAAAAAAAAAACCGTGTGAATTGTTCTTGCACGGCGCGAAGACAGGAAAGCACTAGAGAAGAATGCCGTATTAGTGGTTCTTCTTCCTTGTAAGGAAATAGAAAAGCCAAAAAGCAAGCACCATGTTAATAATACAATGTTAGTCACAATGTGAAACAAGAAAGAACCAAACCGTGTCAATTGTTATTCCACGGCGCGAAGACAGGGAAACAATACTCAACTATACTTGCTAAACTAAAACTTTACCTCATGTAAAACTGACTTTACTATGTATATAGCTATGGATATATGTAAATATTAATATGTAAAGAAATCTATGTAGTTAATGTCTGAATAAAGAGTTTTAAAACGTGGAAGAACTAGAAGTATGATGTATCAGTGGTTCTTCTAATCTATAAGGAAATGGAAAATCCAAAAATCAAGCGCCGTGTGAAGAATACAATGTTGATCACGATATGAAACAAGAAACAACCAGTAGTTCTCCCACACTACAAAGACAAGAAACACCCAGCTCAGACGACCTTCACACAAAGAATCGTGCTGGTCAATTTACACCGAGAGGTCACGCTTCTTTGGCGCCACTCTGGAAACTTTACAAATTCTGGAATACACATTGAGTTCATCACACGTCGTTTGAATTAACTGATCTCAGCTATCTCTGTACGGCCGCTTCACATCTCTTTATTCCAGTTCAGTAATTACAACCTCAGACATGTGGAGTAGCCCTTCCAGGAGTGCGAATACTTCAGTAAAATCAAAAATGACTGAACCGATATACCTTGAGATCAAAATTCAATAAAATAATTCCTTGTGTGAGAAAGTGACAATGGGAAGAACATATCTACATATTGTCCCCCACAGCTGAGTGGAGAAATGACTACCCGTGAGATGCTAGCACCTCTAATACCTCTAGCACCTCTAGCATCTCTAACACCTCTAGCATCTCTAGCACCTCTAGCATCTCTAACACCTCTAGCATCTCTAGCATCTCTAGCACCTCTAGCATCTCTAACACCTCTAGCATCTCTAACACCTCTAGCATCTCTAGCATCTCTAACACCTCTAGCATCTCTAGCATCTCTAACACCTCTAGCATCTCTAACACCTCTAGCATCTCTAACACCTCTAGCATCTCTAGCATCTCTAACACCTCTAGCATCTCTAACACCTCTAGCATCTCTAACACCTCTAGCATCTCTAACACCTCTAGCATCTCTAGCATCTCTAACACCTCTAGCATCTCTAACACCTCTAGCATCTCTAACACCTCTAGCATCTCTAACACCTCTAGCATCTCTAGCATCTCTAACACCTCTAGCATCTCTAGCATCTCTAACACCTCTGTATCAATGATAAGTTAGTGTTTCCTGTTTTCTCCCGTAGAAGGACTTTCATGACCGAAAACTATTTATATGAATTGAATTTCTTAAAAGAAACTTATCACTGAAATCCTGTATGTATTCAATACACACACTTAATAACTAAACTCCAATAAGAGACTACCTCCAGGAGACACCAGGAGTATATTCGACTTTAGGTAGGCTCTAGTGAAAGGTTTCAATATATTACTTATTTGCTAGAAGAGACCAAAGCTGATGGCGACAAGTTGTTTTATTGGAGAGATATGCGCTTGGCGAACTTTGGGATAATAACGTCCTTTAACAGGCTATAATACGAAATACAAGAAACTAGAGGAGAAAGTAATGATATATATACATGTAGTAATTTCCACTTATGCAAATTAATACTAGTATATATATCATTTCTTTCTCCCCTCTAGTTTCTTGTATATATATACATGTAGTAATTTTCATAAGTGTAAGTTACCACATGTATATATTATATAATCTAAAATACAAATATTTTATTTTTTTAAAAAACATATATTTTATTTTTTCATTCATTGACTGTTCTGCATTTTTGACCATATATTCAAAACATACCATTTTTATTATTATTATTTTTTTTGTAAATATGTATATTTAACCCTACCTATCTTTTATTCACGATTATAGAATTCATTATATAAATTCTATATTCCTGTGATATAAATAATTTTATGTATATTTTTACTTCAAGAGATTCAAAATAAAAATATGCTTGAAAGGTAAATAATTATCTTTACTTTTCCACGACTGCACCTCTTTTCAACAATCAAACACACAAAAAATTTCTAATCTATAATATATATATATCATATCTCCTTTAGTTTCTTGAATTCCTATTTCAGCCTGTTGAGAGATGTTATTTTGTCCAAAAGCTCGTTAAACTTATATATCTTTAATAAAGAAACTTGTTGCTTTTACCTCTTCATAGCAACCGGAGATTTTTCTTATTGTAATATCACTTATTTGTTAATAAATGATTTCGACCAAAATCTGTCAATGAATCCCAATTCCCATTCCTGGATACTTTATTTTTCCGTTTATCATTACTCTTCGCAATTGATTCTTTCATACTTCATCCTTAAGGTTAGAAATAATCGTTATTTCTCCTTAAAATAAATTTCGATTTTTCGTTCAAAAGAAACACATGCGGGATAATTTTCAAATGTCGTTCCCAAATAGATCCATAAGACCTGAAGGATCCACCACCACCAGCTCTATCTACAGAATTCAGCCACATCCATCCAGCCGTGTGAGATTGCTGCCGTGTGTAGTGAAGTGTGGAGATGTGAGGGGGGATGTTCACCTCACCGTGAAATGTGCGGCGGTCAGTCGTCTGCTCTTGATCGATGGATCGCCTGCTGCCCTTTATTTAGTTCGTCTGCTTACATTTAAATATCCCCGTTTCTTATTGTCGTGACACGGCGTCATGTTTTCTGCGGAACTGAGCTTTGTGTATGTACTCCAGTATATTTACATATAGAGAGAGAAAGATATACTGGACATAAGTATTTAAGAATAAGGGAAGATTTGATGACTGATATCTCAACATGAGGTCAATTTAACTAATGGCCATGGAGTTTCATTCAATAGTTCACACTCTGTCTTAGCTCATCTCCAACGTGACCGTACAGGAAGTAGCAAGCTCGAAGTGTTGCCTTCGAGAGTTTATATAAAAAAAAACAATCTAAAAAGTTTACCTATCACGTCAAAATCGACATCAAAAACAAGACGCGATTTATATTTTGGCCATAGATTTGGCCTAGCTACTTTGGTAGCTAAAAACCTCTTTGTCAGATTGTGAAGATTCCATTAGATCTACCTTAGCATGTATATATCGGGATTCAGACAATAACTCTGAAATATATTTGATACAGTGTGACCTTTATTGAAGACACGCGAGATAACCAAGTAGGAACAGCCACTGTCTCCTTAAAAAAATAGATGACCGGTGACATAAAATATTTTCAACTTTCTTATGTCTTGTCCATGAGTGTATATGAGCTCCATAAGTTAATGGTTTCAGATACTTGAAGATTCTCCTTGGATTGTCCCAAAGATTCGTGTTTTGGCTTGAATATAATCAATGTGTTAAAGACTGAAACTATCTGTTTTGAATTTGGTGCATATATGGAAAGTATTGCTTGTAAACTTGATAGACATTAAATGTGTCCAGTTTTGTATCTGTCAATTGTTGAGTGCTCATTTCTATCTAGGGTTTTGTAATAAAAGGTTGTCCCAAAAGTTCACAAACATATTATGATTTATGATGCATTAGCGCGCCATCCGTTATCAATTTTCGAAACTATTTTAAAGGCGTAAGATTCTTTTTGAAATTAAACAATTTCTACTGCCCTTACTGCAATGGAAAAAATTAATTAAAGGGAGGGCCTGAGATTAAACTGGCGAAACCGCTGGGAGGGTTCACCACTAATGAGCCAGGCCCTCCCTTTAATTTTTCCATTGCAGTAAGGGCAGTAGAAATTGTTTAATTTCAAAAAGAATCTTACGCGTTTAAAATAGTTTCGAATTTTGATATTATGATTTATATATTGCAAGTGTTTACGAGCTTTTGAGACAACCTTGTGATTCTGAAACTAGGCCCACCTACTGATTGGCCACCCTTGATATAGAACATATCAGAGATTAAATCATTCTTCTATAAGAATTCTGTTGTAATTTTACCAAGGTTATCAATATTACCAAAGTTCTCCCAAAAGTTCGTAAACACTTGCAAAATATAAATCCTAATCAAAATATGTTTACGAACTTTTAGGACAACCTAATAGATTATGTGAAAAAAAAAATAGTACAAATGTAATATTGTACTAGGATAAGGTGCATAAATTAAGAAAAAGGCATCTCCTTATCTTGCAACTTAAAGTTTCTGATGACTTGCGCCATCTATCGGAATAAATATCAACTATTCTCGTTGATTTTTAATTATTCCAGAATTGGCCAATATACCCATGGCGCAAGTCATCAGAAACTTTCAGTTGCACGATAAGGAGATGCCTTTTTCTTAACTTATATTTTATTTCTTAAAAGGTCTGCCATGGGTGAACGATGGGGTTTCCTCAACATTTAAAATACATTGTGGTTCTACCAAAGGTATCAGGTAGAGAATATGTTCATAGAGCTAAACGCTGACTCTATTTTGGACTTCTCTATGAAGAGGTTGATGATGATGATGTAGTGGCCGCGGTTCTATACCGCTCTGACAGAGAAACACTCCCCGATGAACTCTCCTATGGGAACAGGAGAATTCTGTACGAATTCCTCGGCGATGCAATTGAGCACGTTGGGGCCAAAAACCCCTTTATAAGAACGGGCCTTTCCGAACTCAGGGCGGCCTTGAACATTTGACATTTTTCAGACGTCCCTTCAGAGAAAGCTCATGTCTGATGTAAATATATATATATATATTTTTCTGTAAATTTGACACTATATAATATTATACGAACGATTAATAAATCAGTTTCAATCTCTCTATCAAAGGTTCTACCTGGTGTACTGTGACACAGAATGATTCTAACAAGACTGTGCAGGTTACTGGTCGGCGCACCGCGAGCCCAGACCACCCAACCCGGCACCAACAGATCTGGAGCCGTGTTCTCCTGTCCCTTGACGTCCCACAGCAAGGACTGCCAGACACTGCAGATTGACCAGGAGTCCACGCCACGTGAGGATCCTAAACTGTATTGCACTTAAAAAGGAGAAGAAACCAATTTAGTGTTGCTCACTTAACAGTGAAGTGGATGCATATTGTAGCGTAGAAATCAAGTGTTTGTATATCTGAAGGTATGAAAGAGTATTTATTGATGACGTCACGGCGACTATTCGACAAATATTAACACATCAACCAAACTATCTACAGCTAGAGAATATCGAGCAAGCAAGCTAGGTAACTAAATGATGGTTTTACAAATAATATAAATCTAAAATGGAAGGATTTAAAAGCACGAATGTTTCTTTTATACATAATACAAACTTCTACTGCCCTTACTGCGATGAAAAATAATATTGGGAGGGCTTGGCTCATCAGTGGTGAACCCTCCCAGCGGTTTCCCCAATTTAATGTATTTAATTGTATAAAAGAAACATTCGTGCTTTTAAATCCTTTAATTTTATATGTATAGATGGCGCGTTATTGCTTTGTGTTAAATAATAAATCTGTTTCCAAATATTTTCATTGAATAATTAAATTAAATTAAATAATAAATTATTTCTTCGCCACAATATTAAAACCAGTAGGTTCTTCTATACCGATCCTATACACTCTCTGCTTCAGTTTCTCTGTTCTTGTCTTCTTCAGCGGCGCCTCCATCTCTTGACTTCCTCTCTTTATTTCGGCATAGCTACACATTCAGTCATCCGCAGGGATCGGTGGTCTGAACCGTTGGTTTTCGACCGCTACGACCCGGGATAGAATTCCTCATTGGGCACTTTTTTTCTGATTTATGAAAAAAATAACAACAACAACAAAGCCTTTATTTAGGGCCTCTCGCCCTATACAGGATTCGCCAGTTCACAATGGATGGGGAGAACACTGTGTGGCCTTTTTCCGGGATATAGTCTTGTGGAATCCAAATATCGCCATCGCTATATACCTATTTTTTGATATTTCATTAATTAGTGCCGGAAATGAAGGACAAAGTTGCCCCGTTTTATCATTTAGTTTTCGTCTTTCCTCAGACAGAGCAGCACAGTCAAATAAGTAGTGCAACATCTCCGTTGTTATTCCTGATCCACAGAAAGTGCATTTCAGGTCTTCACGCCTCAATAAAATCAGATGGTGTTCTCTGAAAAAAATTGAAAGGGTTCTAAATTGTGCGATTAATCTGATGGCAGGAAAAGGGAGTTCACTTAAGAAATATTCTTCGGTGGTAAACGTTGTATATATATCTCTATAGTGGGAATATAACTTTGATTGGGTTATTCTTGTTAAGTCATTTTGTATTGTTTGCTCTATCGCAGTTCTTAATATTCCTGGGATAGCATTCCTTAGTGAATCAGGATCATTACAATAAGTAAGCCACGAGGATCCGTTATTATTGAGTAAATTGCTTAATCTATATATATAAAATTGAATGTCTGTGTGTGTGTCTGTGTGTGTGTGTGTGTGTCCTCTATGGATTCAAAAACCATACATCCAATCGCCGTGATATTTTGGGATATTATTAGGTGTATCCCCGGAAAGGTTTACGAAAAATAATTTCTTGAATATCTTTAATATCCTTAGAGTTATTTGCAGATTTGTAGCTTTAACTCGCAAGCAACGCCACCTTAGGCTTAGGTCTGCCCCCCCGTCCGGCCGCCGGCCATTGGACAGTCCAAGTTCCCACCGACCAATCAGAGGGATCAAGATCCCCCCTCCCCCCCACCCCCGTCCGGCCGCCGGCCAATCAGAGGGATCAAGAGGTCCTGGCGCTGGGGGGGCGGGTAACCTCCGGGAACTACGTCCATCTTCCATAAACGACCATGATTCTATTCAACTTATCGAGTAATTTTCAAGGGACCGGGAAAATATGTAGATAAAACGATGATTTTGTAATGTAGAAAATTAGGAAAGACAAAATTCAGGATGACACGGCACACAGGGACCGGGAAAAAATAATCACTTTATCGAGAGATTCACGACCATGATTTTATTCAACCTATCGAATATCTTTCAAGGGACCGGGAAAAAATGTTCACTAGATAAAACGACGATTTTGTAATGTAGAAAATTATGGAAGACAAAATTCAGGATGACACGGCACACAGGGACCGGGAAAAAATGTTCACTTTATCGAGAGATTCAAATTTACGAGTTTCAAATTATCAAAATATATCCTTTTTTTTTATAAGTTTGTAGAGAATTGTTTTAACAAATGTTCGTTAGACAAACATTCACTCGGGTAAAACCCGGGCGAAGCTGGGCACATCCGCTAGTTGTTTTATAAACCCGATGGGCGCACCTGTAGCACAGGATATTTGCCTCATTCTATTTAAACATATTCGGGGCAATCTATTTGTATCCATACTCACCACCCTCAGCCAATATTTCAAGGTCAATTTCAGAGCTGTTATTATTAACCCTTAACTGGACGGGTTGGGTAGATTCTACCCATGCATAAACTTAATATAGGAAAAATATATATTTTTCGATTACCTAGAGCTACCAGATTTCGTGTATTCTAATTTTACAGTGATACAAACATTTTCCATCCATCGTTCATAAATTTAAGTTTTGGGAGGGGGGTTAAATTAGCATGTGTGGGCGGATTCCGCCCAGCCCGTCCAGAAGCGTGAGGATTTTTCGTGTCAGTGTTAGCTCGTGTCTCATACTTGAGTCTCTATCTTCCGCTATTTTTAGCTTCCTTTTTATAAAATAACACTTCTTTCTTTGGATAAGTAGAATAATCAATCAAGTCAACAGAGAGAACTATCCCTGCCAACCCAAAATATATATGTTTTAGAGATTAGTCGCCCACACTTTGGAAGAAATATTCCAGCAGACAATTGATTCACTTTAGCACAGAATTAATTGATAAGTTGAAAGAACATGGTCTTACATATTTAGGAACGATGAGAAAGAACAAACCTTAGATTCACCACAATTTCAACCGCTCCCTAATAGAGAATCAGGAACATCTATTTTTGGTTTCTCTGGAACAACCACTTAGTCTCCTATGTTCCAAAAAAGAAAAAAAGAAAATCGGTAATCAGATTGATAAAAAAGGCAAAAAAGAAACGAGTCATTTTATTGGTGATATTGGGAGAGCATTACCTGATGAACACCTGGCCACACCAATCTCAATTCTCTTCCACTGGAATTACAGACAGCAATTCAAGAAGAATGATGGTTCAAGTAAACCAAGTGAAACTACGATGCCACAACAATCTGATACTCTAAAAAGGTGATAAAAATGTTCATCAAAAAACGCAGTAAAAAATAAAAACCCTTTGCTTTGTATGTCAACTAAGAGTTTGCAATTACATTTCTTTATAATTTGTGAAAACTGTAAATAGATTATATTTAGAATTTTTAAAAGTCAAAATCTGTATAATAACTATATATTAATTAAATATTTTTTAAAATATTGATTTCAATCATTATTTAGCGCTTATTTCATAAAGTTACATAAGTGGGTTGAATCTACCCAACCCGTCCAGTTACGTAAGAAAAATCCACCCGTCCAGTTAAGGGTTAATGAGACGCGGCCTGTTTCTGGTCTTGTTATGTATCCTGGTGTATATCTAGGCAAATTCAAGAACCTACGAATAAATGTATCTTGTATATGGTCTAATAAATCTTTATACTCTGTTGCCCAAATTGGAGCAGCATACATCAAAACAGCCATCACAATAGAATCAAACAGTTTCATTGCAGAGTTTAATGAATTAATTTTTTATTTTGTCAATATTGGGGTTGTAGCATTTATTGCCGCGAGTGCTTTTCCTTTGAAAAAGTATGAAAAAAAAAATAAAAAATTCACCAATAGCCCCGATTCTTACAAAAGTTCAACCCCACCAGCGAGTGCAAGTAACCAAACGGCGATCTGACACATTATGTAAGTGCAAAGTCGAAATGTTTTTCACATGTCAGGATTTTGACTCTGTCTGGCTTTTGGATTGTTTCTCGGGCTTTTTACCTAGTCGGGATTTCGACCCTGTGGTGCACTTACAGTAAAAGCAGTTGCCAACTTCTACCCACCATGATTATCATGGCCTGTACCACGTGTACTAGGGATAAGCATAAAAAGTCATCAACTCTTCCTGCCATTCTCTTACCAATCAATATACCCTCCAGAACTAACTTCCTGGATATCCTATCTTTCCACAATAGATGTAAAGATTAAGTAGATTTTCTCAAAAATATCATTAAAAAAAACTACGAAGAAACTTATTGTGAGGCGTATATAGTTAGCTGGAAGTCATACTTCTAGTTGTTGCTGTTGTCGTGTCCAATGAAGAGCCTCAGATGTCTCCATACATCTCTATCACAGCAATGTCCACTGTCTTGGGTGTGTAAAGTTCTGGGCCCATATCAATTTTCTGTTGTTGTCGTGTCCAATGAAGAGCCTCAGATGTCTCCATACATCTCTATCACAGCAGTCGCAATGTCCTCTATCTTGGGTGTGTAAAGCTGCTGCTCTGGGTCTATGTCAATTTTCTGTTGTTGTTGTCGTGTCCAATGAAGAACCTCAGATGTCTCCATACATCTCTATCACAGCAGTCGCAATGTCCTCTATCTTGGATGTGTAAAGCTGCTGTTCTGGATCCATGTCAATTTTCTGTTGTTGTGTCCAATGAAGAGCCTCAGATGACTCCATACATCTCTATCACAGCAGTAGCAATGAAATTTGGATTACTTGTTGATTTTTTTAAATTGTGAGGAATATTTGTAGTTTTGAAACGTCTTTCACAATTTTACCTTGAATCCGAAATATGGTTTGTTGTTGTCGTGTCCAATGAAGAGCGTCAGATGTCTCCATGCATCTCTATCACAGCAGTTGCAATGTCCTCTATCTTGGGTGTGTAAAGCTGCTGTTCTGTGTCCATGTCAATTTTCTGCAAGGCTGCGGCCATTGCTGGGCATGAGAATATATGAGTAGGTGTTAGTTCCATACCAGGACAGTTGTTACATGTCCTATAGGTTCTTGTGCCATCTGGATGTATTTTCATTCCCTTATAGTGTTTTTTCTAAGTCTTGTTATAGTTTTTGTCAGTTTTTTCTCAGAGTTTATTTCACATATTTGATCTTTTCTTATTTTTTGTTTAATTATCATGTATTTTTCCAAAACATCAGCGTCAAATACTGACATTTGTTCTTTACTTTGGCTCAGCTTTCTGGCTTCCTTTGCCAAGAAAAAATATAGTTTATTTGAGGCAATAAAAGAATTAGGAACAAATAGAGACTAGATAGTTAAACTTGGACAATTCGAAGCCCAAGGGAACAAAAAAAAAATTCGAATTAAAAACAGAAATTGTATTTATAGGAAATTCTAGGGACCAAGATAAATATTCGAATTGAAAATGTTTGAATTAAAGAAGTTGAAATTATCCAAGTTCTACTGTATTTAATTGATGAAAGAATTGGATACCCACCGTGTCAACCATTGGCTTCAAAAGAAATGTCCACCTCTGACATGAGGAACAGACGCCATGTGCAGCTGCTCCTAACATGGAGTACAGACGCTGCTCATCCTGTATCCCTGGAGCCCTTACAGGGTACTATCAGCCGGGCCAGTTGAGCCCAGGTTTTTTAGTGATTAGCATTAGATATTTCGACTGTAAGCAACATTTGCTCAACTAGAATACAGCGACTGTTATAATTTCCTGACGTTACCGCTGTCAGAGGAAACGTGTTCTCGAATTCTACAGATATTACAACAGCAGCCTTGAGTGACGCATCCACGTGATAATCCACGGAGTTCTATCCAACACTGGTAGTCAGAGTGGAAGTGAGTAAAGAAGTGAGCGGATATCTGGAGGAAGAGGATGAGTAACTGCCTCCACCTGGACGGTCATCATGTTGACTCATCATGTACAGGTGCAGACAGCTTAACGTGCCGCCCCAGTGCGGCTTAATTCAGACTACCATAAGTCCCGACAGGGTCAAAATCCCGTCCGGCCAAAATCCCGACTAGGTAAAAAGCCCGAGAGACAATCCAAAATCCCGTCCGACCAAAAGCCCGAGAGACAATTCAAAATCCCGAGAGACCAAAATTCCGAGAGACAATCCAAAACCCTGACTAGGTAAAAAGCCGACAACCCAAAATCTAAACAGAGTCAAAATCCCTACTAGGTAAAAAGCCCGACAGAGTCGAAATCCCGACACACAAATTAAAATAAAAGAAAATCAACATTTATTTTATACCGTTCAGTTACCACGGCTTCAACGAAGAGTATTTAATCAAAACAATTGAAGAGTAATTAGACTTGAGTTTCCTAAATCCATTCCAATGACATATTTCTTGTATTCCTCTGTATTGTGTCTTGGAGTTGTTAGGTTAGTAGCCGGTCTCTTGGGTTGACAGTCGTCATATTCTTCGGATTTAAGTTTCCTAAATTCTTCAAATGTCATATTTCTTGTATTTCCTTTGTATTGTGGCTTAATTTTTCAGGCTAGCAGCTGGTGTTGTGTTGGTAGTCTTTATCTTCTTCGGACTTGAGTTTCATAATCTTTCCCATGTCATATTTCTTGTATTCCTCTGTATTGTGTCTTAGAATTGTCAAGTGATCAGCCTGTCTCTTGTGTTGGTAGTCTTCATATTCTTCATACTTGAGTTTCATAATCCTTCCAATGTCATATTTCTTGTATTCCTCTGTATTGTGTCTTAGAATTGTCAAGTTAGCAGCCGGTGTTGACACTCGTCAACCAATTCTGTGACATTCTTCCACCATTTCTAGACTTCCTATCTCCAACATTGTTCTTTCCGTGGTTCTCTTTCAATCCGGAACATCTCATTTTGTTTACATTTAACTCATTGTTCTCATAGTGTGTGTTCTTTTTCAATTATTTTCACCTATACAAACCGTTGGCTAGATTTAGCTATAGACTTTACTAATTATAGTTCCCCTTTGTGTTGTTCTGTGTAGCTAGAGATATAGAAATGATTCTTGTTCCCAGAAATATTGTAAGGAAAATCAAACAAACCTACAGTAGGAGAATATGTAAAAGGAAGCACCGCTGACTCTATAGAAATTTGTAGAAAAAAACGTTTTTATTATTTTACAAATAGAATGTCTTGGAAACGTCATTGTTGAACAAATACACGCTGCTTTGTTTTATTAAATACACTCATAGACAAAACTTAAGGAAGTTGTACCTTTTATCATGTATATCGGGATTCAGACAATAACTCTGAAAGATATTACAATCACCTTTATTGAAGACACACGAGATAACCAAGTATGAACAAAATTGCCTTTCTCCTTAAAAAATAGACAAAATAGAGTTACCACTTCCTTAAATTTTGACTATAAAGTGTATATATTTATAAAACAACGAACTTTCAGAATTTTTCCTTTCTCAGCAGCACAAATATACATTGTGGCAGATTAAATTGTTAAGAGTTAATAGTTTATTTTTATATATTTCTCGATATGTGCACTTGAGGAGAGAAAGTAAAACGCTTCTAAAGCTTCTTCATCTTATAAACGTGAAAGACTCTTGTGTCTTATCCATAGATAGAATGTTGGTTGCTATAGGATAGCCCTATACCGACAAATCACAGCATGGCATCTTTATTTACATAGTGGCTTGTACACGTTTTTATAAATTAAATTAGGAAAAGAGACAAAAACCGAATTTTTATAAGTTTAAATATTTCAAAAATGGTGTTTCTTCTTTATTCACCTATAGATCGAATAATTCTGTTGAATAGTCCCCAACGATATCTACACTCATAGACAAAACTTAAGGAAGTGGAAATTCGTTGATGTTGCTGGTTGTCTATTTTTTAAGGAGAAAGAGGTTGTTCACACTTGGTTATCTCGTGTGTCTTCAATAAAGGTCACTGTAATATATTTCAGAGTTATAATTAGCAATGAAAAGTAAGGAGAAAAGATTTTTTATTCGCCACAATCCGTTACCATATCCCGCATGCTAACATCCCACGGCATCAATACCTATTTTAAAAATAATACCTATTTTAATAATAATTTTCTCCTTACTTTTCATTGCTAATTATATAATCAATGGATAAAGTTTTCATGTAGTTCTCATATTTCAGAGTTATTGTCTGAATCCTGATATACATGCTGGAAGTTACAACTTCCTTAAGTTTGGTCCATGAGTGTTACATGAATATAATTCTTTTAAAAATTATTTTATCTCTTCAGGAGAAGCTAGTGGACGACTGAAATGTCTTAACACTTTCGATTTAATTACAAATAAAAACACCAAAACGCGAATGTTTCTTTTCACAAATAAATCAAACTTCTACTATCCTTACTGCGATGAAAAAATATTGGGAGGGCTTGGCTCATCAGTGGTGAACCCTCCCTGCGGTTTCACCAATTTAATATACCAGATCGCTTCTTTAGAGCTCTAATACTGTATTGGATCATTCTGCTTATATGCTACTCTGAAGAGTGGAATCTTAGAAATTGTATTTGGTATAGAAATGGAACTTTAGATATATTAATATATAAACTCTATAGATTATTAAGAAAAAGGCATCTCCTTATCGTGCAACTGAAAGTTGCTGATGGCTGGCGCCATCTATCGGAATAAATATATAGATTATATTAAAATGAAAATTGCAATTTTTAAACTATTTTTTATTTCTCTCTCTCTCTCGTAGATTTTTTTTTATAAACAACTCGATTTTCATACGGCTTAGTGAACTATGCAACTCTGGAATCGTCCGTTTTCAAAGTGTTAATAAAGTTTTTGTGATTTTTTTAAATTGATATCTATGGAAGGTGTGAGGTTGTCTCTGGTATCCTCTCTCAGCATTGGAGCACCATTCAGCCAATCATCAGACATCATGGAGACAATAGACACACTCCATCCATAAATGTATGAGGACATTGCGTCTGGACCACCCACCGCAGTCGTTTGATATTCTAATCCTTCGGCCCCTTTGAAGGTGATTTACCACGGACGTTGATCATATTTCTCTCAGCGACCATCACGTATCTCGTGTTAGAACAACTCCGTGAAGTGACTTAGACAGGATTACAATACTGTGATAACTGTATAGAAGAAATATATAGCAATAGAACTCTATAATTTCTACACATATATTCAAGTCATTTTGTCGGTGTTCTAAACCGTTGGTTTTCGACCGATACGACCCGAAAACGAATCCCGCATTGGATCCTTTTTCTAATTAAAAAAAAATGCTACAATGGATCCCGATTCTTGCAAAACTCAAACTCCACCAGAGAATGTAAGTAACCAAACGGGGCTCTGACACATCTGCAAGTGCAAAAATCGAACTGCTTTTCATCTGTGTGGACATGTGGTGTACTTACAGTAAATGCAGTCGCTTACTACCCACCTCCATGATTATTATGGTCTTTACCACGTGTACTAAGGATGATAATGATAATAATAAACCATTTTAATAAAATTCAAATCAAGATTTGATCTACAAAAGCTGTAGATTGATCTAAATTCCTTAACAAATCAATAGTTGAATCTTTTTGAAAATAGAGAAATCCATATTTAATTCATTAAATAATAAAAAGACATATATTGGATTTAATAAAAGATTTATTTGCCAATATTTCGGTTGGCTGAACGCCAAACCTTTATCAAGGCATTACATTTTTGTATACACTGTGTAAAAATAAAATAAAAGAGGGTATACAAAAATGTAATGCCTTGATAAAGGTTTGGCGTTCAGCCAACCGAAATATTGGCAAATAAATCTTTTATTAAATCCAATATATGCCTTTTTATTATCTAATAGTTGAATCTGTAATAATGTTGTTGTTGTTTTTTTTTTTTTTGTATTGAGCTGAAAGAGGACACTTTTACGAAAGCTTCTCCTTGTATAAAATTAAATTTAAGATAAATAGCGTTAAGTGTTTCTTTTTTAATAAAAAGATCAGTTCATAGGACTGAATATACAGAAGAGTGTTTCTCTCAACCCAGGCGGTGGAAGCAAGCCGAAAGGTGAGAGAGAGACCAAGTTAAAAAAAAAGGAAGAAAACAAACAAACAAAACCCATTCATCACACGCCGACTTTGGAACTAATCAATTTCAGAAGAGTCGGACTTGGAATACAAAATGTATTTTTTCCGGTCAATTTATTTATTGGTGTCCCCCTGATTGCTGCAAATGTTGTAATTAGGATTCTGCTGCTGTGAGGCATCGTTTTACCACACGACCGTTTCTTAGAACCGAATTCTTATCATTCAGATATCTTAGGATGTCTTGGTACAAGTTCACATGATAATTATGGTAGCTAGAGGTTTGAGACTGCTTCTAGAGACTGTAGTTACATTTCACGTCTACACTTCATAAATTAAACTATTTACCTTAAAGAAAATAAAAGGTAATAAAACCAAGTCCAATGATTACTTTTTATTTCTTTGTATTTAGTCTTTTTTATCTCTTATTTAGGGTGTCGGTGGAAGGCTGGTTAAACCGTTTGGTTTTCGACCACTACGACCCGGGTTCAATTCCCGCATTGGACACTTTTTTCTGTTAAAAAAAAATACTCCAATGGCCCCCGATTCTTGCAAAAGTCCAACCCCACCAGCGAGTGCAAGTAACCAAACAGGGCTCTGGCACATTTGTAAGTTAAAATTTTACACAAATAAATTTACTGGCAATGCGTTTTTTTTTTTTTTTTTTTTTTTTTTAAATCTCTACAGACTTTACTGCAATGATATGATTTAATGAATGAGAGGGCTTGGCTCATCAGTAGTGAACCCTCTCAGCGGTTTCGCCAAATTAATCTCTAGACCGCTCTACTATTGTATTGGACTGGTTTTGTTATATACCCTGCATTTGTAAGTGCAAAGTCGAACTGCTTTTCACAGGTGTAGACATGTGATGCACTTACAGTAAAAGCAGTCGCTAACTACCCACTATGATTATCATGGCCTGTATGTACCACGTGTACTTGGGATAAGCAGAAAAAAAATCACTTATTTATATTGGATCTGGTCTTATTATCTTATATTTCATTAAAACTCTCCTTTATATCAATTTATTACAAATAAATGTGTGAATAAATATAAATATATATATATAATCCTACACCATGCTGACGAGGACCAACAGCCCGAAACGCGTTCGTGGTTTTCTTTTCTTGATTTATCAAGTAAATGGGTTGACGAAATATCAGGGAACAAGTTAAATCAACGTTTAGTTGATTTATATTGCACTAGATGGAGCTCTGTCAACTAAAATGTTCATAGGGGCGGTCAGGGTATGTTTTTTGTTTTTAAATAAATGTGTGGATTTAAGATTTATAATTAACTTTGATATGTGTGAAAGCTACGAAGAAATAAAGAGATATAGAAAGTAGGATTCCATTGGAGATCAGGATCTGATATCAAGAACAGAGGAATTGGAGAAGGAAGAAAAATTCTCTCTGAAGCTTTCAGATCTTATCAATCGCCGTATCTAATATATAACACACTCAAGATTTCATATTTAGAACACTCAAGGCTCTTGCGTAATCTCTTGGGGCGCCTTTCTCTATAAATAAACAAATTTTATTTAGATGAAACTGCGGTAGAAATTTCCCAAAAAAATATCCCGTCATCGAGAAATCTAAAATTTGAAATAATATAGCGGCTTTAATCGAGATAATCAACAATTGGCGGCTGTGAAGGAGATATCTAACAATTGCCGGCTGTGAATGAGATATCTAACAACTGAAGCTCCCTAGAGGCTTTCAACAATTGGCGGCTGTAACGGAGATATCCAACAATTGGCACTGTAATGGAAATATCCAACAATTGGCGGCTGTGAATGAGATATCTAACAACTGAAGCTCCCTAGAGGCTTTCAACAATTGGCGGCTGTAACGGAGATACCCAATAATTGGCGGCTGTAACGGAGATATCCAACAATTGGCAGCTGTAGATGAGATATCCAACAATTGGCGACTGTAAAGGAGATATCCAACAATTGGCGGCTGTGAAGGAGAGATATACCAATTGTCAGCTGTAAAGGAGATATCCAACAATGGGCGACTGTAAAGGAGATATCCAACAATTGGCGGCTGTGAAGGAGAGATCTACCAATTGGCGGCTGTAAAGGAGATATCCAACAATTGGCGGCTGTGAATGAGATATCTAACAACTGAAGCTCCCTAGAGGCTTTCAACAATTGGCGGCTGTAACGGAGATATCCAACAATTGGCACTGTAATGGAAATATCCAACAATTGGCGGCTGTGAATGAGATATCTAACAACTGAAGCTCCCTAGAGGCTTTCAACAATTGGCGGCTGTAACGGAGATACCCAACAATTGGCGGCTGTAACGGAGATATCCAACAATAGGCAGGTGTAAATGAGATATCCAACAATTGGCGACTGTAAAGGAGATATCCAACAATTGGCGGCTGTGAAGGAGAGATATACCAATTGTCAGCTGTAAAGGAGATATCCAACAATGGGCGACTGTAAAGGAGATATCCAACAATTGGCGGCTGTGAAGGAGAGATCTACCAATTGGCGGCTGTAAAGGAGATATCCAACAATTGGCGGCTGTAAAGAAGTTATCTAACAATGGAAAAATCTGAAGGAAACATTCAACAATTAGAGGCCGTGAAGGAGATATCGAGCAATATATCCGGCTGTAAAGGAACTATCCAACAATCGGCATTTTTGAAGTAGATATCTAAAAAATCTAATGTTATGAATATATCTACAAATTAAGCGTATGTGAGAAAGATATTAAAAAATAATATGCTGTGAAGATGTTCAAAAATTGGCTGCCTAGAAGGAGATATTCATCAGTTGGCGGCCGCGAAAGAGATCTATAAAGTAGCGGCCGCACCGGAGATCCCGCATGAGATGTCGACAGTCACGCCAAGTGAAAACTTTATTCCTTGCCATTGTACTTGTCCCGCGTGACTATCAGCTGGCCCCTCCCACCTCACTTGTTCCACTATCTAAACAAGGGCTCTGCGTGTTCTTCTGCCATCACTTCCCACCCTCTCATCTTCTTTGTTGAGATGGCTCCTGTTCTTTTTTTTTAACTTGTACTCATCCTGTACTCTCACCAAGCCGAGTTCAAGACCCTTGTTATTCTTTGGGGCTCCATCTTTCTTTTTAAACTTGTACTCATCCTGTATTCTCCTCAACCGCAGTTCAAGACCCCTGTTATTCTTTGGGGCTCCATCTTTCTTTTTAAACTTGTACTCATCCTGTATTCTCCTCAACCGCAGTTCAAGACCCCTGTTCTTCTTTGTGGCTTTGTATTTATTTTTTGACTTGTATACATCCTGTACTCTCACCAAGCCGAGTTCAAGACCTCTGTTCTTCTTTGTGGCTTTGTATTTCTTTTTTAAATTGTATTTATCCTGTACTCGTGCCAAGCCTTGTTTAAGGCTAATGTTCATCTTTGTGGTCTTTCTTTTTTTACTTGTTCTCAACCTGTATTATCCCCAAGCATAGTTCATGATCCCTGTTCTTCTTTGTGGTCTTTCAATTTTAACTTTTACTCATCCTGTTCTTTCATCAAGCCTAGTTCAAGGTTACTGTTCTTCTTTGTGACTTCATCTTTCTTTTTTGACTTGTACTCATTCTGTATTCTCACCAAGCCTAGTTCAAGGTTACTGTTCTTCTTTGTGACTTCATCTTTCTTTTTTGACTTGTACTCATTCTGTATTCTCACCAAGCCTAGTTCAAGGCCCCTGTTCTTCTTTGTGACTTCATCTTTCTTTTTTAACTTGCTATCATCCTGTACTCTCACCAAGCTTAGTTCAAGGCCCCTGTTCTTCTTTGTGGTTTCATCTTTCTTTTTTAACTTGCTATCATCCTGTATTATCACCAAGCCGAGTTCAAGGCCCCTGTTCTTTTTTGTGGTCTTTCTTTTTCATCTTGTTTTGATCCAGTACTCTCACCAAGCCTATTTCAGGCCCCTGTTCTTATTTGTGACTTCATCTTTCTTTATTGACTTGTACTCATTCTGTATTTTCACCAAGCCTAGTTCAAGGCTACTGTTCTTCTTCGTGGTCTTCCTTTTTTAACTTGTTTTGATCCAGTATTCTCACCAAGCCGATTTGAAAGCCCCTGTTCCTCTTTGTGAAACTCCATATTTATTTTTTAACTTGTACTCATCCTGTATGCTCATCAAGACTTCCGTTCTTCATTGCGGCTTCTACACCCTATTTATCTTCAACTAAGAATTCTGTATTGATTATAAAAATTATTTGCTGTAGTTAGAAGTTTGTTTTAAAATTAATACAGATACATCAATCTCGTGTGTTCTTGGGTTTCTTTTTTTACTGACGCTTCAGGGACAGTGAGTCAAATAAAGAAAGTAAAGAATTATTGAGGTATCAATATTCTCTTTTTTAAAACTTGTACTTCTTGCATAGACACTGTGTCGTAGCAATCAAAGGAGAAGACTAAATGCCATTTTTATATCTAGTTTGCAAGGAGAGAAAGGAATGCTCTTATATTATAAATCTGCAATGTATTATAGATTCAAACACCTTATAAATGTGTTAATTATCCAAATAATATATATGTAGATCTTACGTTTCGTATCTGTCTGAAAATGGAATTTTCCGAAAGTTTGAAAAAACGTGAATTAGGTTTTGTATAATTTATTATCTACACGTGTGGAATTTCTAAAGCAATGTAGGGTATTCAGTGATTATGCAAACATAGGCTTCTCTTTTTAATAAGATTTATAGAAGTATTTTTTTATTCGAAAGACTGTGTGTATACTCTCTCTCTTCAATATTTCAAATTAGAGTTTTTCTTTCAGGATTCACGCCGTATATACACCCATGGACAAAACTTAGGGAAGAGTGGAAAATCTTTGATTCACCGGTTGTCTATTTTTTTTTAAGAAGACAGGGGTTGTTCACACTTGGTTATCTCGTGTGATTTCAATAAAGGTCACTGTAATATCTTTCATAGTTATTGTCTGAATCCCGATATACATGCTAAAAGGTACAACTTCCTTAAATTTTGTCCATGAATGTATCTTTCAGAGTTATTGTCTGAATCCCGATATACATGGTAAAAGGTACAACTTCCTTAAGTTTTGTCCATGAGTGCATATAGAATATCTATATTCGAGCCCTTCTTTGTGTGTTACCTATGTGCATATCTCCTGTCTGTATACATATGTATCAAAGTGTATTATGCAAATATCTATTTCAAATATATACCACTACTGGAGGTATTATTAACATCCCATGTTGATGTTGTAGCCATGGACGACATCCTAAAAGACGACCAGTGGTTGGGAGTCACTCTGAAAAGTCAAGGTCCTGGAGGTCCTGTTATGGTAAGTCCATGGTCAAATATCTTATTTTATATCCTATATTATTATTCAAAATGGCTCGGCTGCTAATTTTCTATAGTTATTATTTGTCTTTAGCGATCACACACGCACAACTTGGGACCTGGTCCATAGAAGCATAGGTCGCCTCTCCCGTCAAAATAAACGTCAAAACCTGACGCCATCTATTGACCGTCACCGCAACTAGCGGCCTCGGGTCGGTGACAAAGCCACAACACCAGCTTTGACAAACTGAGAAGCGTCCACCTAGAGACCATGGTTTCGGGCTAATCTTTGGGACCTGGTGTTAATTGCTCTTTTCCTGCAATTCTATATTTATTCGAGTAAAAACAATGCTAATTACTGGTACTATTACTGTTACTCCCGATGTAACCTACATTTCTACTCGGAGAATCGGTATAAGACTGAAAGGTCTTAATAAAACATTTTGTTGCTATTGTTGATGATTTACTTAAGATGTAAAATCTTAGATACAAATATAATTTGAGTTCCATTTTTATTCTGGGTATTTAGAAATACTATTCCATATTTTACTTTCAAAAATAGCACATATCACAATCCCTTATATAGTATAATTTGAGATTCAAAAAATTCTATCCAGGGAAGAGTGTCTTGCAAAAAATATAATTTAAATGACTCGAGCTTTGGAGCCCTTCTACAGGAGTCAGGTTAATTATAGGTGTTATTCTTACTCCTATAGGTGTTATTCTTACTCCTATAGGTGTTATTCTTACTCCTATAGGTGTTATTCTTACTCCTATAGGTGTTATTCTTACTCCTATAGGTGTTATTCTTACTCCTATAGGTGTTATTCTTACTCCTATAGGTGTTATTCTTACTCCTATAGAAAGGCTCTAAGACCGAAAGCTCGAGTCATTTAAATTATTTTTTTTCAAGAAATTTTTCCCTGGATGTGAAAAAAATTGTTTCTCTCAAATGGTATTATACTTTACTCTTGTCACGGCTTTGATATCCTTAATACCATTCATTTAAATGGCTATCCGCAGCGAGTTTTTAAAAGAATATATTCTTTAGTAGCTTTCGGGTCGTGCTCTTTCTCAACCTGTTGATAAAACGAATGGATTATTGTTTTGTGGAAAAACTTTTAGGTTAGTCTTGCAATGTCGCGATCAGCGGCCCAGGCTCTATATTGCCTAAACGCCCAAAGTCTTCGCCTAGGGTCAGGAGTACACCGACCTCTCTCTGACTGTAAGGAAGTCTTAAAGATAAACGTTGTCAGGTACGGTGTTCTCTCAAATAACAGCCAATAAAGATACAAGACTAACCAGAAATTGAACTTTAGTTCTTTTTATGTGGCTATATTTTCTTTAGAATTTACATAATTTTGAATTAGTTAAACTATTTACATGGATAAAAATATCAAATCTATACAGATTTACAAATAAAATGAAAATATTCGTTTCCGACATGTAGTATGGGTCATGAACAGCAAGAAAACAGTTTTAGACTCTTTTATTCTCTAGCTTTCGGGAACGAACGTCCTTCTTAAGGAGAAAACAAGAAATAAATTATAAATATTATATAATTTATAAAAAATACTTCTCCCTGGAGGCCTAATATTTTTACCCAATATGGATTCAAGGGATTATTGTATTGAACAGTTTTAGTTTACTGAGGAACTCCACCTTTGTCGGTCCCAATCCCGGATGAAAAAGGAGGAGGGGGAGGAGTAACAAGCTCACTAAAAAACCTGGGTTCAGCTGGCCCGGCTGATAGTACCCTGTAAGGGCTCCTGATCCAGGGATACAGGATGAGCAGTGTTTGTACTCCATGTTAGGAGCGGCTGTACATGGCGTCTGTTCCTCATGTCAGAGGCGGCCATTTCTTTTGGAGCTAAGTCAGCCTGCCACTGAGTAGTGCTTCCAATCTTAATCACAAAGGCAGACGCTTTTTACTTTACCCAATCATGAAAATCTCAGCTTTACAAGCTTGATACCTTAGTGTGATTGAGTGGAGATAAGAAAGAAGAAGAAGAAGAGCTAGCTGAGGAAGGACTTCCCCGAAAGCTACTTTAATCAATTAATAAAAAGAGTTGTGACGTTTTATGTCTTTTTGTAAACAGTACAGTAATTCCCTATCTATATCCTTTTACAGTAAGAGCCGCTTCATTGCTTGGAGCTTCTCTCACCCCTATCTGGCTGTTGTTAGAAAAGACGGAGTCAGGAATTACTCACTTTTTTAACCTACTGTTATCCTTTATAAAGACCTTTGTTCATAATAATAAGTTATAAAACGACTCCCCAGGATATGTTTCTTACTTAATTTACATATTCTCTCAAAGCTTTCGGATATTATAAACCTTTCTATAGGAATATATGACAAAATGAATTTAATCTTTAACAATTATTTAAATCTTGTGTATTATTTATTTTGTGTGTGTAGTCTGAAGTTTGTTTGGAAAAAAAGACATGTCTACATCAACCAAATTTTTACTTAGTTCCTGATGTTTGAGTGATTCTGAGGGCAAGTCTCTGAAACGTCGGATAGAAACTTTAGATTTTACAAAAGTGGTCGCTCAGGGAGGTATTCTCTAATAATATTGCCACGTGGAAAATTAAGGAAGACCAACTTCGGGATGAGACAGCAATTTATTTCAGGCAAGGACAAACTATAAGTGATAAACAAAAGATAAGCAAAAGAGGGAAGTGTACAGAGTAGCAAAATATAAACATAAAAAATAATACTCTGTTAATAAAATAATAAATACTTTGTTATAATATGAATCCCTCATGAGAGGTTGTAATGTATACAGGTTCGATTTCTGTCTGAAATGTGGTCAAAACTTGTATTGAACTTAACTGATTATCTAAAGTTAAAAAAAGTTGATGCAGCTTTTTATCAAAAGATGAATGGCAAGTGAGCTAATCAAAGTTAAACAGCCGTCAATTAGTAATAGTTTGATGATTGCTAAATTGGATATAATACATTTGATTAATTATAGTCATCAATAGTTATCAATTAGAGCTGTCGATTGTAACGTTGCAATATGTGACTCGAAGGCTGTGAGCTAGGGGTGTGGGAAGACCACCATGTCATTAATCAACTAATTAATTAACTTTTTAATTAAGATAGGGGGCGAAGAGAGAAACTTGACCTGGTGGAGGTGAAGGTTTGTTCCACTTGCATATATCTCACCCACGCAGCCCTAACGTAAAGTTGATTACTCCTTCTTGTTTCTTTGGCTGGGACATTGTCCAAGATACTGGGTTAGCAACTTGAAGCTGAATTATTAAAAAGAAATCATAAGTCTCTGCAATTCTTTCTATTTAATTAATTTTCGGCTACATGAACTCAGTAGAATTTAGTTTAAATATATACGGATAAAAGATTACATGAGGAGCTTCTTTTTAGATTTATTGCGAGCTTTCGAACCTTCCGTTTCTTCTACAGGCATGGATAGCATGGATATACTAAGGTTAGTATATTCATGCTATCCATGCCTGTAGAAGAACCGAAAGGTTCGAAAGCTCGCAATAAATCTAAAAAGAAGCTCCTCATGTAATCTTTTATCCGTATATATTTACTTAATTAAAGGAAGCTTTCGGGAAATCTCTTCTTCAGCTAATTAAAACGTATAACTTAATTGAGAAAAAGGACATTTCCAGATCGTGGAACTACGTATTTTATCTATTTATTTTAACT
>CP092875.1:91004142-91027237 GCA_030710605.1 Cordylochernes scorpioides | reverse complement strand
TATATCTTAGCCTTACAATAAATTTAATATATAGATTTTTAACTTCAAATTAAAGTTTTTTTTAATTTCAAATTAAAGTTTATTAATGTAATATTGAATATTTACAATATAAAATGAATACTAACAAGAATAAGAATAAAAAAAGTTAAATAAAGCAATTTGGACAATGCATTTAATGCAACGGTTGTTCTGCTACAGCCAGCGGTGTCAACGTTGTTGCAATCAGTAGTAGTGGTCACTTCAATAATCTGTATTTTGATTATTGTTAACAAGATTGCTAACAATCCCTTGTAGCAACATTTTGAAGTGAAAACATCAGGTTTTCAGCGATCAATTTCTTTATTAATACAGTTAAACCTGTCTATAGCGCCCCCCTCTTTAACTGTATTATTTATTTATTTTTTAAAACTTTTATATCTGGAATATAAAAAAGAGTGTACTTGGATCTGTGGAGGAAAGAAAAACAAATTCTTTCTCAAAATATTTTAAAGAATTGTTCCCTCTTTATCAATTTAATGCTCAATAAACTTGTAGGTAATTTACCTTTATAAGTTTACTGTGTCATAAATTGACAAAGAGGGAGCAATCCCTTGAAATATTTTGAGGAAAAACAGTTTTTCTTTTACAGATCCAGGTATGTCTTTTTATATAAATATTAAACGAATCGCCTTTTGAATCAAATCATTCCTGGAAGGTTGATTGGAACATCCACATTGTGATACATAGCTTTTACTTATGTAGATGATTGGTTTGTTCCTTATTGTATTCCTGTCCATACATTGAGTACCCTGCCACCAAACAGACAGACAGACAGAGCTACCCATTCCTGTCCATACATTGAGTACCCTGCCACCAAACAGACAGACAGACAGAGCTACCCATTCCTGTCCATACATTGAGTACCCTGCCACCAAACAGACAGACAGACAGAGCTACCCAATTCCTGTCCATACATTGAGTCCCCCTGCCACCAAACAGACAGACAGAGCTACCCAATTCCTGTCCATACATTGAGTCCCCCCGAGACCTAACAGATAGACAGACAGAGCTACCCAATTCCTGTCCATACATTGAGTCCCCTGTCACCAAACAGACAGACAGACAGAGCTACCCAATTCCTGTCCATACATTGAGTACCCTGCCACCAAACAGACAGACAGACAGAGCTACCCAATTCCTGTCCATACATTGAGTCCCCTGCCACCAAACAGACAGACAGACAGAGCTACCCAATTCCTGTCCATACATTGAGTCCCCTGCCACCAAACAGACAGACAGACAGAGCTACCCAATTCCTGTCCATACATTGAGTCCCCTGCCACCAAACAGACAGACAGACAGAGCTACCCAATTCCTGTCCATACATTGAGTCCCCTGCGACCAAACAGACAGACAGACAGAGCTACTCACCGTATAAGCAACACGGTGTCATTCTGGAATGCCCCCACCAGCAGGTCGGGATAGGTGTTATTGTCCAGGTCCAAACCTCCTGATAGGCTGTAGCCGAAGGTCGTCACGTAGCTCCTGGTAAACTTGGGCAGGTCCTCCACCCTCAGGACCTACGTCACACGTTGTAGATGATGTAAGAGTTCCATCCTTCAATGGAAATGCTTCTTCAACAGGAACGGACGAAGCCATGTTGATGTCTAGGACAGTGAGGAAGTTATAATATCGCCACGTACAAGAATGATGGGAGATAAACGTCAGTCTTCCTCTTTCTCTTCTCTTGAGCAGATTCTGGTCTCCAGTGACACCATATGTAATATATCAGCGTGAAATATTCTGTGAATATTGTTTGCTTCTGTAATTCACAGATTGTTATCATCATAGTTGTTTTGAGTATATATATAATTTGCATTATTTTCTTCTTCGCATTCATTTAATTAAATATTTTTGTGTTTATTTATTTTGATTAAATATTCAAATTTTCAATGGTGCAAAAGGTACGTCAAAAAGAATAAAGTTTCTTTCTTCGTTTTCACTAAAGTTATTGCACCATACTTATCTATACGATACATTCGCGCAACATCTGTTAAAAAATTTGAACTATTTTTGATATGTATGATTTTTTTAAAAAAGTAAATCAATTTTCTACTGACCTTACTGCAATATGATAAAATAATAGGAGGGCAGTAGAAAATTGATTATTTAAAAAAAGAATTATATAATTTTTAGCTAAAATAATTTATTTTAGATTTTCTCTTCTGTTTGAGAAAACCATAGTTTTAGTTTTAATTGTGTTTGTGAAATTGTGCAGTTGATGTGAAGAAGAAAAGGGTCTAACCACTATAAGAAAAGTTTGATTATTTCCCACATCAAATTGAGTCCCGTATCTACATAAATTTTAATTGCTTTGTTCCACATCTCCAATCAGATCTCCACCAATTTCCTTATTTAGAATTCCATATTTTATTGAGGAAGTTGTAAATGCCAGCTGACATTTGTCCCATCATCCTGTACTTAGGTGATGGAAGCCATATTATATTTTATTAACCCGTTCTCTAGGATCGCAGACAATAAAGTTTTACGGTGGGAACATTAGGTTCAACCGCCCTCGTTACATACCTAATCAGCTGCTATAAACCTTCTTGAAGCCTTCCTGCTCTAAATTCAGTCAATATTTAAATCCCCGTTTTACATCGCAGCTAGAACCCCAGCTATAGCCACTCGAACATGGCCTAAAAATGAATACACCTCGAAAGATACAACCACTGAAATAAACGTTCACACATCCCTGACTTATGATTCAATATTATCAATAAAGCATCCAGGGCTAAATTTCTGGCACCATTTTTATTTCACTAGCTTTCGGGCCAACACGCCCCTCTCCATCAAAGACTTAGAACTTCCATAAGTTTTGTCCATGAGAGGATATTCCAGAAAGTAGTTCGAGAGACGAACGGAATTTTACACGAAAGGTAAACGGCATTCAGTTCGAGGCGCCATCAAAGGTGGGGCGTATGTTTACCTTGGCAGGGTGCTTGACCTGAATTACACCTCAGGGAGTTGCAACAGTTTTGGACCATCCACCTCGAGGGCAAATATAGACCATGTCGGAGCTTTCCACAGTTTGTCTCTCTACAAGCAGCTCTCTGTCTCTGACCATTTCTCTTTAATTGTCGCTCGTTAACTTCATCAGTAGTTTGGTTATTTACTTACATTTCTTGAATACCTTGCAATCTACTTTCTTTTTATACCGGTTTCTACTGAATAGTCAGTCTAGTGTTATATTGGTTCATTATAGCCGGGATTTCTCGTTTCTTCTTCAGTAGTTTGGTTGTCTACTTTTCTCGAATACCTTGCAGCCTGCCTTCTGTAATATCGGCTTCTACTGGATTGTCAGTCTAGTGCTGTTATATTGGTTCATTATAGCCGGGATTTCTCGTTTCTTCTTCAGTAGTTTGGTTGTCTACTTTTCTCGAATACTTTACAGTCTACTTTCTGTTTATACCGGTTTCTACTGGATAGTCAGTCTAGTGTTATATTGGTTCATTATAGCCGGGATTTCTCGTCATCTTATTCAGTAGTTTGGTTGTCTACTTTTCTCGAATACCTTGCAGCCTGCCTTCTGTAATATCGGCTTCTACTGGATTGTCAGTCTAGTGCTGTTACATTGGTTCATTATGGCCGGGATTATGTCTAAATTGTTATAGGAGCTGGTATACAGGATCCAGAACTCTTTCTCTCTCTCTGACCATTTCTCTCTAACGTCGCTCGTTATCTTCTTCTGTAGTTTGGTTGTCTACCTTTTCGAATACCTTGCAATCTGCTTTCTGGTTATACCAGTTTATACTGAATGGTCAGTGTAGTGTTGTTACAATGGTTCATTATTCCCGAAATTATACATACATTAATGGAGACAAAATTTAAGGAAGTTGTACCTTTCAGCATGTATATCAGGATTTAGACAATAACTCTGAAAGATACATTCATGGAGACAAAATTTAAGGAAGTTGTACCTTTCAGCATGTATATCAGGATTTAGACAATAACTCTGAAAGATACATTCATGGACAAAACTTAAGGAAGTTGTACCCTTCAGCATGTATATCGGGATTCAGACAACAACTCTGAAAGATACACTCATGGACAAAACTTAAGGAAGTTGTACCTTTCAGAATGTATATCAGGATTTTGACAATAACTCTGAAAGATACACTCATGGACAAAACTTAAGGAAGTTGTACCTTTCAGCATGTATATCGGGATTCAGACAATAACTCTGAAAGATACACTCATGGACAAAACTTAAGGAAGTTGTACCTTTCAGCATGTATATCAGGATATAGACAATAACTCTGAAAGATATTACAGTGACCTTTATTGAAGACACACGAGATAACCAAATGTAAACAAAATTGGCTATGTCCTTTTAAAGAAACAGATGACCGGCGAAATTAAAGCATTTATAATTCCTTAAGTTTAGTCCATGAGTGTAATTCCAGGATATACATATTTAGTTGGCACATATGTATATAGGACCAGTAACATGAGTATGCAAATCAAATATAAGGTACCCATAGGAGGACGTCTTGTCCAAAAGCTTGTACCATCGTCGTCTTATATAAAGAATCTCTTCTCTCTGACTTGTGTTTCAACAGTGAATAGGGAGATTATTGTTGTCTTAAATAAAATTGCATATATACCGCTTATATATGCAAATCAGAAATATGAAGCTTACAGAGTGACACAATGTGGATGTTACCTGGGATGGTTCTGTGATGATGCCCTCGGGGGAGCCCAGGTAGACGTACACCGCCCCTGAGCCCTCGTAGGGCGCCCCTATCGCCAGGTCTGCCGGCACACGTCCAGGTCAGTTATATTCTTGTATTACAGAGAGCATGGGTGCCGAAGATGATAAAGAATAAACTGATGTTAACAATGTGTAAATGTTATTTCTCCAAGTGGGGTATGTAAATAAGTTGTGAAGATGATGATGAGATGTAAGCGTTCCTTATGTCTAAGCATGTGCTGAAATTCTGTATGTACAATGTCGGAAATATCTTTATTTACGGGGCTGCTGAAGTAAAATATAAAGAACTTGCTATGTACAATGTCCGGTTGGTTGGGTTTCTAGTATTCTATGGTGTATTCTACAAAACACTTGTCCAGCTATATGCTATATTTCTGGGAAGCCTAATATATAAAAATTCCATGAGAGCTATGGACCTGTGCCCCGTTATGGACTATACCCATAGCCAGAGGTGAGATATAGATCAGTCATAGTCGGGGCAATGTGATCCCACATCCTAGAAGCAAATAGCCTCCCAGATCTTTCGGTCCATATGCCAGCAATGTGGTCCCACAGGAATTGAAGCGGCATCCAATTCGCCGTTGTGACAGTGTGCTTCTAAAGGAATTGTAACGGTCTCAGGTTAGACAGATAAACCATCATTGTGGCCATGTGGTTTTAAGGGGATTGTAACGCCATCAATCCAACCAGGTAACCTATCTTTGTGACAGTGTGGTTCTAAGAGAACTGTGTGTTACGGCCTCAGATGAACCGATCACTGTGGTCCACAGATATCAGCTCACCGTTGTGGCAGTGTGGTTCTAAGAGAATTGTAACGGTCCCAGGCCAACCCATCATTGTGACAGTGTGGTTCTAAGAGAATTGTAACGGTCCCAGGCCAACCCATCGTTGTGACAGTGTGGTTCTAAGAGAATTGTAACGGTCCCAGGCCAACCCATCATTGTGACAGTGTGGTTCTAAGAGAACTGTAACGGTCCCAGGCCAACCCATCATTGTGACAGTGTGGTTCTAAGAGAACTGTAACGGTCCCAGGCCAACCCATCATTGTGACAGTGTGGTTCTAAGAGAATTGTAACGGTCCCAGGCCAACCCATCATTGTGACAGTGTGGTTCTAAGAGAATTGTAACGGTCCCAGGCCAACCCATCATTGTGACAGTGTGGTTCTAAGAGAATTGTAACGGTCCCAGGCCAACCCATCATTGTGACAGTGTGGTTCTAAGAGAATTGTAACGGTCTCAGGCCAACCCATCATTGTGACAGTGTGGTTCTAAGAGAATTGTAACGGTCCCAGGCCAACCCATCATTGTGACAGTGTGGTTCTAAGAGAATTGTAACGGTCCCAGGCCAACCCATCATTGTGACAGTGTGGTTCTAAGAGAATTGTAACGGTCTCAGGCCAACCCATCATTGTGACAGTGTGGTTCTAAGAGAATTGTAACGGTCCCAGGCCAACCCATCATTGTGACAGTGTGGTTCTAAGAGAACTGTGTTACGGCCTCAGGTCAGCCCACCATTGTGACAGTGTGGTTCTAAAAGAATTGTAACGGTCCCAGGCCAACCTATCATTGTGACAGTGTGGTTCTAAGAGAACTGTGTTACGGCCTTAGGTCAGCTCATCATTGTGGCAGTGTGGTTCTAAGAGAACTGTGTTACGGCCTTAGGTCAGCTCATCATTGTGACAGTGTGGTTCTAAAGGAACTGTAACGGCATCAATACAACCACAGGTAACCCACCTTTGTGACAGTGTTGTTCTAAAAGAACTGTGTTACGGCCTTAGGTCAGCTCATCATTGTGACAGTGTTGTTCTAAGAGAACTGTGTGTTACGGCCCCAGGACAACACATCAGTGTGGTTCACAGATATGGTAACGGCCTCAGGCCACTCACCGGTGTAGCCGTCCTTGTTAATGTCCCCCAGTGTGGACATGGAGAAGCCGAAGCGAGACTCCACCTTGCCGGTCAGTTTGATGGGCGGCAGCACCAGCCCCTGTGTCCCATTGTCACGACATTGTCGTCAGTGTCAGGTGTCACTCACCTCTGGGGAGTTGAGGTAGATGTAGACGGCCCCACCCTCGCCCTTGGCGTAGTAGAACGGCGCCCCCACCACCAGGTCTACCAGGCTGGGGACACACTTCGGTCAGTCTTTCTCTCTGCTGGGATAGATGTACACATTGGCCTTTAACTCTCAACATTCTGGGTTGGATGACTAGTTCAATGTACAGTTTGGCCTTTAATCCTCAATTTTCTAGGTTGTTTGGCCAGCTCAATGTACACATTGATCTTTAATACAGAGCATTCTGGGATGGAGGACCGGTTTGGGGCAAATATTGGCCCTCAATCCTCAACTTTCTGAGCTGAATGACCAGTTAATTGCACAATTTGGCCGTTTATCCTCAATTTTCTAGGTTGTTTGGCCAGCTCAATGTACACATTGATCTTTAATACAGAGCATTCTGGGATGGAGGACCAGTTTGGTGCAAACATTGGCCCTCAATTCTCAACTTTCTGAGCTGAATGACCAGTTAATTGCACAATTTGGCCTTTAATCCTCAGTTTTCTAGGTTGTTTGGCCAGCTCAATGTACACATTGATCTCTAATACAGAGCATTCTGGAATGGAGGACCAGTTTGATGGACAATTTGGCCTTTAACTTTCAACCCTCCAGGCTGGAAAACCAGCTCAATACACAATTTTATCTATAATATTGTAAAAAAGTATTTATTAATTTTATTAACAGAGTGGTCATTTTTATGTTATATCTTGCTACTCTGTAAATTTCCCTCGTAGCTTATCTTTTGTTTACCATTTATAATTTGTCCTTGACTGAAATAAATTGTTGTCTCCTGAAGTTTTTGTCTTCCCTAATTTTCCACGTGGCAATATTATCCTTCTGGGTTGGATGACCGGATCAATGTACAATTTGGCCTTTAATCCTCAACCTTCGTGACTAGATGACCAGTTCTATGTAAACATAGAATTTTAATATCAAACTTCTGGGCTAGAAAACCATCTCAATATACAATTTGCCTTTTGATCCTCAACTTTCTTAAATACACCTTGTGTCCACAGAAGAACGTGGCAAGGATATGCTATCTGTAGATGACAAATTCCATACCGTGGCATTAGAACATTTCTAAGACAGGAGTTCTCACCGTATCTCCCCAGCAGTCACAGACGGTGGGACTGAGTGAGTCTGTGAAACTTCGATGTCCGAAATGTTCTAATGCCACGGTATGGAATTTGTCATCTACAGATAGCATATCCTTGCCACGTTCTTCTGTGGACACAAGGTGTATTTAAGAAAGTTGAGGATCAAAAGGCAAATTGTATATTGAGATGGTTTTCTAGCCCAGAAGTTTGATATTAAAATTCTATGTTTACATAGAACTGGTCATCTAGTCACGAAGGTTGAGGATTAAAGGCCAAATTGTACATTGATCCGGTCATCCAACCCAGAAGGATAATATTGCCACGTGGAAAATTAGGGAAGACAAAAACTTCAGGAGACAACAATTTATTTCAGTCAAGGACAAATTATAAATGGTAAACAAAAGATAAGCTACGAGGGAAATTTACAGAGTAGCAAGATATAGCAGTCACAGACGGTGGGACTGAGTGAGTCTGTGAAACTTCGATGTCCGTCATTATAATGGTTGATAGTGATCATTTTAACCAATTTTACAACAAAATAATCCCATTATATACACTCATGGACAAAACTTAAGGAATTTGTACCCTTTACCATGTATATCGGGATTCAGATAATAACTCTGAAAGATACACTCATGGATAAAACTTAAGGAAGTTGTACCTTTTAGCATGTATATCGGGATTCAGACAATAACTCTGAAAGATACACTCATGGGCAAAACTTAAGGAAGTTGTACCTTTTAGCATGTATATCGGGATTCAGACAATAACTCTGAAAGATACACTCATTTACAGAAAAAAATAAAGTTTTACATTTTAGCATGTATATCGGGATTCAGACAATACCTCTGAAAGATATTACAGTGACCTTTATTGAAGACATACGAGATAACCAAGTGTGAACAAAATTTCCTCTGAGCCGACCGGCGAAATAAAATATTTTCCAATTCATTAAATTATCCCATAATGAAAATAAGAACTCATAAATAATGCCAATACCGGTTTGAAAAACTCAGGACGGCCATCTGGAGATGTCGGTTACAGACAACGGCTTTCGTCAGTACAGGGCGTTTACTGAACTCCACAAGAACTTCATGGAATCCTTTGAATATACCAAGTATACGCTCAATTGGCAAAATGACCAATTCTACATGTATGTGTGTGGATATACGAAAATAAATATGTATTTAAAGAGCTAATATGTAAATAAGACGTGGGCCAATGAAAGTTGACGGTGGAGTGATGAGCCAGATCCTTCTATTTTGACGTCCTTCGAGAAAACAAAAATATTTTCTTCTCGCCTCTCAGAATAGATTCTCTCGTATCGACACGCCTTGCCAGGTTTTTATATTAAGTATAAATTTACACACACAACTCTTCATTGATTTACTTTCAACTCAATGATCTTATAGCATCCAGTGCTTTTTTGTCTTAGAGAATTACTTTTTATTATCACTGTTTTCATCAATGGTTATCCTGTATGGGACTTTGATTCCAGTAAAAGGCTTGTTGCTGCTGTTGTATATAGTCACAGTGTAGAAAATACTATACTATACCTACTACTTATAGGTTTCTCTCTGTATTCTTAGTTCTCTTCTCTTACTTTGTAAACTGGCGAATCCTTTATAGGACGAGAGGTCCTCAATAAAGGCTTTTGTTGTTGTTTGTTGTTGTTTTCATCAATGGCACGAGGAAATATGCAAATTAAAAGTAATTTGCATATACCGTACGAAAATATTATGGTCTCTCTCTTATATATTTATTATATTTTATTTAAACATATATATTTACACTCATTGCGAGGCAAAACTTAAGGAAGTAGAAAGTCTTTGATGTTACTGGTCATCTATATATATATTTTTTAACTAAACATTGATTTAGCTTGTTCCATGATATTTAGCCAACCCAATTTCTTGATAAATCAAGAAAAGCCAACCACGTACGCGTTTCGGGCTGTTGGCACTCACTAGCGTGGTGCAGGCTTTATCTCTACGACCAAAATTTTGGTTCTAGAGGCTTACTGAGGAATCAAGAAATGGGTATTTATGGCCAAAGTTGCGTAAATATGCAAATATGCGTTAATTGTTTATTACTATCCTTCTATATTTCTCAACAAGGTTGATGGACCATCTTCTAGAAACAGGTCTTTAGAAACTTTCTATCCACTGGTGTGTGTGTGTGCAAATCTAGACTTTTTAAAATGATCAGGCCGATGCCATATTACTTTCTTTCTTATTTAAAAATTCTTATTCAACACCCGTGGTAAGAAAGGTCTATAGACCTGCTCCTTGAAAAAGATCGGTCAGCCTTGTCGAAATATCGGAGGATAAACTTTTATAACATTTCATCCAAGAGATCGTCACCATTAATATTTATTTAAAGTTTTTCTCCAACAAATTTTATAACTCAATCTCGAATAGCAAAATTTGGCGTTATATTTACACATTTACAATCTTATGGCTATATATTTGCATAATAAAGTTATAATGGGAAGGTCCGCGCTGGGCTTATTTATTACGTTGAAATTTGAAGAGTAGTGAATATTGAATGAGAGATATGTAGGAGAATGATGGATAGATTAGAATATTGTTGAACATGTCGTCAGATGAACTGAAGACGTTTAGTGCTATCGTTCCTTTGTAAATTATAGATGATTCTAAAACTGATCTTTGGGGAGGGGTTGTTGTTGTGACTTGTTGCAAGTTGAAGCTTTGTTATGATGATATAACTGGCACCGAGATATTCATTCAACATGTCGTTGTTGAACAATATGTAAAAACAGGTATGTAAGGATATGCAAATACGGCAGGATCTACCCACGGTCTACCCCCAACTGACCTGTCGTTGTTAAGATCGAGCGAGGTGAGCGTGTAGCCGAAGGAGGACGCAAACTGCTCCCCGTTCAGCACGTGCACCACCTCGAACGTCGAGTCGCTCAGCTGCTTACGGAAGAACACCACCTGTCCTGTGCCATTGGCCCGCGGTGCTCCTCCCACGAAGTTCATCTCCCCCTTGAAGAATCGTCCTGAGGTCACGGACATACCTGCACATACAGCCGGCGTCTTTACTTTTATCATGAATTAGAGCCCCATCTGGTATAAGAAATTCAAACTATTTTGGGTGCATATGATTCTCTCTCTCTCTCTCTCTTTGAATTAAAACAATATCATCCTAGAATGGCACAGAAAGGCAGTGGAGGATTCAAGTTGCTTTTGTGGTATTGAGGAACAAACCTCAAGACATCTACTAATCGATTACCCAGCATTAAAAGATTATAGAATGAAGAATGAACTAGTTGTTTGTGAACGTAACGATTTGATTTCCGATAAAAAAAATCATATTTGAAGTATAATTCCTTTTGTAAATACATTCTAAACTTTCTACAAAATCTGGATCTCTAGTGTTTTCCCGCGTTGAATAATGTAAATAACTTATGTAAATAAATTTTTCTTCTTGTTTAGCGCAAGTATCCCTTGCGGGATATAGCGCTTTGGAAATAAAAATAATTGATAATCACAGAAAGATCAGTAGTAAATTATTTTATTCAAAAAAGAATCATACGCGTCAAAAGAGTTAAAATTTCTTATTACTTTTATGGAAAAAGATATCTATAGCTAAAATTGATAGATTTGTAACAGCGATAACAATTTTTACCCTGGTGACTAGTAGAATTTGAATGTTGACGGTAGCCTGTACTACGATGAGGAAGACCAACATCCCGAAACGAGTAACTTAATTATTTTTTATTCATTTTAGCAGTAATAAGTAGTGCTCAACATTATTTACTAGTTGTAAATAGAGAGTTGTTATTTAGTTTTATTAAAAAAAAAAAGCATCTCCCAAATCGTAAAACTACAAGTTGCTGATGGCTTGCGCCATCTGTCGGAATAAATATAAACTAATAGCTCTATTTAAAAATATATATTCCATTGGTCAAATAGCCTCTCTTCATTGATTAAGAGAAGCCACCTACGCGAGATAGATGGCGCAAGCCATCAGCAAATCGCAGTTGCACGACGGGGAGAAGCGTTTCCTTATAAAATACTAGAACGCTGAGGCGACCTGCCAACGGGCGCGCGCCGCCGGCAGGTCGCTTGAGTGTTCTAGAGGGCGCTGCTCGTGAGCTAAGTCGAATAATTTGAATATATAGTTTTAATAATTGATTTATATACATTTTTAAATAGCCTATCGTCATCCCCGTTATTTTTTACCTATGTATGGAAATTTTGGTTTGAATTAGTGAACTACTGCGAATTTGTATACCGGACATACAAACCAACAAACAAACAGACAAACATACAAACATTCATTTTTATATATATAGATATCTATCTGATCTCAGGATACAATTTTGTACTATTTTCACTTAGTTTTATCTTTATTCTTATAGCTAGATATATCTTGTAGCACTCTCTTGCAAAGGCAATATATGTTTTTATGATGTATTATCACGCCATCTGTTATGAAAATTCGAAACTATTATAGACGCGTATGATTATTTTTTTCTTTAATTAAACAAATTCTACTGCCCTTATTGAAATGGAAAAAATAATGGGAGGGCCTGGCTCATCAGTGGTGAACCCTCCCAATGGTTATTAATGGTGAAATGGTAGTTTAAACTGGTGAAACCGCTGGAAGGGTTTACCACTGATGAGACAGGCCCTCCCATAAATATTTACATTGCAGTAAGGACAGTAGATATTGTTTATTAAAAAAAAAAAAAAGAATCATACGCGTCTATAATAGTTTCGATTATATGCTTTGATCATCATATTGACATAGAGAAACTAATGTCGAGCCCTGATGTTAGCAGAAATATCAGAGAAGAATGGAGGAACTACTGTCGACAACGGACATGATGTTAGTAAAGAAGCCATGTTTACAATGCCAAAGAAGCCATGTTTACAATTCCAAAGAAGCCATGTTTACAATGCCAAAGAAGCCATGTTTACAATTCCAAAGAAGCCATGTTTACAATTCCAAAGAAGCCATGTCTACAATGCCAAAGAAGCCATGTTTACAATGGTAAAGAAGCCATGTTTACAATGCCAAAGAAGCCATGTTTACAATTCCAAAGAAGCCATGTTTACAATGCCAAAGAAGCCATGTTTACAATGCCAAAGAAGCCATGTTTAAAATGCCAAAGAAGCCATGTTTACAATGCCAAAGAAGCCATGTTTACAATGTCAAAGAAGCCATGTTTACAATGCCAAAGAAGCCATGTTTACAATGCCAAAGAAGCCATGTTTACAATGCCAAAGAAGCCATGTTTACAATGCCAAAGAAGCCATGTTTACAATGCCAAAGTAGCCATGTTTACAATGGCAAAGAAGCCATGTTTACAATGGCAAAGAAGCCATGTTTACAATGCCAAAGAAGCCATGTTTACAATGCCAAAGAAGCCATGTTTACAATTCCAGAGAAGCCATGTTTAAAATGCCAAAGAAGCCATGTTTACAATGCCAAAGAAGCCATGTTTACAATGTCAAAGAAGCCATGTTTACAATGCCAAAGAAGCCATGTTTACAATGCCAAAGAAGCCATGTTTACAATGCCAAAGAAGCTATGTTTACAATGCCAAAGAAGCCATGTTTACAATGCCAAAGAAGCCATGTTTACAATGCCAAAGAAGCCATGTTTACAATTCCAAAGCAGCCATTTTTACAATGCCAAAGAATCCATGTAAAAATTCCAAAGAAGCCATGTAAAAATGCCAAAGAAGCCATGTAAAAATGCCAAAGAAGCCATGTAAAAATGCCAAAGAAGCCATGTTTACAATTCCAAAGAAGCCACAACATCAGAATGTTTCCAACGACAGATCCATTGGTCCCAGTTCCCATCCAATCCCCCCATGAGTAACTCAGCCCTAATTCAAACACAAAGATTGTATCTCGCAATTAACAAACCAATTACAAATTACTTCAAGGTGTCAATCATGTTTTTAATTACACCACGACTTCCTTATGGAGCCAATATCTGGGCGGGGGAAAGCGAGATGTTATCTTGTCACACATTGCAGCTAGTTCCCTATCATTCCATATATTCCTCTGGAATATATATCCACATATATGCAAATATATATGTATACATATGTATATAAATATAGAAATGAAAGGCTTCTGGTGACCACACTTTGCTTCAGCGAGCGCGAACTGGGACAAAGCTTCACTACACATAGGGGCGGAAGAATGGCGGCCGCACTATGCCTCGTTATATTTAGCGTATTTTGCAAAATGAAAAACAAGGTTTGTTTAGCTTGAAAATAGGTGACAGCGGGTCACACTGAAACGTAGGGATATATAATTTTAAAAGGTTGTAGTGTATTTATTTAATCGCGTATAAGTGTGGTCGCCACAGGCTCAATGGATGTTTGTCCCCAGCACAACTACTGAATCGCTCATTATGAAATTCCACATGTTGGTATCGAGTGATATTTATCTAGACTATTGAAGGCCTATACAAATTGTTTCAATAACTAATTTGCATATTTTTATGGTCAGAAAGTGATAATGATAACACGATATTAATGAACTTTTACCATCACAACTACTACAACTCTCTCTTTTTTTATATACTCTTATTTATTTACATAAATATTTATTCAGTATTTAACCTTATATAATCTTATATGGACATTGGAATATAATGGTTTCAATCTCAATCTCTCTCTTTTCTTGTTCCAAAATCACTTTATTAGGTACCGCTCAAAAAGAGCAACCTAGTTTATGATAATTGAAACAATGAATAATATATGAAGGTTATTCATATATTAACACAAAATGTTAACGCGGGATTCAATCCCGGTTCATGACTGTCGGGAATCGAGGGTGTTACCTACTTGTCCACCGACTCTTCTCACTCTCTATGTTCAACCCCACTTCTATAACGTTCAATATTTTACTAGACATGGTGACTTAAACACATATTTGTTTAGAATTGGTAAAATTGGTTCACCTGCATGCACTTGTGGAAACGAAAAACAAACCCCTGAACACCTTCTGATAAACTGTCATTAACTTCTGATCTAAGGGAAGATATCCAACTTTACCTGACTAATACAAAACAAGTTGCTTACAATACGACCAATACATCTCTCTCTCTCTCTCTTATAGTAATAATAATAATAATAAAATGGTAATTAACATTTGATAAGCCAATAGTCGTTGGGCACACTCGGGCAGTGCTGGGCCACTCAGCTATGCAAATAAAGATATGTAAAATGTGTTAGCAATAGAATACATTACCTCTGAAACTTTAAATACATTTCTACCGTCCTAGAACCATATGTCTATAGATCCTCCAAAACTCCAATTTACTGTACTCAATAGCAAGGTATACAAGTAATTCAGTCTAATACAATATTAAAGCGGTTTGGAGATTAAAATGGTGAAACCGCTGTGAGAGTTCACCACTGATGAACCATGCCTTTCTTTCAATTTTTATTCATTAATGAATAGGGGGCTGTTATAATAGGTTTCAATTATTATACAATATAATATAATGCGGCTTGTGATTGTAAAACGACATTTGAAATACTATCCCGCATGAGTTTCTTTTCGACAAAAAATCAAAATTTATTCCAAGGAGAAATAACGATTATTTCTAACCTTAGGGATGAGGTATGAATGGATGCATTGTGAAGAGTAATGATAAACGGAAAAATAAAAGTGTCCAGGGATGGGAATCCCCAAATAATCGTTATTTCTCCTTGAAATAAATTTTGATTTTTCGTCGAAAAGAAACTCATGCGGGATAATTTTCAAATGTCGTTTTTAATTATTATGTTGAAAATTATCGTTAAAAATATTGATAATTTTGAAAATCATGTTTTTCGAAGAAAAAACAATATTTTAAAATGAATTATTTCAATTTACTTTTTTTTATAGTATATTTAACTAGAAGCTGCAGGAAAGATATGGGGGTTTTAAATTAAGAAATCAACACTGCCATCATGTCTCTACTAGGGAATTTGATTCCTATAATTCTTTGGGACACCAATGAGATGTTTTCTTGTCAACACATTTGGCCAGGAAAATATATTTTGTTTGTCTCATATTTCGACAAAAATATGTCATTTTCAGGATAAAATCAATATATGGTAAGAGATACAATATACACTCATGGAGACAAAAACTTAAGGAAGTGGAAAATCTTTGATGTCGCTGGTCGCCTGTTTTATTGAAGTAGACAGAGAAAATTCTATTCGCACTTGGTTATCTCGTGTATCTTCAATAAAGGTCACTGTAATATCTTTCAGAGTTATTGAATCCCAGTATACATGCTGAAAGGTACAACTTCCTTAAGTTTTGTCCAAGAGTGTATATATATATATGCCTTTTTATCACAAAGATTTAAGTATGGATTGCTCGTTGCTTGTGTGTGTGAGGTGAAAGAAACTCCACACTAATTTACATATCTTAAAAGTCTTGCCATTTATTTTCAATTCTTTTAACTTCTTTTTAGAGAGGCCTATTTAATTTTACATTGGCGAGAATTTTAAAAAATGGTTTTCGAGAAATCACGAGAAGATAAAATAGTGTTTTTGGTCAAAGGTCCTTATTGAGAATAAATTGAACTATCTAGCTTTGAGAGAAAAAGTTGTTTCAATTTTGTTGTCCTGGAAACTGACGCCTTCTTACACTTCAGGATAGCCTAGTTTAAATTTATAAATTTAATCGCCATCTCTATCGATACAATTTTAACAAATAAATTTACTGGCAATGTGTTTCTTTTCAATAATATCATCAAATATTATCTCTACAGACCTTAATGTAATGATATAAGTTATTGAATGAGAGGGCTTGGTTCATTAGTGGTGAACCCTCTCAGCGCCAAATCAATCTCCAGACCGCTCTACTATTGTATTGGATTGGTTTGGGATATACGCTGCATTTTCTATGGAACGAAGCTTAGGGGTGTTTAGGGAACCTAGGGACATAAGTTTATAGGTCTGTATAGGTGCATACATATAATTACAAGGTATTGCATCGAGCAAAGTTCTTCCTTTGGCAAACACGTGGATCCAGGAAGTTGTCCCGCACTGCTCCCAGGGTGGGGAGTCCTGAGATAGATCCGGTCCCGATCAGTAAGTGGGTCATTGGCAGGACTTGGCGGAGTCCCAATGTGTCCCATAGCTGTCCCTCGGACTGGAAGTTCGCCAAGTCGGACTGTTTACCACCCCCTCCCTCATTTGTTGGTACAAATTGGAAGATCCCAAAGGGACTCTGGATAACGAGAATCTTCTTTTTACTCTCTACGTGTCCTCTCTCTCTCTGTTGGGATTTAGAAAAGTTATCTGAATTTAGAAGACTGGGGGACTTGGAACTTGCTCCACCTCTGCCACGGGTGGGCCTGGTATTGCACTACTTTAATTAGCGCCCTCAATTCATCTGTATTGACGACCTAAGAACACGGTAGAAAACCTTTCTTTAGAGATACTCTAAAATATTGAAGCTCCTGGTTTTTTCTGAAGGTGGTCTCTCATTGGAGGTGGGTTTTGTCCAAGTTATTTTAGATTTTACAAAGGTGGTCGCTCAGGGAGGTATTTGCTAATCATATGAATCCATCATGAGAGGTTGTAATGTATACAGGTTGGAATTTTGTCTGAAGTATGGTCAAAAGTAGTGTTCAGGCTCATTCTGTACGTTCTGTAGGGGAGATATCAACTCAATGCATTGTTACAACAGGAGCCATTGCCGGATAGCATTCCTAAGAAGAAGTAAAACTTAAAAGAGACAAGATTATTGAAAAGGTCACCAATCTTATACATTTTCAATAAAGAAACTTGTTCACCGTTAGCTTTTTATCTCTTCTTAGGAATGCCACCTGGGCGATTCCTCCTGTTGTAACAATGCATTGAGTTGATTACCCCACACAGAATACCGAGCTTCAACACTACCTTTGACCAAATATGACAAAAACCCAACCTGCTTACCATGGTTACCATTCTGTTATTAGAAATGTAAACAAAAATAATGTAATATATTTTACTCTCGATATATTAAATATTTATAATGTGTATATAAAATTGTATTTATTATTAAGTTGTTAACGTGATAATCCTGTTGAAGGACTGACAAGTGCGAAAGCTTGAAAATAAAAAGTTGCACAAGATACTTAGCCCTGGAAGCTTCATTTATTTTATAATATTAGAAATGTATTGTTTTGATGTATTTTTAAGTGAGAGAGAGAGAACGCTTCACGATTTTGCGTGTCATCCTTGCGCAGGGGCCTGCTAATCTTTTCTGTATCGTTCCAATTTTATAATATGTACCGCCGAACAAGCGAGAGAGAGAGAGAGAGAGAGAGATGTTCCCTGTTAGCAGATAGATGTCTGTGTACGTCTACTTATCTTCATGTATCTACAAGATATCATTGGTGTAGACTGGGACCTACCGAGGTAAGAATACTTGTCCACAGGTGCGACGTCGTCCAGTAGAGGCCCGAGGTTCCAAGTCTTGTCGTCCCGCATGCGGAAGTGGATGCTATTGGTGAAGACGGTTCCTCGCCACGTATAGGGGCCGGGCGCTCCAATTACAATGTTGGCGTCCTGGACACAGTACCATGTGGTAATCAGGTTTAATATCGCGATTCTATACAGCGATGATAGGAATTATATCCTCGGGCTACTCTCCCCTGAACACAAGACTATTCTCACCAAATTCCTCAACGCTGTCACCAAGCATGTTGGAGATATGGATCCCAGAATTGTCAAGGGCCTGTCCAAACTTAGAACCGCTCTCGGCTCCTGATAGGATCCAGACGTACCTTCAGAGAAGTCCTCGTCTGGTGTATATATTTTCTCTACTGTTTTAAACTCTGTAAATTCTCTTTTTGACTGTTGACTAGATGTCAATTATCAATTGTCAATATATAATTGTCAATTATCAGTACCTGTCAGGATAGTCGGTGCCATAGGCCAATGCAGTCTAGTTCTCAAAGTACAATCTCTGTCCTTTCAACTCGACCAACCTGTTCCCATCTCAGTCAACAATAGCAAAGAGCTTTATTAAGACCTTTTAATCTTATACAGATTCTCCAAACAGAAATGTTAGGATACATGCAGGACAATCAGTAATAGTACCTTAATAATTCTCCCACCTCAATCCAGTTAGTAGCTGTCTCTTGAAACCTGATGATAGGAATTTAGTAATTGTAGGGGAAAAGAAGCAAGTATTTCACACATATTAATCTTCTTCTTCTTTCTTATCTCCACTTAATCATATTAAGGTATCAAGCTTGTAAAGCTTGACAACCATCATGACTAGGTGAAGTAGAATACGTCTGCCTTTGTCATTAAGACTGAGAGCACTACTCAGTGGCAGGCCGACTTAGCTCCAAAAGAAATGGCCGCCTCTGACATGAGGGAACAGACGCCATGTGTAGCCACTCCTAACGCTGCTCATCCTGTATCCCTGGAGCCCTTACAGGGTACTATCAGCCGGGCCAGCTGAGCCCAGGTTTTTTAGTGAGCTTGTTACTGCTCCCCCTCCTCCTTTTTCATCCGGGCTTGGGAATAATCAGCACTATAAACACTAATAACTATAATTGAATAAATATTTGAAATACTATAAACGCTCATCCCAGACTTATAATCGAACAATAGTAAATAGCATCCAGGGCAAAGTTTCTTGTACAATTTTATTTCTCTAGGCTTTTCGGGCTAACATGTCTTTCAACAGGAGCAACTAGGAGTAAATCTTCTTGTTAAATATCCAGTTGTGATTCTATTGAAGAGTATTTCAGCCCGAAAGTTATACATATAAAATGAAAGGATTTAAAAGCACGAATGTTTCTTTTATACACAGAACAAACTTCTACTGTCCTTACTGCAATGAAAAAATGTATTGGGAGGGCTTGGCTCATCAGTGGTGAACCCTCCCAGCGGTTTCGCCAATTTAATCCACCATACCGCTTCTCAGAGCTCTAATACTGTATTGGACGATTCTGCTTATATACGCAGCACTGAAGGGTGTAATCTCAGAAATGTGGTTTTCAAGAAAACTATGGACATAAGCTTATAGGACAGTAGAATTACATTCACCACTGATGAGCCAAGCCCTCCCAATATATATTTTTCATCGCAGTAAGAGCAGTAGAAGTTTGTATTATGTATAAAAGAAACATTCTTGCTTTTAAATCCTTTCATTATATATATATAGATGGCGTGTTATTGCTTTGTGAGAAATAAAACTGTACAAGAAACTCAGCCCTGGATCCCTATTGTTAAACATATTTGAAATGTTGGAAGAGAGCAAAGGTAGAAGCGACGCATTTATTTATTTAAAAGTTGAAATCTTTCGAACAATAAAGTCCTTAAACAGGCTGTTACGTGAAACTTTGAAATGTTTTGTCTTTTCAAACTTGGTTTAAGGCAGAAATCTATAATATTGAGTCAGTTGGGGCGAAAATGTCGGTTATACTCTCAATAAGGACTTGATTCAAATTACAACAGGAGGAATCGAAATCTTTGGTATCTTCTTAGCGAGGACTTGATTGTTGGCTTTTGGGGGATTGAATCAATGAGACGTAATTGTGCGTCAGGATAGAGTCGAGGATATATGTCAGGAGAGTTTGAAGGACACAACTCAGGGTAGTAGAGAAGCCTCACCTCAGAGATATCGCCGCTGGTTCCTGCCTGGCAGTACCCGAACTGCTCGTGGGCCTTGGTGACAGGGCGGTTGTGACAAGGTTCCCAGGCTCTCCGCAGGTCCAGGTACTGTGACAGCGAGTAGCAGATGCCCTGTCCCCACTGGAAGTCTGGGCCCTTGTGAACATACCGGTGGGCGCAGGTCTGCACACGTTCCGTCCACGTTAGATACTATGTCCACTGTGATGTCTCCAGGTTTTATATCAAGACTCAAGTTACTCTGAGAGTTCTTGGCTCTCTCCCATTTCCCTCCTATCCCTCTCAATCTCGGCAGTACACCAGTCAATAAAAACTAGACTGAGCAGTCAGTAGATGTCCGTACGTGTCCTTCGACATTTCAACAACTCCCACATTATAGATGGGAAGAGTTTAACGGGAGGAAATTGATTTAGAAATACAAAGGTCGCCTCTCCCTTCATAGACGTCAAAGCTAGACGCCCTCTATTGACCGTCCCACAAACTAGCGGATTCAAGTCAGTGACAAAGCCACATCACTAGCGTTAACAAACTGAGAAGGGTCCACCTAGAGACCATGGTTTCGGGCTAATGGCCTTCTTCGGCCCAGGGCGGTCTTTATTCCATTCGATCCACAAGAGATCTAATGGGATCTTCACAATCTGTCAAAAAGGTGTTTAGCTGGCTAAGTGGATAGGGCAATAGAGAGCGTTTAGTTTTGACCTTTATTTTGACGGGAGAGGCTCCATAAGGTTTTACACTTGTATAACTCGCACATTGTTACTTCCACAAAAGGTAACAAGACCAAATACAAAATAAAGGAGAAATACTGAAAGTAGAAATTCTGAAAATAAAAATAGAATCCTCATGGATAAAAATTAAGGAAGTTTCTTCTTTTTTTTTGTCGCCGGTGGTCCGTTTTTTTTTTTTTTTTTTTTAAAGGAGACAGAGGTTGTTTACATTTGGTTATCTCGTGTGTCTTCAATAAAGGTCACAGTAATATCTTTCAGAGTTGTTGTTTGAATACCGATATACATGGTAAAAGGTACAACTTCCTTAAGTTTTGTCCATGACTGTATCTTTCAGAGTTATTGTCTGAATCCCGATATACATGGTAAAAGGTACAACTTCCTTAAGTTTTGTCCATGAGTGTATCTTTCAGAGTTATTGTCTCAATCCCGATATACATGGTAAAAGGTACAACTTCCTCAAGTTTTGTCCATGAGTGTATCTTTCAGAGTTATTGTCTGAATCCCGATATACATGGTAAAAGGTACAACTTCCTCAAGTTTTGTCCATGAGTGTATCTTTCAGAGTTATTGTCTGAATCCCGATATACATGGTAAAAGGTACAACTTCCTCAAGTTTTGTCCATGAGTGTATCTTTCAGAGTTATTGTCTGAATCCCGATATACATGCTAAAAGGTACAACTTCCTTAAGTTTTGTCCATGAGTGTATCTTTCAGAGTTATTGTCTCAATCCCGATATACATGCTCAAAGGTGCAACTTCCTTAAGTTTTGTCCATGAGTGTATCTTTCAGAGTTATTGTCTCAATCCCGATATACATGGTAAAAGGTACAACTTCCTTAAGTTTTGTCCATGAGTGTATCTTTCAGAGTTATTGTCTCAATCCCGATATACATGCTAAAAGGTACAACTTCCTTAAATTTTGTCCATGAGTGTATCTTTCAGAGTTATTGGCTCAATCCCGATATACAGGGTAAAAGGTACAACTTCCTCAAGTTTTGTCCATGAGTGTATCTTTCAGAGTTATTGTCTGAATCCCGATATACATGCTAAAAGGTAAAACTTCCTCAAGTTTTGTCCATGAGTGTAGACGGATGTAGAGGAGGTCCAGACTAAGTAATGCACAGAAGAATGATGCTGTGATACAAACGAAGGAAGTTGCACAACACTTGTTTACTATAAATGTCCGTTGACTCACCCACGTGGTGTCTCACTTGCAATAAACCATTCAGACAACATTTCTCCACTAGATATATCCGAAATTTATATTTTCCACGGTGTTGGAATCTTTAGCTAGAGAGATTATCGCGCCATCTGTGGACGATATTTGAAACTAACTGGCGCTATTTTCTCTTTTTAACAAATAAAACAACTTTTTGTCTCCTACTCTTCTTACTGAAATGAAAATTTTTTTGGGAGGGCCTGGCTCATCAGTGGTAAACCCTCACAGCGGTTTCGCCAGTTCAATCTAACATACTGTTATACTATTGGGTTGTTCTCTGCTACTATATCCAGTACTCTAGAGAAATTCTTGGTACAAATATTTAAAGCACTATGGCCATAGGTTTTGAAGACAGTAGAAATTTCTACTAATACATAAAACAGAGCAGCCTAAAAACAATATTAGAATGGTCTGTGCTAGTTTAAACTGGCGAAACCGCTAAGAGGGTTCACAAATGATGAGCCAGGCATTCCCAATATTTATCATCGCAGCAAAGACAATTGTAGAGAGAGAAGTTGTTTATTTGTTTTTATAAAAGTTTAATTTATCAGAATCATTAAGTTATAAGAAAAATAGAACAAAAGTGAATTTATACTTGGATCAGGTAGAGATAAATTG
>CP092875.1:90932133-91004042 GCA_030710605.1 Cordylochernes scorpioides | reverse complement strand
GATCGATGAAACCGCAAAATCTTTTCCTAAATACCCAAAATGTAACATTGAATAGGCCAATCGTCAGTATATACTGAAAAATGTATTTATTATATTTCTTTATTGGCAAACATCATCTGTGAATTATTGTTCTCTTGATAGCAAACCTGCTTCATCTCCCTTGTTTGCATATTGTCTATAAACCATTTTACATATTACATGTCCTTGATCTCAATGATTCATTTCTCTAGGATATCTTTCTATGTAACAAAAATCTCTATATAAAAAATACTTAAAAGTTTCTATATAAAAGCGTAACGCCATGATGTTATTCAGAAAAAAAAAACATTCACACAGATAATAAAAAAAAAACATTGACGATCACAGATGATAATCACTAAAATTAAATTTAATTAAACTCACAGAAATAAAATAAATGTCATTTTAAAAAATTGGGAAAAAAAGTCCACGCGTCAAGGCCAATCTTAGATAATTCCACGGGGGAATTCCAGACATCTCTCTTAATAAGGCGATCAGAGTCCTTGGTCAAATTTTATTAAATTGCGCTCATAGAGAGAAGAAGGAATTCCTTTATTTGGGAGAGATAGAACCTCGTAAAGCCCGGATGCGGTTATGTAAATCAGCCTTATTTGAATATGAAGGAATTCCATATATTCATCGCTCTAAACCTGTTGTGGACATATTTGGGTATATGTAATAGAAAATTTGTGTTGATAAAATAATGCCATCTGTCGGCGATTTTCTTTAAAATGGTCCTTCTTCTTTGATAATGAAATGGTCAAAAAGTCCCATTGATGTAATAAGACTGATACAGAAAATAAATGCAGAGTGCTGTGTGCCTACCTTTTATTAATTATATATAACTACACTCATGGACAAAACTTATGGAAGTTGTATCTTTTAGCATGTATATCGGGGTTCAGATAGTAACTATGAAAGATATTACAGTGACCTTTATTGAAGACACACGGAATAACCAAGTGTGAACAAAATTGCCTCTGTCTACCTTCAAAAAAAAAAAAAAAAAAGACCATTAGCGACATCAAATACTTCCTCAAGTTTTGTCCATGAGTGTATATTTATTGTGTCAAATTAGTAAAAAGAGAATAACTCTCGTGTTCAAACTATGAATAAAACGCGTTTTGTAAGATATTTTACATTGGGATGATGGACTATGCAAATGGGAAATGGAGGGTGGAGGTATCAATGGTTTTTACTCCGTAAAGACAAGAAAGAAGAGAAGGCATGTTTTATTTCTGGTTCATCCATTGTCAGGATAGATAAGAACCAAAAGCAGACGCCGTGTTAGTGGTTTTTATACGCTGTGAAAAAAAGAACCAAACCGTGTCAATTGCTCTTGTACGACGTCAAGACAGGGAAGAACTAAACTTTACTATGTGTGTATAGCTATGGATATATGTAAATATTACTATGTAAAGAATTCTATGTAGTTAATGTCTGAATAAAGAGTTTTAAAACGTGGAAGAACTAGATGTATCACACACAGTGGTTCTTCTACTCTGAAAAGCCAAAAAGCAAGCGCCGTGGAAATAATACAATGTTAATCACAATGGTAAAAAAGAAAGAGAAAAACCCTGTCAATTGTTATTCCACGACGCGAAGACATGGGACAAATAGAAGAATGCTATATCAGAGGTTCTTCCACTGTGTAAGGAAATGGAAATGTCAAAAAGCAAGCGCCGTGTGAAGAATACAATGTTAATCACGATATGAAACAAGAAACAACCAGTAGTTCTCCCACACTACAAAGACAAGAAACACCCAGCTCAGACGACCTTCACACAAAGAATCGTGCTGGTCAATTTACACCGAGAGGTCACGCTTCTTTGGCGCCACTTTGAAAACTTTACAAATTCTGGAATACACATTAAGTTCATCACACGTCTTTGAATTCACTCATCTCGGCTAGCTCTGTACGACCGTTTCATATCTCTTCATTCCAGTTCAGTAATTACAACCTCAGACCTGTGGAGTAACCTCCCAGGAGTGCGAATACTTTAGTAAAGTCAAAAATGACTGAACCGATATACCTTGATGAGTTCAAAATTCAATAAAATAATACCTTGTGTGAGAAAGTGACAATGGGAAGAACATATCTACATATTGTCCCCCACAGCTGAGTGGAGAAATGACTACCTGTGAGATGCTAGCACCTCTAACACCTTTAACACCTCTAGCACCTCTAGCATCTCTAGCATCTCTAACACCTCTAGCATCTCTAGCACCTCTAACACCTCTAGCATCTCTAACACCTCTAGCATCTCTAACACCTCTAGCACCTCTAACACCTCTAGCATCTCTAACACCTCTAGCATCTCTAGCACCTCTAAAACCTCTAGCATCTCTAACACCTCTAGCATCTCTAACACCTCTAGCATCTCTAACACCTCTAGCATCTCTAACACCTCTAGCATCTCACAAATCTATTCTTGAAAAGTTTTTTGGTAATCATCTCTTCACTCAGCTGTGGGGAACAATATGTAGATAATCACTTGTATCAATGATAAGTTATTGTATCCTGTTTTCTCCCGTAGAAGGACTTTCATGATCGAAAACTATATATATGGATTGAATTTCTTAAAAAGAAACCTATCACTGCAATTCTGTATGTATTCAATACACACACTTAATAAGTGGGTCTCCAGGAGAGACCAGGAATGTCCTCGACTTTAGGTAGGCTCTCGTCAAAGGTTTCAATATATTACTTATTTGCTAAAAGAGACCAAAGCTAATGTTGACAAGTTGTTTTATTGGAAAGATATAGGCTTGGCGAACTTTGGGATAATAACGTCCTTTAACAGAATGTAATACGAAATACAATAAACTAGAGGAGAAAGTAATGATATATATACATGTAGTAATTTCCACTTATGCAAATTAATACTAGTATATATATCATTTCTTTCTCCCCTCTAGTTTCTTGTATATATATACATGTAGTAATTTTCATAAGTGTAAGTTACCACATGTATATATTATATAATCTAAAATACAAATATATATATTTTTTTTAAACATATATTTTATTTTTTCATTCATTGACTTTTCTGCATTTTTGACCATATATTCAAAACATACCATTTTTATTTTTATTTTTTTTTGTTGTAAATATGTAGATTTAACCCTACCTATCTTTTATTCACGATTATAGAATTCATTATATAAATTCTATATTCCTGTGATATAAATAATTTTATGTATATTTTTACTTCAAGAGATTCAAAATAAAAATCTGCTTGAAAGGTAAATAATTATCTTTACTTTTCCACGACTGCACCTCTTTTCAACAATCAAACACACAAAAAATTTCTAATCTATAATATATATATATCATATCTCCTTTAGTTTCTTGAATTCCTATTTCAGCCTGTTGAGGGATGTTATTTTGTCCAAAAGCTCGTTAAACTTATATATCTTTAATAAAGAAACTTGTTGCTTTTACCTCTTCATAGCAACCGGAGATTTTTCTTATTGTAATATCACTTATTTGTTAATGAATGATTTCGACCAAAATCTGTCAATGAATCCCAATTCCCATCCCTGGATACTTTATTTTTCCGTTTATCATTACTCTTCGCAATTGATTCTTTCATACTTCATCCTTAAGGTTAGAAATAATCGTTATTTCTCCTTAAAATAAATTTCGATTTTTCGTTCAAAAGAAACACATGCGGGATAATTTTCAAATGTCGTTCCCAAATAGATCCATAAGACCTGAAGGACCCTGCCCTATCACCACCAGCTCTATCTACAGCAGGCAGCCACATCCATCCAGCCGTGTGAGATTGCTGCCGTGTGTAGTGAAGTGTGGAGATGTGAGGGGGGATGTTCACCTCAGCGTGAAATGTGCGGCGGTCAGTCGTCTGCTCTTGATCGATGGATCGCCTGCTGCCCTTTATTTAGTTCGTCTGCTTACATTTAAATATCCCCGTTTCTTATTGTCGTGACACGACGCCATGTTTTCTGCTGGACTGAGCTTTGTGTATGATCCAGTATATTTACATATAGAAAGACAAAGATATACCGGACATAAGCATTTAGGAATAAGGGAAGATTTGATGACTGATATCTCAACATGAGGTCAATCTAACTAATGGATATGGAGTTTCATTCAATAGTTCACACTCTGCCTTAACTCATCTCCAACGTGACTGTTCTTCTACTGGAAGTAGCAAGCTCGAAGTGTTGCCTTCGAGAGTTCATATAAATATAACAATCTAAAAAGGTGTGTGTGTGTGTGTTACCTCTCACGTCAAAATCGACATCAAAAACAAGATGCGATTTATATTTTGGCCATAGATTTGGCCTAGCCACTTTGGCAGCTAAATACCTCTTTGTCAGATTGTGAAGATTCCATTAGATCTACATTAGCATGTATATATCGAGATTCAGACAATAACTCTGAAAGATATTTGATACAGTGTGACCTTTATTGAAGACACGCGAGATAACCAAGTAGGAACAGCCTATGTCTCCTTAAAAAAAATGACCGGCGATACAAAAGATTTTCAACCTTCTTAAGTGTTGTCCATGAGTGTATATAATCAGCTCCATAGGTTGAGGGTCTCAGATGCTTGAGGATTCTGTGGATTGTCCCAGAGATTCTGTGTGATATAATCAATGTGTTAAGGACAGGAACTGTCTGTTTTGAATTTGGTGCATATATGGAAAGTCTTTCTTGAAAACTTGATAGACATTAAATGTGTCCAGTCTTGTATCTGTCAATTGTTGAGTGCTCATTTCTATCTAGGGTTTTGTAATACAAGGTTGTCCCAAAAGTTCACAAACATATTATGATTTATGATGCATTAGCGCACCATCTGTTATCAAAATTCGAAACTATTTTAAAGGCGTAAAATTATTTTTGAAATTAAACAATTTCTACTGCCCTTACTGCAATGGAAAAATTAATTAAAGGGAGGGCCTGAGATTAAACTGGCGAAACCGCTGGGAGGGTTCACCACTGATGAGCCAGGCCCTCCCTTTAATTTTTCCATTGCAGTAAGGGCAGTAGAAATTGTTTAATTTCAAAAAGAATCTTACGCGTTTAAAATAGTTTCGAATTTTGATATTATGATTTATATATTGCAAGTGTTTACGAGCTTTTGAGACAACCTTGTAATTCTGAAACTTGGCCCACCTACTGATTAGCCATCCTTGATATAGAACATCTCAGAGATTAAATCATTATTTTATAAGAATTCTGTTATAATTTCACCAAGGTTACCAATATTACCAAGGTTGTCCCAAAAGTTTGTAAACACTTACAAAATATAAATCATAATCAAAATATGTTAACGCACTTTTGGGACAACCTAATAGATTATGTGGAAAGAAATAGTACAAATGTGATATTGTACTGGGATAAGGTGCATAAATTAAGAAAAAGGCATTTCCTTATCGTGCAACTTAAAGTTTCTGATGACTTGCGCCATCTATCGGAATAAATATCAACTATTCTCGTTGATTTTTAATTATTCCATAATTGGCCAATATACCCATTCTTGATTAATCAAGAAAAGCTAACCACGGACGCGTTTCGAGCTGTTGGCCCTCATCAGCGTGGTGCAAGCTGTACCTCAACGACCAAAAAATTGGTCATTCAGGTATCCTGAAAAATCATGAAATGGGTAGTTATGGCCAGAATTACGTGAGACCGCGACACAATGTGAATAATAGTACAAATGTGATATTGTACTGGGATAAGGTGCATAAATTAAGAAAAAGGCATCTCCTTATCGTGCAACTGAAAGTTGGTGATGGCTTGCATATCTATCGGAATAAATATCAATTATTCTCGTTGATTTTTAATTATTCCAGAATTGGCCAATATACCCATGGCGCAAGCCATCAACAACTTTCAGTTGCACGATAAGGAGATGCCTTTTTCTTAACTTATGTTTTATTTCTTAAAAGGTCTGCCAAGGGTGAACGATGGGGTTTCCTTAACATATAAACTACATTGTGGTTCTACCAAAGGTTCTACCTAAGGTTCTATCAAAGGTTCTACCTGGTGTATAACATGGTGACACAGAATGATGCTAACAAGACTGTGCAGGTTACTGGTCGGTGCACCGCGAGCCCAGACCACACAGCCGGGCACCAACAGATCTGGAGCCGTGTTCTCCTGTCCTCTGACGTCCCACAGCAAGGACTGCCAGACACTGCAGATTGACCAGGAGTCCACGCCACGTGAGGATCCTATACTGTATTGCACTTAAAAATGAGTGAAAACCAATTTAGTGTTGCTCACTTAACAGTGAAGTGGATACTAAGCATATTGTAGTGTAGAAATCAAGTGTTTGTATATCTGAAGGTATGAAAATATTTATTGATGACGTCACGGCGACTATTCGACAAATATTAACAAACCAACCAAACTATTTACAGCTAGAGAATATCGAGCAAGCAAGCTAGGCAACTAAATGATGATTTTACAAATAATAAATCTAAAATGAAAGGATTTAAAAGCACGAATGTTTCTTTTATACATAATACAAACTTCTACTGCCCTTACTGCGATGAAAAATAATATTGGGAGGGCTTGGCTCATCAGTGGTGAACCCTCCCAGCGGTTTCGCCAATTTAATGTATTTAATTGTATAAAAGAAACATTCGTGCTTTTAAATCCTTTAATTTTATATGTATAGATGGCGCGTTATTACTTTGTGTTAAATAATAAATCTGTTTCCAAATATTTTCATTGAATAATTAAATTAAATTAAATAATTAATTATTTCTTCGCCACAATATTAAAACCAGTAGGTTCTTCTACACAGATCCTATACACTCTCTGCCTCAGTTTCTCTGTTCTTGTCTTCTTCAGTGGCGCCTCCATCTCTTGACTTCCTCTCTTTATTTCGTCATAGCTACACATTCAGTCATCCGCAGGGATCGGTGGTCTGAACCGTTGGTCTTCGACCGCTACGACCCGGGATAGAATTCCTCATTGGGCACTTTTTTTTTCTGATTTATGAAAAAAATAAAAAATTCACCAATAGCCCCGATTCTTACAAAAGTCCAACCCCACCAGCGAGTGCAAGTAACCAAACGGCGATCTGACACATTATGTAAGTGCAAAGTCGAAATGCTTTTCACATGTAAGGAATTTGACTCTGTCTGGCTTTTGGATTGTTTCTCGGGATTTTTACCTAGTCGGGATTTTAGGCTGTCGGGATTTCGACCCTGTCAGGTGGTTGTTATGTGGTGCCCTTACAGTAAAAGCAGTCGCCAACTTCTACCCACCATGATTATCATGGCCTGTACCACGTTTACTAGGGATAGGCAAAAAAAAGTAATCAACTCTTCCTACCATTCTCTTACCATTTAATTCTCCAGAACTATCTTCCTGGATATCCTATCTTTCTACAATAGATGTAAATATCAAGTAGATATTCTCAAAAATATCATTAAAAAAACTACAAAGAAACTTATTGTGAGACGTATATAGTTAGCTGGAATCTAGTTGTTGTTGTCGTGTCCAATGAAGAGTCTCAGATGTCTCCATACATCTCTATCACAGCAATGTCCTCTATCTTGGATGTGTTCTGGGTCCATGTCAATTTTCTGTTGTTGTCGTGTCCAATGAAGAGTCTCAGATGTCTCCATGCATCTCTATCACAGTAGTTGCAATGTTCTCTATCTTGGGTGTGCAAAGCTGCTGCTCTGGGTCCATGTCAATTTTATGTTGTTGTTGTCGTGTCCAATGAAGAGCCTTCAGATGTCTGCATACATCTCTATCACAGCAGTTGCAATGTCCTCTATCTTGGTTGTGTAAATCTGCTGCTCTGGGTCCATGTCAATTTTCTGTTGTTGTCGTGTTCAATGAAGAGCCTCAGATGTCTCCATACATCTCTATCACAGCAGTCGCAATGTCCTCTATCTTGGGTGTGTGAAGCTGCTGTTCTGGGTCCATGTCAATTTTCTGTTGTTGTTGAGTCCAATGAAGAGCCTCAGATGTCTCCATACATCTCTATCACAGCAATGTCCACTATCTTGGGTGTGTAAAGCTGCTGTTCTGGGTCCATGTCAATTTTCTGTTGTTGTTGTCGTGTCCAATGAAGAGCCTCAGATGTCTCCATACATCTCTATCACAGCAATGTTCTCTATCTTGGGTGTGTAAAGCTGCTGTTCTGGGTCCATGTCAATTTTCTGTTGTTGTTGTCGTGTCCAATGAAGAGTCTCAGATGTCTCCATACATCTCTATCACAGCAGCAGCAATGTCCATTGTCTAGTTCATCTTGTACATCTAGTTCTCATATTGAAGAGCATGTTGGCCCTCCCTGAAAGCTATAGAAATAAAAATAGTTAAAGAAATCTGAATTACTTATTGATTTTGTTAAATTGTGAGGAATATTTGTAGTTTGGAAACGTCTTTTACAATTTTACATTGAATCAGAAATATAATTTATTTGAAGTAATAAAGGAATTTGAAACAAATAGAAACTAGATGTACAGTACAGAAACTTGGATAATTTGAGGCCCAAGGGACAAAAAAGATTTCGAATTAAAAACAGAAATTGTATTTATAGGAAATTCTAGGGACCAAGATAAATATTTGAATTGAAGATGTTTGAATTGAAGACGTTGGAATTATCCAATTTCTACTGTATTTAATGATGAAAGAATTGGATACCCACCGTGTCAGCCATTGGCTTCAAAAGAAATGGCCGCCTCTGACATGAGGAACAGACGCCATGTGCAGCTGCTCATAACATGGAGTACAAACACTGCTCATCCTGTATCCCTGGATTAGGAGCCCTTACAGGGTACTATCAGCCGGGCCAGCTGAACCCTGGTTTTTTAGTGATTAGCATTAGATATTTCGACTGTAAGAAATATTTGCTCAACTAGAATACAGCGACTGCTATCATTTCCTTACGTTACGGCTGTCAGAGGAAACGTGTTCTCGAATTCTACAGATATTACAACAGCAGCCTTGAGTGACGCATCCACGTGATAATCCACGGACTTCTATCCAACACCGGTAGTCAGAGTGGAAGTGAGTAAAGAAGTGAGCGGATATCTGGAGGAAGAGGATGAGTAACTGCCTCCACCTGGACGGTCATCATGTTGACTCATCATGTACAGGTGCAGACAGCTTAACGTGCCGCCCCAGTGAGGCTAATTTAGACAACCACTTAGACGTACTAATTATCCAAACTCCTAGCAGATACCACACCACCGTATTTTACAAAAAAGATTCATCCCCAACTACACACATTACACATCCTTCTGTCCTCTTTCCCACAAAATCAACATTGTAAGAACCTTATCAAAGCGCATACACAGTCATTATTCTCTTCCACTTTTCAATTAATAGAAAAACGCAATATAACCAAACATCTTAATTCTGCTGGCTATCCAACATCCCTAATTTTTAAGCATTTTTACAATCCGTCCACAGCAAGAAATCCTCCTCCGTATCTACCCAACTGTAGTATTCCCTTCTCCTCCAAATCCACCGCCATAGCACGAATATTGAAGAAACATGGCATCAATACCTACTTCTCTAATACACTAACCCTCGCAGACAGACCAAGACATAATATAACCAAAAGTAACACTCCTACAGATAACCTCAGCAAAAATAATGTAATATATTCAATATCATGCCTGCAGTGTGAAGCTACGTATGTGGGAGAGACGGGGAGAACGGTGAGGATCCGAATGGCCGAACACGAAAGATCAGTTAAAAGAAGGGATCCCCGTTCTCTTGTATACCAGTATATCCACAACACAGGCCATTCATTCAATATTGGAGAACCCTCAACCCATTATCAGGATATAAAGAGCAAGCACCAGCGCCTAGTACTCGAAGCTATACTCACTAAAAAACGGAAAGGAATCAATAGATCCATAGATTTGCCCGACGTATATCATAGTATAATTCCGGAACCTCCAACCTAATCAATAATCTCCGGCTTCTTAAATTTGTAATTTACTGTAATCGCATAACCTTAATAGAGAATTAGCATTAACCAATAATTTTTTTTTTTTTTGTAATATGTAAATCAGTTTTTTAGCATATCTGTCTTATATTTCCTGCTTCTTTGTATGTATATATATATATGGATTAGATTCGATAAATCTCAGTAGCGTAGTTATACCTGTCGAAGGGCTGTTGAGCCCGAAAACTTATATTGCCGATATACATAAAAGAAACTTTTCCCCCTCGGCGAATTGTCTTTTATTAATAACCATAAGTCCCGACAGAGTCGAAATCCCGACAGCCTAAAATCCCGACTAGGTAAAAATCCCGAGAGACAATCCAAAATCCCGTTCGACCAAAAGCCCGAGAGACAATCCAAAACCCTGACTAGGTAAAAAGCCGTCAACCCAAAAGCCCGACAGAGTCAAAATCCTACATATCAAAATTCCCCGACAGAGTCAAAATCTTACAAATTAAAATTCCCCGACAGAGTCAAAATCCTACAGATCAAAATCCCGACTAGCTAAAAGCCCGACAGAGTCGAAATCCCGACTAGCTAAAGAGCCCGACAGAGTCGAAATCCCGACTAGCTAAAAAGCCCGACAGAGTCGAAATCCCGACTAGCTAAAAAGCCCGACAGAGTCGAAATCCCGACTAGCTAAAAAGCCCGACAGAGTCGAAATCCCGACAAATTAGAGACTAAAAGAAAATCAACAATTACTTTATACTGTTTAGTTACCACGGCTTCAACGAAGACAGCGAGTATTTCATCAAAACACTTGAAATGTAATTGGACTTAAATTTGCTAAATCTTCCAATGTCATATTTTTTGTATTTCCTTTGTATTGTGTCTTAGAGAAGACAGGTTAGTAGCCTGTCTCTTGTGTTAACAGTCTTTATCTTCTTCGGACTTGAGTTTAATAATCCTTCCAATGTCATATTTCTTATATTTCTCTGTATTGTATCTTAGAATTGTCAAGTTGTCAGCCTGTCTCTTGTGTTAACAGTCGTTATCTTCTTTGGACTTAATTTTTCTTAATCTTCCAATGTCATATTTCTTGTATTCCTCTGTATTGTGTCTTAGAATTGTCAAGTTAGCAGCCGGTGTTGACACTCGTCAACCAATTCTCTAACATTCTTCCACCATTTATAGACTTCCTATCTCCATCATTGTTCTTTCCGTGGTTCTCTTTCAATCAGGAACATCTCATTTTGTTTACATTTAACTCATTGTTCTCATAGTGTGTGTTCTTTTTCAATTATTCTCACTTATACAAACCGTTGGCTAGATTTAGCTATAGACTTTACTAATTATAGTTCCCCTTTGTGTTGTTCTGTGTAGCTAGAGATATAGAAATGATTCTTGTTCCCAGAAAGATTGTAAAGAAAACCAAACAAACATACAGTAGGAGAATATGTAAAAGGAAACATCGCTGACTCTATAGAAATTTGTAGAAAAAAAAAGTTTTTATTATTTTTACAAATAGAATGTCTTGGAAACATCATTGTTGAACAAATAATCGCTGCTTGTTTTATTAAATACACTCATAGACAAAACTTAAGGAAGTTGTACCTTTTACATGTATATCGGGATTCAGACAATAACTCTGAAAGATATTACAATGACCTTTATTGAAGACACACGAGATAACAAAGTATGAACAAAATTGCCTTTCTCCTTTAAAAAATAGACAAAATAGAGTTACCACTTCCTTAAATTTTAACTATAAAGTGTATATATTTATAAAACAACGAACTTTCAGAATTTTTCCTTTCTCAGCAGCACAAATATACATTGTGGCAGATTAAATTGTTAAGAGTTAATGGTTTATTTTTATATATTTCTCGATATGTGCACTTGAGGAGAGAAAGTAAAACGCTTCTAAAGCTTCTCCATCTTATAAACGTGAAAGACTCTTGTGTCTTATCCATAGATAGAATGTTGGTTGCTATAGGATAGCCCTATACCGACAAATCACATCATGGCATCTTTATTTCCATTGTGGCTTGAACGTTTTTATAAATTAAATTAGGAAAAGAGACAAAAACCGAATATTTATAAGTTTAAATATTTTTCAAAAATTGAGTTTTTCTTTATTCACCTATAGATCAAATAATTCCGTTGAATAGTCCCAACGATATTTACACTCATATCTACACTCCACTTAAGGAAGTGGAATTTCTTTGATATCGCTGGATGTCTATTTTTTGAAAAGACAGAGACAATTTTTGTCATACTTGGTTATCTCGTGTGTCTTCAATAAAGGTCACTGTAATATCTTTCAGAGTTATTGTCTGAATCCCGATATACATGCTAAAAGGTACAACTTCCTTAAGTTTTGTCCATGAGTGTATCTTTCAGAGTTATTGTCTGAATCCCGATATACATGCTGAAAGGTAAAACTTCCTTAAGTTTTGTCCATGAGTGTATCTTTCAAAGTTATTGTCTGAATCCCGATATACATGCTAAAGGGTACAACTTCCTTAAGTGTTGTCCATTAGTATATCTTTCAGAGTTATTGTCTGAATCCCGATATACATGCTGAAAGGTAAAGCTTCCTTAAGTTTTGTCCATGAGTGTATCTTTCAGAGTTATTGTCTGAATCCCGATATACATGCTAAAAGGTACAACTTCCTTAAGTCTTGTCCATGAGTGTATCTTTCAGAGTTATTGTCTGAATCCCGATATACATGCTGAAAGGTACAACTTCCTTAAGTCTTGTCCATGAGTGTATCTTTCAGAGTTATTGTCTGAATCCCGATATACATGCTAAAGGGTACAACTTCCTTAAGTGTTGTCCATTAGTATATCTTTCAGAGTTATTGTCTGAATCCCGATATACATGCTGAAAGGTAAAACTTCCTTAAGTGTTGTCCATGAGTGTATCTTTCAGAGTTATTGTCTGAATCCCGATATACGTGCTAAAAGGTACAACTTCCTTAAGTTTTGTCCATGAGTGTATCTTTCAGAGTTATTGACTGAATCCCGATATACATGCTGAAAGGTACAACTTCCTTTAGTGTTGTCCATAAGTGCATCTTACAGAGTTATTGTCTGAATCCCGATATACATGCTGAAAGGTAAAACTTTCTTAAGTTTTGTCTGTGAGTGTTACATGAATATAGTTATTTTTAATTGTTTTATCTCTTCAGGAGAAACTAGTGGAAGACTGGAATGTCAATAAAAGTTTTGTGTAAATTCGAAGCTATTATAGACGCGTATGATTCTTTTCAAAATTAAACAATTTCTACTGCCCTTACTGCAATGAAAAAATTAATGGGAGGGCCTGGCTCATCAGTGGTGAACCCTCCCATTAATTTTTCCATTACAGTAAGGGCAGTAGAAATTGTTTAATTTTGAAAAGAATCATACGTGTCTATAAAAGCTTCGAATTTATATCAGATGGCGCGCTAATGTATCATAATATAAATGTTTTGTGATTTTAATTGATATCTATGGAAGGTGTGAGGTTGTCTCTGGTGTCTTCCAAGTTCTCTCTCAGCATTGGAGCACCATTCAGCCAATCATCAGACATCATGGAGACAATAGACAACTCCATCCATAAATGTATGAGGACATTTCGTCTGGACCACCCACCGCCGTCGTTTGATATTCTAATCCTTCGGCCCCTTTGAAGGTGATTTACCACGGACGTTGATCATATTTCTCTCAGCGACCATCACGTGTCTCGTGTTAAAACAACTCCGTGAAGTGACTTAGACAGGATTACAATACTGTGATAACTGTATAGAAGAGAAATATAACAATAGAACTCTATAATTTCTACACATATATTCAAGTCATTTTGTCGGTGTTCTAAACCGTTGGTTTTCGACCGATACGACCCGAAAACGAATACCGCATTGGATCCTTTTTCTAATTTAAAAAAATGCTACAATGGACCCCGATTCTTGCAAAAGTCCAACCCCACCAGAGAGTGCAAGTAACCAAACGGGTGTCTGGATGCTATATTTATGGCGAACTAAATAACTTAGTCCCTATTTCTGCTCCGCGCTTATGGAATTGAAGACTTGGGGCGATGGCGTCGACCTTTCATATTAAATCTTACTTTTCCTTATTACTAATAATTGTATATAGTTGCGGAACTACTGGTTTCCTGTGCTGCTCTTTTCCTGATATTGCACCTTGTACGGAGAATCTGTATAAGACTAATGTCTTAATAAAGGCTTTGTGTGTGTGTGTGTAAGTAACCAAACGGGGCTATGGCACACTTGTAAGTGCAAAGGTCTAACTACTTTTCATCCGTGTGGACATGTGGTGCACTTACAGTAAATGCAGTCGCTTGCTACCCACCACCATGATTATTATGGTCTTTACCACGTGTACTAGGGATGATAACAATAATAATAAACCATTTTAATACAATTCAAATCAAGATTTGATCTACAAAAGCTGTAGATTGATCTAAAATCCTTAACAAATCAATAGTTGAATCTTTTTAAAAATAGAGAAATCCATATTTAATTCATTAGATAATAAAAAGGCATATATTGGATTTAATAAAAGATTTATTTGCCATTATTTCGGTTGGCTGAATGCCAACCTTTATCAAGGCATTACATTTTTGTATACACTGTGTATATAAAAGTGTATATAAAAATAAAATAAAAGAGTGTATACAAAAATGTAATGCCTTGATAAAGGTTTGGCGTTCAGCCAACCGAAATATTGGCAAATAAATCTTTTATTAAATCCAATATATGCCTTTTTATTATCTAATAGTTGAATCTGTAATAATGTTTTTTTTTTTTTTTTGTATTGAGCTGAAAGAGGACACTTTTACGAAAGCTTCTCCTTATATAAAATTAGATCTATGATAAATAGCGTTAAGTGTTTCTTTTTTAATAAAAAGATCAGTTCATAGGACTGAATATACAGAAGAGTGTCTCTCACAACCCAGGCGGTGGAAGCAAGCCGAGAGGTGAGAGAAAGACCAAGTTAAAAAAAGGAAGAAAACAAACAAACAAAACCCATTCATCAACGCCGACTTTGGAACTAATCAATTTGAGAAGAGTCGGACTCAGAATACAAAATGTATTTTTTCCGGTCAATTTATTTATTGGTGTCCCCCTGATTGCTGCCAATGTTGTAATTAGGATTCTGCTGCTGTGAGGCATCGTCTTACCACACGACCGTTTCTTAGAACCGAATTCTTATCATTCAGATATCTTAGGATGCCTTGGTACAAGTTCACATGATAATTATGGTAGCTAGAGGTTTGAGACTGCCTCTAGAGACTGTAGGTACATTTCACGTCTACACTTCATAAATTAAACTATTTACCTTAAAGAAAATAAAAGGTAATAAAGCCACGTCCAATGATTACCTTTTATTTCTTTGTATTTGGTCTTTTTATCTCTTATTTAGGGGGTCGGTGGAAGGCTGATTAAACCGTTTGGTTTTCGACCACTACGACCCGGGTTCAATTCCCGCATTGGAAACTTTTTCTGTTAAAAAAATGCTCCAATGGCCCCCCGATTCTTGCAAAAGTCCAACCCCACCAGCGAGTGCAAGTAACCAAACAGGGCTCTGGCACATTTTTAAGTGCAAAGTCGAACTGCTTTTCACATATGTAGACATGTGATGCACTTACAGTAAAAGCAGTCGCTAACTACCCACCATGATTATCATGGCCTGTACCACGTGTACTTGGGATAAGCAGAAAAAAAAATCACTTATTTATATTGGATCTGGTCTTATTATCTTATATTTCATTAAAACTCTCCTTTATATCAATTTATTACAAATAAATGTGTGAATAAATATATATATATATATATATATAAGCCTACACAACGCTTAAGAGGACCAACAGCCCGAAACGCGTTCATAGTTTGCTTTTCTTGATTTATCAAGTAAATGGGTTGGCCAAATATCAGGGAACAAGTTAAATCAACGTTTAGTTGATTTATATTGCACTAGATGGAGCTCTGTCAACTAAAATGGTCATAGGGGCGGTCAGGGTATGTTTTTTGTTTTAAAATAAATGTGTTAAATAAAGATTTATATTTAGCTTTGATATGTGCGAAAGCTATCAAGAAATAAAGAGATATAGAAAGTAGGATTCCATTGGAGATCAGGATCTTATATCAAGAGCAGAGGAATTGAAGAAAGAAGAAAAATTCTCTCTGAAGCTTTCAGATCTTATCAATCGCCGTATCTAATATATAACACACTCAAGATTTCATATTTAGAACACTCAAGGCTCTTGCGTAATCTCTTGGGGCGCCTTTCTCTATAAATAAACAAATTTTATTTAGATGAAACTGCGGTAGAAATTTGCCCAAAAAAAAAATCCCGTCATCGAGAAATCTAAAATTTGAAAGAGTATGGCGGCTTTAAAAGAGATAATCAACAATTGGCGGATATAATGGAGATATCCAACAATTGCAGGCTGTGTAAATGAGATATCTAACAACTGAAGCTCCCTAGAGGCTTTCAACAATTGGCGGCTTTAAAAGAGATAATCAACAATTGCCGGCTCTAATGGAGATATCCAACAATTGCCGGCTGAGTAAATGAGATATCTAACAACTGAAGCTCCCTAGAGGCTTTCAACAATTGGCGGCTTTAAAAGAGATAATCAACAATTGCCGGCTCTAATGGAGATGTCCAACAATTGCCGGCTGTGTAAATGAGATATCTAACAACTGAAGCTCCTTAGAGGCTTTCAACAATTGGCGGCTTTAAAAGAGATAATCAACAATTGCCGGCTCTAATGGAGATATCCAACAATTGCCGGCTGTGTGAATGAGATATCTAACAACTGAAGCTCCCTAGAGGCTTTCAACAATTGGCGGCTGTAATGGAAATATCCAACAATTGCCGGCTGTGTGAATGAGATATCTAACAACTGAAGCTCCCTAGAGGCTTTCAACAATTGGCGGCTGTAACGGAGATATCCAACAATTGGCGGCTGTAATCGAAATATCCAACAATTGGCGGCTGTGAATGAGATATCTAACAACTGAAGCTCCCTAGAGGCTTTCTACAATTGGCGGCTGTAACGGAGATACCCAACAATTGGCGGCTGTAACGGAGATATCCAACAATTGGCAGCTGTAAATGAGATATCCAACAATTGGCGACTGTAAAGGAGATATCCAACAATTGGCGGCTGTGAAGGAGAGATATACCAATTGTCAGCTGTAAAGGAGATATCCAACAATGGGCGACTGTAAAGGAGATATCCAACAATTGGCGGCTGTAAAGAAGGTATCTAACAATGGAAAAATCTGAAGGAAACATTCAACAATTAGAGGCCGTGAAGGAGATATCGAGCAATATATCCGGCTGTAAAGGAACTATCCAACAATCGGCAGTTGTCAAGTAGATATCTAAAAATCTAATGTTTTGAATATATCTACAAATTAAGCGGATGTAAAAAAAATAATTAAAAATAATATGCTGTGGAGATGTTCAAAAATTGGCGGCCTTGAAGGAGATATTCATCAGTTGGCGGCCGCGAAAGAGATCTATAAAGTAGCGGCCGCACCGGAGATCCCGCATGAGATGTCGACAGTCACGCCAAGTGAAAACTTTATTCCATGCCATTGTACTTGTCCCGCGTGACTATCAGCTGGCCCCTCCCACCTCACTTGTTCCACTATCTAAACAAGGGCTCTGCGTGTTCTTCTGCCATCACTTCCCACCCTCTCATCTTCTTTGTTGAGATGGCTCCTGTTCTTTTTTTTTTTTTAACTTGTACTCATCCTGTACTCTCACCAAGCCGAGTTCAAGACCCCTGTTCTTCTTTGGGGCTTCATCTTTATTTTTAAACTTGTACTCATCCTGTATTCTCCTCAACCGCAGTTCAAGGTCCCTGTTCTTCTTTGTGGCTTTGTATTTCTTTTTTAACTTGTACTCATCCTGTACTCTCACCAAGCCGAGTTCAAGACCTCTGTTCTTCTTTGTGGCTTTGTACTTCTTTTTTAAACTTGTATTCATCCTGTACTCGTGCCAAGCCTTGTTTAAGGCTACTGTTCATCTTTGTGGTAATTCTTTTTTTACTTGTTCTCAACCTGTATTATCCCCAAGCATAGTTCATGATCCCTGTTCTTCTTTGTGGTCTTTCAATTTAACTTGTACTCATCCTGTTCTTTCACCAAGCCTAGTTCAAGGTTACTGTTCTTCTTTGTGACTTGATCTTTATTTTTTAACTTGTACTCATTCTGTATTCTCCCCAAGCGCAGTTCAAGGCCCCTGTTCTTCTTTGTGACTTCATCTTTATTTTTTAACTTGTACTCATTCTGTATTCTCCCCAAGCGCAGTTCAAGGCCCCTGTTCTTCTTTGTGACTTCATCTTTATTTTTTAACTTGTACTCATTCTGTATTCTCCCCAAGCGCAGTTCAAGGCCCCTGTTCTTCTTTGTGACTTCATCTTTCTTTTTCGACTTGTACTCTTTCTGTATTCTCACTAAGTCTAGTTCAAGGCTCCTGTTCTTCTTTGTGCTCATTTTTTAAAAACTTGTTATCATTCTGTACTCTCACCAAGCCTATTTAAGGCCCCTGTTCCTCTTTGTGAAACTCCATATTTATTTTTTAACTTGTACTTATCCTGTATGCTTACCAAGACTTCCGTTCTTCATTGCGGTTTCTACGCCCTATTTATCTTCAACTAAGAATTCTGTGTTGATTATAAAAATTATTTGCTGTAGTTAGAAGTTTGTTTTAAAATTAATACAGATACATCAATCTCGTGTGTTCTTGGGTTTCTTTTTTTACTGACGCTTCAAGTACAGCGAGTCAAATAAAGAAAGTAAAGAATTATTGAGGTATCAATATTCTCTTTTTTAAAACTTGTACTTCTTGCATAGACACTGTGTCGTAGCAATCAAAGGAGAAGACTAAATGCCATTTCTATATCTAGTTTGCAAGAAGGGAAAGGAATGTTTTTACATTATAAATCTGCAATGTATTCATGGATTCAAACACATTATAAATGTGTTAATTATCCAAATAATATATATATTTATATTTTACGTTTCGTATCTATCTGAAAATGGAATTTTCCGAAAGTTTGAAAAAGCGTGAATTAGGTTTTGTAGAATTAATGATCTACACGTGTGGAATTTCTAAAGCAATGTAGGGTATTCAGTGATTCTGCGAACATAAGCTTCTCTTTTTAATAAGATTTATAGAAGTAAATATTTTATTTATTCGATAGATTGTGTGTATACTTTCTCTCTTCAATATTTCAAATTAGAGTTTTTCTTTCAGTATTTACGTCGTATATGCATACACCCATGGACAAAACTTAGGGAAGAGTGGAAAGTCTTTGCTTCGCCGGTTGTCTATTTTTTTATTTATTTTTTAAGGAGACAGAGGCAATTTTGTTTACACTTGGTTATCTCGTGTGATTTCAATAAAGGTCACTGTAATATCTTTCAGAGTTATTGTCTGAATCCCGATATACTTGCCAAAAGGTACAACTTCCTTAAATTTTGTCCATGAATGTATCTTTCAGAGTTATTGTCTGAATCCCGATATATATGGTAAAAGGTACAATTTCCTTAAATTTTGTCCATGAGTGTATCTTTCAGAGTTATTGTCTGAATCCCGATATACATGCTAAAAGATACAACTTCCTTAAATTTTGTCCATGAATGTATCTTTCAGAGTTATTGTCTGAATCCCGATATACATGCTAAAAGATACAACTTCCTTAAGTTTTGTCCATGAGTGTATCTTTCAGAGTTATTGTCTGAATCCCGATATACATGGTAAAAGGTACAACTTCCTTAAATTTTGTCCATGAGTGTATCTTTCAGTGTTATTGTCTGAATCCCGATATATATGCTAAAAGGTACATCTTCCTTAAGTTTTGTCCATGAGTGTATCTTTCAGAGTTATTGTCTGAATCCCGATATACATGGTAAAAGGTACAACTTCCTTAAATTTTGTCCATGAGTGTATCTTTCAGTGTTATTGTCTGAATCCCGATATATATGCTAAAAGGTACATCTTCCTTAAGTTTTGTCCATGAGTGTATCTTTCAGAGTTATTGTCTGAATCCCGATATACATGGTAAAAGGTACAACTTCCTTAAGTTTTGTCCATGAGTGTATCTTTCAGAGTTATTGTCTGAATCCCGATATACATGCTAAAAGGTACAACTTCCTTAAATTTTGTCCATGAGTGTATATAGAATAGCTATATTACGAGCCTTCTTTGTGTGATACCTATGTACATATTTCCCATCTGTATACATATGTAACAAAGTATATTCTCACCAGGAGCACATGATTTTTAGAAGGCAGAGCGCCATCTGGTGAAACAGAAATCAACTAAACATTGATTTAACCTGTTCCCTGATATTTGGCCAACCCAATTTCTTGATAAATCAAGAAAAGCCATCCACGAACGCGCTTCGCGCTGTTGGCGCTCGTCGGCGTGGAGTAGGCTGTACCACTGTGACAAAAAATATTTTTGGTCCCAGTGGGTTCTTGAAAAACCAAGAAATAGGTATATAAGGCCAAACTTGCGTAAATACGCTTAACACATGAAAAACATTAGAAAAAAAAATAATAAAAAGGTTTTATTTTTAATATCAACACATGACCTTTTTATTTTTTCTATTGTTTTTCAAAGTATATTCTGTAAATATCTGTATTTCAACTAGATACCACTACTGGAGGTATTATTAATATCCCATGTTGATGTTGTAGCCATGGACGACATCCTAAAAGACGACCAATGGCTGGGAGTCACTCTGAAAAGTCAAGGTCCTGGAGGTCCTGTTATGGTAAGTCCATGGTCAAATATCTTATTTTATATCATAGAGTATTACTCACAATGGCTCGACTGCTAATGTTCTATAGTTATTATTGTCTTTAGCGATCACACACGCACAACTTGGGACCTGGTCCATAGAAGCATGGGTCGCCTCTCCCGTCAAAATAAACGTCAAAACCTGACGCCATCTATTGACCGTCGCCGCAACTAGCGGCCTCGGGTCGGTGACAAAGCCACAACACCAGCTTTGTCAAACTGAGAAGCGTCCACCTAGAGACCATGATTTCGGGCTAATCTTTGGGACCTGGTGTTAATTGTATTTCCAGCAATTCTATATTTATTCAAATAATAACAATGCATATTACTAGTACTATTACTCTTACTTCTGTATGTAACCTACATTTCTACTCGAAGAATCGGTATAAGACTGAAAGGTCTTAATAAAACATTTTTTTGTTGTTGATGATTTACTTAAAGATGTAAGGTCTTAGATACAAATATATTTTGAGTTCCATTTTTATTCTGGGTATTTAGAAATACTTTTCCACATTGTACTTTCAAAAATAGCACATATCACAATCCCTTATATAGTATAATTTGAGATTCAAAAATTCTATCCAGGGAAGAGTGTCTTGCAAAAAATATAATTTAAATGACTCGAGCTTTGGAGCCCTTCTACAGGAGTGAGGTTAATTATAGGTGTTATTCTTACTCCTATAGGTGTTATTCTTACTCCTATAGGTGTTATTCTTACTCCTATAGGTGTTATTCTTACTCCTATAGGTGTTATTCCTCCTATAGGTGTTATTCTTACTCCTGAAAGGCTCTAAGACCGAAAGCTCGAGTCATTTAAATTATTTTTATCCTATTTTTACTCCTATAGGTGTTATTCTTACTCCTATAGGTGTTATTCTTACTCCTATAGGTGTTATTCTTACTCCTATAGGTGTTATTCTTACTCCTATAGGTGTTATTCTTACTCCTATAGGTGTTATTCTCACTCCTATAGGTGTTATTCTTACTCCTATAGGTGTTATTCTCACTCCTATAGGTGTTATTCTTACTCCTATAGGTGTTATTCTTACTCCTATAGAAAGGCTCTAAGACCGAAAGCTCGAGTCATTTAAATTTTTTTTTTTTCAAGAAAATTTTCCCTGGATGTGAAAAAAATTATTTCTCTCAAATGGTATTATACTTTACTCTTGTCATGGCTTTGATATCCTTGATACCATTCATTTAAATAGCTATCCGCAGCGAGTTTTTAAAAGAATATATTCTTTAGTAGCTTTCGGGTCGTGCTCTTTCTCAACTTGTTGATAAAACGAATGGATTATTGTTTTGTGGAAAAACTTTTAGGTTAGTGTCTTGCAATGTCGCGATCAGTGGCCCAGGCTCTATCTTGCCTAGACGCCCAAAGTCTTCGCCTAGGGTCAGGAGTACACAGAGCACTCTCTAACTGTAAGGAAGTCTTAAAGATAAACGTTGTCAGGTATCTCCAGTGTTCTCTCAAATAACAGCCAATAAAGATACAAGACTAACCAGAAACTGAACTTTAGTTCTTCTTATGACTATATTTTCTTTAGAATTTACATAATTTTGAATTAGTTAAACTATTTACACGGGTAAAAATATCAAATCTATACAGATTTACAAATAAAATGAAAATATTCGTTTCCGACATGTAGTATGGTTATTTTGGAGCTAAGTCGGCCTGCCACTGAGTAGTGCTCCCAGTCTTAATGACAAAGGCAGACGCATTCTACTTCACCCAATCATGATGGTTGTCAAACAGACACCATCAAAAAGCTTTACAAGCTTGATACCCTAATAGGATTGAGTGGAGATAAGCAAGAAGAAGAAGAAGAAAGTATGGTTCATGAACAGCAAGAAAACAGTACAGTTTTAGACTCTTTTATTCTCTAGCTTTCGGGAACGAACGTCCTTCTTAAGGAGAAAACAAGAAATAAATTATAAATATTATATAATTTATAAAAAATACTTCTCCCTGGAGGCCTAATATTTTTACCCAATATGGATTCAAGGGATTATTGTATTGGACAGTTTTAGTTTGCTGAGGAACTCCACCTTTGTCGGTCCCAATCCGGATGAAAAGGGAGGAGGGGGAGGAGTAACAAGCTCACTAAAAAACCTGGGTTCAGCTGGCCCGGCTGATAGTACCCTGTGAGGGCTCCAGGGATACAGGATGAGCAGCGTTTGTACTCCATGTTAGGAGCGGCTGTACATGGCGTCTGTTCCTCATGTCAGAGGCGGCCATTTCTTTTGGAGCTAAGTCAGCCTGCCACTGAGTAGTGCTTCCAATCTTAATGACAAAGGCAGACGCTTTTTACTTTACCCAATCATGAAAATCTCAGCTCTACAAGCTTGATACCTTAGTGTGATTGAGTGGAGATAAGAAAGAAGAAGAAGAAGAGTTAGCTGAGGAAGGACTTCCCCGAAAGCTACTTTAATCAATTAATAAAAAGAGTTGTGACGTTTTATGTATTTTTATAAACAGTACAGTAATTCTCTGTCTATATCCTTTTACAGTAAGAGCCGCTTCATTGCTTGGAGCTTCTCTCGCCTCTATCTGGCTGTTGTTAGAAAAGACAGAGTCAGGAATTACTCACTTTTTTAACCTACTGTTATCCTTTATAAAGACCTTTGTTCATAATAATAAGTTATAAAACGACTCCCCAGGATATGTTTCTTACTTAATTCACATATTCTCTCAAAGCTTTCGGATATTATAAACCTTTCTATAGGAATATATGACAAAATGAATTTAATCTTTAACAATTATTTATATCTTGTGTATTATTTATTGTGTGTGTGGTCTGAAGTTTGTTTGCAAAAGGTACGGCTACATCAACTAATATTTTACTTAGTTCCTGATGTTTGAGTGACTCTGTGGACAAGTCACTGTCGGATAGAAACTTTAGATTTTACAAAGGTGGTCGCTCAGAGAGGTATTCGCTAATAATATGAATCCCCCATGAGAGGTTGTAATGTATACAGCAGTGATTCTCAACCTTTTTTTTGTTGCGGCATTATTTTAAAGATTTGAAAATTTGGCGGCACAATTTTAGAATTTCGCGGCACACTTTTGCTAACTTGAATGCAAGAAAATTCAAATTATGTATCAATATTTCTATGCAAAATATAAGTAATATACATCTCTAACATTCAATTTGCTAATTTCGTTATTTTAAAAAGTAAAAAATGAAAAAGAAAAAAAGAAAAACCAATACAAACGTGAACATAATCATATGACTAAAATTCGGCGGCACATTTTTAGAATTTCGCGGCACACAAAATTACCGCGGCACATTGGTTGAGAATCACTGGTATACAGGTTAGATTTCTGTCTGAAATGTGGTCAAAACTTGTATTGAACTTAACTGGTTATATAAACACAAGGTAATAAGACCAAATCCAAATAAATAAATAGTGTGTGACGTTTTGGTAACAGCGTTGTTACCATCTTCAGACAAAAGTACTGAATGAGAAATTTTATTATTATTTATTTAGGTAACCCGGATTCCTGGAGCATACTAAGAGAATGAAATTTTACCACAGCATGTTTTTAAATAGTTACTGTTATCAAATGTGTAAACAAGATAACAGATAAGAAGAAGATATTTATCTGAGTAACACAGAATATTATTCTTAGAATTAAAAGTGGAAAAAAGCCAATTTTTTTTTTCAAATATAATTAAAAGCATATCTATAAATATAATTTATATTTCCTCTTTCTTCCATTCTGTTAATTGTAGCACATTTCTTTTGAATTCTTTTATCTAAAGTAAAAAAAGTTGATGTAGATTTTTATCAAAAGATGAATGGCAAGTGAGCTAATCAAAGTTAAACAGCCTTCAATTAGTAATAGTTTGATGATTGCTAAATTGGATATAATACATTTGATTAATTATAGTCATCAATAGTTATCAATTAGAGCTGTCGATTGTGACGTTGCAATATGTGACTCAAAGGCTGTAAGCTAGGGGTGTGGGAAGACCACCATGTCATTAATCAACTAATTAATTAAATTTTTAATTAAGATAGGGGGCGCAGAGAGAAACTTGACCTGGTGGAGGTGAAGGTTTGTTCCACTTGCATATATCTCACCCACGCAGCCCTAACGTAAAGTTGATTACTTCTTCTTGTTTCTTTGGCTGAGACATTGTCCAAGATACTGGGTTAGCAACTTGAGACTTAATTGTAAAAAAGAAATCATAAGTCTCTGCAATTCTTTCTATTTACTTAATTTTCGTCTACATGAACTCAGTAGAATTTAGTTTAAATATATACGGATAAAAGATTACATGAGGAGCTTCTTTTTAGATTTATTGCGAGCTTTCGAACCTTCCGGTTCTTCTGCAGGCATGGATAGCATGAATATACTATCCTTAGTATATCCATGCTATCCATGCCTGTAGAAGAACCGAAAGGTTCGAAAGCTCGCAATAAATCTAAAAAGAAGCTCCTCATGTAATCTTTTATCCGTATATATTTACCTAATTATAGGAAAAGCTTTCGGGAAATCTCTTCTTCAACTAATTAAAACATATAACTTAATTGAGAAAAAGAACATTTCCAGATCGTGGAACTACGTATTTTATCTATTTATTTTAACTCAATTTATCTCTACCTGTGATCCAAATACAAATTCACTTTTGTTCTATTTTTCTTATAACTTAATGATTCTGATAAATTAAACTTTTATAAAAACAAATAAACTACTTCTCTCTCTCTCCAACTGTCTTTTCTGCGATGACAAAAATTGGAAGGTCCTGGCTCATCATTTGTGAACCCTCTCAGCGGTTGCGCCAGTTTAAACTAGCACAGACCATTCTAAATATTGTTTTTAGGCTGCTCTGTTCTATGTATTAGTAGAAATGTTTACTGTCTTCAAAACCTATGTTCATAGTATTTTAAATATTTGTACCAAGAATATTTCTCTAGAGTACTGGATATAGCAGCAGAGAACAACCCAATAGTATGCCAGTATGATAGATTAAACTGGCGAAACCGCTGTGAGGGTTTACCACTGATGAGCCAGGCCCTCCTAAATTTTTTTTCATTTCAGTAAGAAGAGTAGGAGACAAAAAGTTGTTTTATTTGTTGAAAAAGAGAAAATAGCGCCAGTTAGTTTCAAGTATCGTCTACAGATGGCGTGATAATCTCTCTAGCTAAAGATTCCAACACCGTGGAAAATATAAATTTCGGATATATCTAGTGGAGAAATGTTGTCTGAATGGTTTATTGCAAGTGAGACACCACGTGGGTTGAGTCAACGGACATTTATAGTAAACAAGTGTTGTGCAACTTCCTTCGTTTGTATCACAGCATCATTCTTCTGAGCACTTCGTTACTTAGTCTGGACCTCCTCTACATTCGTCTATACTCATGGACAAAACTTGAGGAAGTTGTACCTTTTACCATGTATATCGGGATTGAGACAATAACTCTGAAAGATACACTCATGGACAAAACTTGAGGAAGTTGTACCTTTTACCATGTATATCGGGATTGAGACAATAACTCTGAAAGATACACTCATGGACAAAACTTGAGGAAGTTGTACCTTTTACCATGTATATCGGGATTGAGACAATAACTCTGAAAGATACACTCATGGACAAAACTTGAGGAAGTTGTACCTTTTACCATGTATATCGGGATTGAGACAATAACTCTGAAAGATACACTCATGGACAAAACTTGAGGAAGTTGTACCTTTTACCATGTATATCGGGATTGAGACAATAACTCTGAAAGATACACTCATGGACAAAACTTGAGGAAGTTGTACCTTTTACCATGTATATCGGGATTGAGACAGTAACTCTGAAAGATACACTCATGGACAAAACTTGAGGAAGTTGTACCTTTTACCATGTATATCGGGATTGAGACAATAACTCTGAAAGATACACTCATGGACAAAACTTGAGGAAGTTGTACCTTTTACCATGTATATCGGGATTGAGACAGTAACTCTGAAAGATACACTCATGGACAAAACTTGAGGAAGTTGTACCTTTTACCATGTATATCGGGATTGAGACAATAACTCTGAAAGATACACTCATGGACAAAACTTGAGGAAGTTGTACCTTTTACCATGTATATCGGGATTCAGGCAATAACTCTGAAAGATACACTCATGGACAAAACTTGAGGAAGTTGTACCTTTTACCATGTATATCGGGATTGAGACAATAACTCTGAAAGATACATTCATGGACAAAACTTAAGGAAGTTGTACCTTTTACCATGTATATCGGGATTCAGGCAATAACTCTGAAAGATACACTCATGGACAAAACTTGAGGAAGTTGTACCTTTTACCATGTATATCGGGATTCAGGCAATAACTCTGAAAGATACACTCATGGACAAAACTTGAGGAAGTTGTACCTTTTACCATGTATATCGGGATTCAGGCAATAACTCTGAAAGATACACTCATGGACAAAACTTAAGGAAGTTGTACCTTTTACCATGTATATCGGGATTCAGGCAATAACTCTGAAAGATACACTCATGGACAAAACTTGAGGAAGTTGTACCTTTTACCATGTATATCGGGATTGAGACAATAACTCTGAAAGATACATTCATGGACAAAACTTAAGGAAGTTGTACCTTTTACCATGTATATCGGGATTCAGACAATAACTCTGAAAGATACACTCATGGACAAAACTTAAGGAAGTTGTACCTTTAGCATGTATATCGGGATTCAGACAATAACTCTGAAAGATACACTCATGGACAAAACTTGAGGAAGTTGTACCTTTTAACATGTATATCGGGATTCAGACAATAACTCTGAAAGATACACTCATGGACAAAACTTAAGGAAGTTGTACCTTTTACATGTATATCGGGATTCAGACAATAACTCTGAAAGATATTACAGTGACCTTTATTGAAGACACATGAGATAACCAAGTGTAAACAACCTCTGTCTCCTTAAAAAAAAAAAAACAGACCACCGGAGACAACCAAATATGAAACTTCTTTAATTTTTATCCATGAGGATTATATTTTTTTTTTCAGAATTTCTACTTTCAGTATTTCTCCTTTATTTTGTATTTGGTCTTGTTACCTTTTGTGGAAGTAACAGTGTGCGAATTATACAAGTGTAAAACCATATGGAGCTTCTCCCGTCGAAATAAAGGTCAAAACTAAACGCTCTCTATTGCCCTATCCATTTAGCCAGTTGAACACCTCTTTGGCAGATTGTGAAGATCCCATGTGGTTCTCATTAAATAAAGTCTGTCCTGGGCCGAAGAAGGCCTTAGCGCGAAACCATAGTCTCTAGGTGTACTCTTCTCAGTTTGTTAACGCTGGGGTTGTGTTTTTTTCGCTGACTTGAATCCGCTAGTTTGAGGGACGGTCAATAGAAGGCGTCTAGCTTTGACGTATATTTTGACGGGAAAGGTGACCTTTGTATTTCTAAATCAATTTCCTCACGGTTAAACTCTTTCCACCTATAATGTGGGAGTTGTTGAGATGATTAAGGACACGTACGGACATCTACTGACTGCTCAGTCTAGTGTTTATTGACTGGTTTACTGCCAAGATTGAGAGGGTTGAATGGGAAATGGGAGAGAGCCAAGAACTCTCAGAGTAACTTGAGTCTTGATATAAAACCTGGAGACATCACAGTGGACATAGTATCTAACATGGACGGAACGTGTGCAGACCTGCGCCCACCGGTATGTTCACAAGGGCCCAGACTTCCAGTGGGGACAGGGCATCTGCTACTCGCTGTCACAGTACCTGGACCTGCGGAGAGCCTGGGAACCTTGTCACAACCGCCCTGTCACCAAGGCCCACGAGCAGTTCGGGTACTGCCAGGCAGGAACCAGCGGCGATATCTCTGAGGTGAGGCTTCTCTACTACCCTGAGTTGTGTCCTTCAAACTCCCCTGACATATATCCTCGACTCTATCCTGACGCACAATTACGTCTCATTGATGCAATCCTCCAAAAGCCAACAATCAAGTCCTTGCTAAGAAAAGACCAAAGATTTCGATTCCTACTGTTGTAATTTGAATCAAATCCTTATTGAGAGTATAACCAACATTTTCGCCACAGCTGACTCAATATTATAGATTTCTCCCTGAAACAAATTTTGAAAAGACAAAACATTTCAAAGTTTCACGTAACAGCCTGTTGAAGGACGACATTGTTCGAAAGCTTTCAACTTTTAAATAAATAAAGGCGTTGCTTCTACCTTTGGTCTTTTCCTACATTTCAAATATGTTTAACAATTTGGCGAGAATAGTCTTGTGTTCAGGGGAGAGTAGCCCGAGGATATAATTACTCTCATCGCTGTATAGAATCGCGATATTAAACCTGATTACCACATCCTGACAGGTGCTGTGTCCAGGACGCCAACATTGTAATTGGAGCGCCCGGCCCCTATACGTGGCGAGGAACCGTCTTCACCAATAGCATCCACTTCCGCATGCGGGACGACAAGACTTGGAACCTCGGGCCTCTACTGGACGACGTCGCACCTGTGGACAAATATTCTTACCTCGGTAGGTCCCAGTTTACACCAATGATATCTTGTAGATACATGGAGATAAGTATAGGAATACGTAGTATAGAATAGTAGGAATACGTAGTATAGAATAGTAGGAATACGTAGTATAGAATAGTAGGAATACGTAGTATAGAATAGTAGGAATACGTAGTATAGAATAGTAGGAATACGTAGTATAGAATAGTAGGAATACGTAGTATAGAATAGTAGGAATACGTAGTATAGAATAGTAGGAATACGTAGTATAGAATAGTAGGAATACGTAGTATAGAATAGTAGGAATACGTAGTATACAATAGTAGGAATACGTAGTATAGAATAGTAGGAATACGTAGTATAGAATAGTAGGAATACGTAGTATAGAATAGTAGGAATACGTAGTATAGAATAGTAGGAATACGTAGTATAGAATAGTAGGAATACGTAGTATAGAATAGTAGGAATACGTAGTATAGAATAGTAGGAATACGTAGTATAGAATAGTAGGAATACGTAGTATATAATAGTAGGAATACGTAGTATATAATAGTAGGAATACGTAGTATAGAATAGTAGGAATACGTAGTATAGAATAGTAGGAATACGTAGTATAGAATAGTAGGAATACGTAGTATAGAATAGTAGGAATACGTAGTATAGAATAGTAGGAATACGTAGTATAGAATAGTAGGAATACGTAGTATAGAATAGTAGGAATACGTAGTATAGAATAGTAGGAATACGTAGTATACAATAGTAGGAATACGTAGTATAGAATAGTAGGAATACGTAGTATAGAATAGTAGGAATACGTAGTATAGAATAGTAGGAATACGTAGTATAGAATAGTAGGAATACGTAGTATAGAATAGTAGGAATACGTAGTATAGAATAGTAGGAATACGTAGTATAGAATAGTAGGAATACGTAGTATAGAATAGTAGGAATACGTAGTATAGAATAGTAGGAATACGTAGTATATAATAGTAGGAATACGTAGTATAGAATAGTAGGAATACGTAGTATAGAATAGTAGGAATACGTAGTATAGAATAGTAGGAATACGTAGTATAGAATAGTAGGAATACGTAGTATATAATAGTAGGAATACGTAGTATAGAATAGTAGGAATACGTAGTATAGAATAGTAGGAATACGTAGTATAGAATAGTAGGAATACGTAGTATAGAATAGTAGGAATACGTAGTATAGAATAGTAGGAATACATAGTATAGAATAGTAGGAATACGTAGTATAGAATAGTAGGAATACATAGTATAGAATAGTAGGAATACGTAGTATAGAATAGTAGGAATACGTAGTATAGAATAGTAGGAATACGTAGTATAGAATAGTAGGAATACGTAGTATAGAATAGTAGGAATACGTAGTATAGAATAGTAGGAATACATAGTATAGAATAGTAGGAATACGTAGTATAGAATAGTAGGAATACGTAGTATAGAATAGTAGGAATACGTAGTATAGAATAGTAGGCATACACAGACATCTATCTGCCAATAGGAAACACCTCTCTCTCTCACTTAAAAATACACCAAAACAATACATTTCTAATATTAGAAAATAAATAAAGCTTCCAGGGTTAAGTATCTTGTGCAACATTTTATTTTCAAGCTTTCGAACCTGTCAGTCCTTCAACAGGATTATCACGTTAACAACGCAATAATAAATACAATTTTATATACACATTATAAATACTTATATTGAGAGAAAATTATATTACATTATTTTTGTTTACATCTCTAATAACAGAATGGTAACCATGGTAAGCAGGTTGGGTTTTTGTCATATTTGGTCAAAGGTAGTGTTGAAGCTCAATATTCTGTGTGGGGTAATCAACTCAATGCATTGTTACAACAGGAGGAATCGCCCAGGTGACATTCCTAAGAAGAGATAAAAAGCTAACGGTGAACAAGTTTCTTTATTGAAAATGTATAAGATTGGTGACCTTTTCTATAAAGAATCTTGTCTCTTTTAACTTTTATCTATTCTTAGGAATGCTACCTGGGCGATTCCTCCTGTTGTAACAATGCATTGAGTTGATATCTCCCCTACAGAACATACAGAATGACCCTGAACACTAGTTTTGACCATACTTCAGACAAAATTCCAACCTGTATACATTACAACCTCTCATGATGGATTCATATGATTAGCAAATACCTCCCTGAGCGACCACCTTTGTAAAATCTAAAATAATTTGAACAGATCCCACCTCCAATGAGAGACCACCTTCAGAAAAAACCAGGAGCTTCAATATTTTAGAGTATCTCTAAAGAAAGGTTTTCTACCGTGTTCTTAGGTCGTCAATACAGATTAATTGAGGAGGCTAATTAAAGTAGTGCAATACCAGGCCCACCCGTGGCAGAGGTGGAGCAAGTTCCAAGTCCCCCAGTCTTCTAAATTCAGATAACTTATCTAAATCCCAACAGAGGACTTGTAGAGAGTAAAAGGAAGATTCTCGTTATCCGGAGTCCCTTTGGGACCTTCCAATTTGTACCAACAAATGAGGGAGTGGGTGGTAAACAGTCCGACTTGGCGAACTTCCAGTCCGAGGGACAGCTATGGGACACCTTGGGACTCCGCCAAGTCCTGCCAATGACCCACTTACTGATCGGGACCGGATCTATCTCAGGACTCCCCACCCTGGGAGCAGCGACAACTTCCTGGATCCACGTGTTTGCCAAAGGACGAACTTTGCTCGATGCAATACCTTGTAATTATACGTATGCACCTCTACAGACCTATAAGCTTATGTCCATAGGTTTCCTAAACACTTCTAAGATGCCTTCCATAGTAAATACAGGGTATATAACAAAACCAATCCAATACAATAGTAGAGCGGTCTGGAGATTGATTTGGCGCTGAGAGGGTTCATCACTAATGAGCCAAGCCCTCTCATTCAATAACTTATATCATTACATTAAGGTCTGTAGAGATAATATTTGATGTAATTATTGAAAAGAAACACATTGTCAGTAAATTTATTTGTTACAAATTATATCGATAGATGGCAATTGAATTTATAAATTTGAATTAGACTATCCTGAAGTGTAAGGAGGCGTTGGTTTCCAGGACAACACAATTCAAACAACTTTTTCTCTCAAAGCTAAATGGCTCTATTCATATTTATCTTGTCAACAAGGAGACGTTTGACCAGAAGAACTATTTTATCTTCTCGTGATCTCGACCATCATTTAAAAAATTCTCATCAAGATTAATAAGCCTAAAAAGACGTTAAAAGTATATAAAAATATTGTGGCGAAGATATTATTTATATTTTATTATTTATATATATATATAATTTAATTATTCAATGGAAATATTTGAAACAGATTTATTACTTTATATTTGTAAAATCATCATGTAGTTACCTAGCTTGCTTGCTTGATATTCTCTAGCTGTAGATAGTTTGGTTGTTAATAATTGTCGACTTGTCGTGGTGACGTCATCAATAAATACTTTTACATCTTAAGATATTCCAAGACTTGATTTCTACGCTACAATATAAATACACCTATCCCCCGATTTACACGGTAGATACGTTCCTGAGAAAAACGTGTAAATCGGGGGATAGGTGTACACAGAAATAAAAATAAAATGCATTGACAGGTTAAAATATGTAGTCAGCACATAAGCTCGAGATCCCTCGTGAGATGTACACAGCGCATGTGTTCAATCACAGTAGCATTTAGTATAGTGCGATAAAAACAAAAAAAAACTTATTTGGAAAACCGTGTAAAAGCGAAAACGTGTAAAACAAGTACCGTGTAAATCGGGGGATAGGTGTATATGGCAAGACTTTTAATATATGCATATTTACATATATATGTGTGGAGTTTCTTTCACCACATATATATTTTGAAAATAGAGAAATCCATACTTAAATGTTTAAGTGATAAAAAGGCCCCCCTATATCGGATTAAATAAAAATATATTAAAAACAAAATGGACATATCTTGACCACGCTCACATGAGCATTGTTTAGATAACAAAGCGCCATTAAAAAATAAAATTCACACACACATATATTGTATAATGTTTAGTTGATTTCTGTTCCACCAGATGGCGCTCTGCCTTCTGTAAAGCACATGTACTCCTGGTCAGGATATGCTTTCTTTATTTTTACATATATATACATAATATCTTACCATATATTGATTTTATCCTGAAAAGGACAACATATTTTTGTCGAAATATGAGACAAACAAAATATATTTTCCTGGCCAAATGTGTTGACATGAAAACATCTCATTGGTGTCCCAAAGAATTATAGGAACCGAATTTTCCCTAGTAGAGATGGCAGTGTTGATTTCTTAATTTAAAACCTTTCCTTCAGCTTCTAGTTAAATATACTATAAGTAAATTGAAATAATTCATTTTAAAATATTGTTTTTTTCATCGAATAACATGATCTTCAAAATTATCAATATTTTTAACGATAATTTTCAACATAATAATTAAAAACGACATTTGAAAATTATCCAGCATGAGTTTCTTTTCAACGAAAAATCAAAATTTATTTCAAGGAGAAATAACGATTATTTGGGGATTCCTATCCCTGGACACTTTTATTTTTCCGTTTATCATTACTCTTCACAATGCATCCATTCATACCTCATCCCTAAGGTTAGAAATAATCGTTATTTCTCCTTGGAATAAATTTTGATTTTTCGTTGAAAAGAAACACATGCGGTATAATTTTCAAATATCGTTTTACAATCACAAGCCGCATTATATTATATTGTATAAAAATTAAAACCTATTATAACAGCCCCTATTCATCAATGATTCAAAAATTGAAAGAAAGTCATGGCTCATCAGTGGTGAACCCTCACAGCGGTTTCACCATTTTAATCTCCAAACCGCTTTACTATTGTATTAGACTGAATTTCTTATATACACTGCATTTACTATTGAGTACAGTAAATTGGAGTTTTGAAGGATCTATAGACATATGGTTCTAGGACTGTAGAAATGTATTTAATGTTTCAGAGTTAATGTATGCTATTGCTAACACAATTTACATATCTTTATTTGCATAGCCGAGTGGCCCAGCACTGCCTGAGTGTGGCCAACGACTATTGGCTTATCAAATGTTAATTACCATTATTACTATTACTCTATCTCTAAGTGTGGTAGTTATTATGATGGTAAAAGTTCATTAAATATCGTGTTATTGTTATCAATTTCTGACCATAAAAATATGCAAATTGGTTATTGGGATAATTTGCATAGGCCTTCACTAGACTAAATCTATATCACCTGATACCAACATGTGGAATTTCCTAATGGTTGACTCAGTAGTTGTGCTGGGGACAAACATCCATTGAGCTTTTCATTTGTATATTTATATACATATGTATACATATATATTTGCATATATACGGATATATATTCCAGAGGAATATATGGAATGATGTAAAATAGGGAAATAGCTGTGGTGTGTGACAAGATAACATCTCGCTTTCCCCCGCCCAGATATTGGCTCCACAAGGAAGTCGTGGTGTAATTAAAAACATGATTGACACCTTGAAGTAATTTGTAATTGGTTTGTTAATTGCGAGATACAATCTTTGTGTTTGGATTAGGGCTGAGTTACTCATGGGGGGATTGGATGGGAACTGGGACCAATGGATCTGTCGTTGGAAACATTCTGATGTTGTGGCTTCTTTGGCATTGTAAACATGGCTTCTTTGCCATTGTAAACATGGCTTCTTTGGCATTGTAAAAATGGCTTCTTTGGAATTGTAAACATGGCTTCTTTGCCATTGTAAACATGGCTTCTTTGGTATTGTAAACATGGCTTCTTTGGCATTGTAAACATGGCTTCTTTGGCATTGTAAACATGGCTTCTTTGGTATTGTAAACATGGCTTCTTTGGCATTGTAAACATGGCTTCTTTGGCATTGTAAACATGGCTTCTTTGGCATTGTAAACATGGCTTCTTTGGCATTGTAAACATGGTTTCTTTGGCATTGTAAACATGGCTTCTTTGGCATTGTAAACATGGCTTCTTTGGAATTGTAAACATGGCTTCTTTAGAATTGTAAACATGGCTTCTTTGGCATTGTAAACATGGCTTCTTTGGCATTGTAAACATGGCTTCTTTGGAATTGTAAACATGGCTTCTTTGGCATTGTAAACATGGCTTCTTTGGCATTGTAAACATGGCTTCTTTGGCATTGTAAACATGGCTTTTTTGGCATTGTAAACATGGCTTCTTTGGCATTGAAAACATGGCTTCTTTACTAACATCATGTCCGTTGTCGACAGTAGTTCCTCCATTCTTTTATTCTTTGATATTTCCTCTAACATCAGGACTCGACATTAGTTTATCTATTTCAATATGTTGACAAAAACATATATTCGAAACTATTATAGACGCGTATGATTATTTTTTTTAATAAACAATATCTACTACCCTTACTGCAATGGAAATATTTATGGGAGGGCCTGGCTCATCAGTGGTGAACCCTTCCAGCTGTTTCGCCAGTTTAAACTACCATTTTACCATTAATAACCATTGGGAGGGTTCACCACTGATGAGCCATGCCCTCCCATTATTTTTTTCATTGCAGTAAGGGCAGTATATATTGTTTAATTTTGAAAAAAAAAATCATACGCGTCTATAATAGTTTCGAATTTTCATAACAGATGGCATGATAATGCATCATAAAAAACATATATTGCCTTTGCAAGAGAATGCTACAAGATATATCTAGCTATAAGAATAAAGATAAAACTAAGTGAAAATAGTACAAAATTGTGTCCTGAGATCAGATAGATATATTTTATAAGGAAACACATATCCTGGTCGTGCAACTGCAATTTGCTGATGGCTTGCGCCATCTATCTCGCGTAGGTGGCTTCTCTTAATCAAAGAAGAGAGGCTATTTGACCAATATTCTCTCTGGAATATATATTTTTAAATAGAGCTATTCGTTTATTCCGACAGATGGCGCAAGCCATCAGCAACTTGTAGTTTTACGATTCGGGAGATGCTTTTTTTTTTAAATAAAACTAAATACCAACTCTCTATTTTCAACTAGTAAATAATGTCGGGCATTACCTTTTACTGCTAAAATAAATAAAAAATAATTAAGTTACTCGTTTCGGGAGTATGGTCTTCCTCATCGTAGTACAGGCTACTACCGTCAACATTCAAATTCTACTAGTCACCAGGTGTTATCGCTGTTACGAATCTATCAATTTTAGCTAGAGATATCTTTTTCCTTAAAGGTAAAAAGAAATTTAAACTCTTTTTGACTCGTATGATTCTTTTTTGAATAAAATAATTTACTACAACAACACAACACTATCTTTATTAAGACCTTTAGTCTTATACAGATTCTCCAAGTAGAAATATAGGATACATGAAGGAGAAACAGTAATAGTGCCTTAATGGTAACATGATATTTATATACAGAGAAAATTATATAAAGACAATCAAGCTAATAGATTAATCTGGGCAAATTGGAGGCAAAGAAAGTTAAATAATTTACTACTGGTCTTTCTGTGATGATATTGTTTTAATTCATAGAGAGAGAGAATCATATGCACCCAAAATAGTTTGAATTTCTTATACCAGATGGAGCTCTAATTCATCATAAAAGTAAAGTTCCCACCATGTATGTGCAGGTATGTCCGTGACCTCAGGACGATTCTTCAAGGGGGAGATGAACTTCGTGGGAGGAGCACCGCGGGCCAACGGCACGGGACAGGTGGTGTTCTTCCGTAAGCAGCTGAGCGACTCGACGTTCGAGGTGGTGCACGTGCTGAACGGGGAGCAGTTCGCGTCCTCCTTCGGCTACACACTCACCTCGCTCGATCTTAACAACGACAGGTCAGTTGGTGGTAGACCGTGGGTAGATCCTGCCGTATTTGCATATCGCTCAACCTGTATTTACATATCGCTCAACCTCAACAACGACATTTTGAATGAATATCTCGGTGCCCGTAGAAACATAGCTTCAACTTGCAACAAGTCACAACAACATCCCCTTCCCAAACACCAGTTTTAGAATATATCCAACTTACAAAGGAACGATAGCACTAAACGTCTTCAGTTCATCTGACGACATGTTCAACAATGTTCTAATCTATCCATTATTCTCCTACATATCTCTCATTCAATATTCACTACTCTTCAAATTTCAACGTAATAAATAAACCCAACGCGGACCTTCCCATTATAACTTTATTATGCAAATATTTGGCCATAAGATTGTAAATGTGTAAATATAACGCCAAATTTTGCTATTCGATATTAAGTTATAAAATTTGTTGGGGAAAAAAATTTAAATAAATATTACTTATGACGATCTCCTGGATGAAATGTTATAAAATTTTATCTTCAGATATTTCAACAAGGCTGACTGATCTTTTTCAAGGAGTGGGTATATAGACCATTCTTTATTCAGGTGTAGAATAAGGAATTTCAAATAAGAAAGTAAGTAATATGACATTGGCCTGATCATTTATAAAAGTCTAGATTTTCACACACATCAGTGGATAGAAAGTTTCTAAAGACCTGTTTCTAGAAGATGCACCATCAACCTTGTTGAGAAATATAGAAGGATAGTAATAAACCATTCACGTATATTTGCATATTTACGCAACTTTGGCCATAAATACCCATTTCTTGATTTGCCAGGAAGCCTCTAGGACCAAAATTTTGGTCGTAGAGGTACAGCTTACACCACGCTAGTGAGTGCCAACAGCCCGATAGGCATTCGTGGTTGGCTTTTCTTGATTTATAAAGAAATTATGCCAAATATCATGGAACAAGTTAAATCAACGTTTAGTTTAAAATAAATAGATAACCAGCAACATCAAAGACTTTCTACTTCCTTAAGTTTTGCCTCTAAATGAGTGTAAATATATACACCTATCCCCCGATTTACATGGTAGATACGTTCCTGAGAAAAACGTGTAAATCGAGGGATAGGTGTATATTAAACTGTCAAATCTGAATGGGTGTTCGCCCCCTCATGAATCAGAGCCTCCCAATATTCTTTTCAACATAGGTAGTATAGAGTAGAATATCGCATTTTAGTATAGTGCGTTAAAAACAAAAACAAAAAACTCATTTGGAAAACCGTGTAAAAGCGAAAACGTGTAAAACAAGTACCGTGTAAATCGGGGGATAAGTGTATCTTTAAATAAAATATAATGAATATATAAGAGAGAGACCATAATATTTTCATACGGTATATGCAAATTACTTTTAATTTGCATATTTCCTCGTGCCATTGAGGAAAACAGTGAGAAGTAATTCTCTAAGAAAAAAAGCACTGGATTCTATAAGATCATTGAGTTGGAAGTAAATCAATGAAGAGTTGTGTGTGTAAATTTATCATTATATACTTTATATAAAAACCTGGCAAGGCGTGTCGATACGAGAGAATCTATTCTGAGAGGCGAGAAGAAAATATTTTTGTTTTCTCGAAGGACGTCAAAATAGAAGGATCTGGCTCATCACTCCACCGTCAACTTTCATTGGCCCACGTCTTATTTACATATTAGCTCTTTAAATACATATTTATTTTCGTATATCCACATATATACATATAGAATTGGACTTGTCATTTTGCCAATTGAGCGTATACTTGGTAGATTCAAAGGATTCCATGAAGTTATTGTGGAGTTCAGTAAATGGCCTGTACTGACGAAAGCCATTGTCTGAAACCGACATCTTCAGATGACCGTCCTGAGTATTCCAAACCGGTATTGGCATTATTTATGAGTTCTTATTTTCATTATGGGATAATAAATGAATATATAAATCAAATAGATTACTCTAATAGACAGAATTTAATGAATTGGAAAATATTTCATTTCACCGGTCGTCTCAGAGAAAATTTTGTTCACACTTGGTTATCTCGTATGTCTTCAATAAAGGTCACTGTAATATCTTTCAGAGGTATTGTCTGAATCCCGATATACATGCTAGAATGTAAAACTTTATTTTTTTCTGTCCATGAGTGTATCTTTCAGAGTTATTGTCTGAATCCCGATATACATGCTAAAAGGTACAACTTCCTTAAGTTTTGCCCATGAGTGTATCTTTCAGAGTTATTGTCTGAATCCCGATATACATGCTAAAAGATACAACTTCCTTAAGTTTTATCCATGAGTGTATCTTTCAGAGTTATTATCTGAATCCCGATATACATGGTAAAGGGTACAAATTCCTTAAGTTTTGTCCATGAGTGTATATAATGGGATTATTTTGTTGTAAAATTGGTTAAAATGATCACTATCAACCATTATAATGACGGACATCGAAGTTTCACAGACTCACTCAGTCCCACCGTCTGTGACTGCTGGGGAGATACGGTGAGAACTCCTCTCTTAGAAATGTTCTAATGCCACGGTATGGAATTTGTCATCTACAGATAGCATATCCTTGCCACGTTCTTCTGTGGACACAAGGTGTATTTAAGAAAGTTGAGGATCAAAAGGCAAATTGTATATTGAGCTGGTTATCTAGCCCAGAAGAATGATATTAAAAGTCAATGTTTACATAGAACTGGTCATCTAGACATAAAGGTTGAGGATTAAAGGCCAAATTGTGCATTGATCCGGTCATCCATCCCAGAAGGATAATATTGCCACGTGGAAAATTAGGGAAGACAAAAACTTCAGGAGGAGACAACAATTTATTTCAGGGAAGGACAAACTATGAATGGTAAACAAAAGATAAGCCATGAGGGAAATTTACAGAGTAGCAAAATATAAACATAAAAATGACCACTCTGTTAATAAAAATGATAAAATTAATAAATACTTTGTTACAATATTAAAGATAAAATTGTACATTGAGCTGGTTATCCAGTCCAGAGGGTTGAGAGTTAAAGGCCAAATTGTCCATCAAACTGGTCCTCCATTCCAGAATGCTCTGTATTAAAGGCCAAATTGTACATTGAGCTGGTCAAACAACCTAGAAAACTGAGGATCAAAGGCCAAATTGAACATTTAACTGGTCATTCAGCTCAGAAGGTTGAGGATTGAGGGCCAATGTTTGCACCAAACTTGTCCTCCATCCCAGAATGCTCTGTATTAAAAGCCAATGTGTACATTGAACTGGTCAATCAACCTAGAAAACTCAGGATTAAATGCCAAACTGTACATTAATCCAGTCATCCAGTCTAGAAGGATAATATTAAAGATAAAATTGTGTATTGAGCTGGTTATCCAGTCCAGAGGGTTGGGAGTTAAAGGCCAAATTGTCCATCAAACTGGTCCTCCATTCCAGAATGCTCTGTATTAAAGGCCAAATTGTACATTGAGCTGGTCAAACAACCTAGAAAACTGAGGATCAAAGGCCAAATTGAACATTGAACTGGTCATTCAGCTCAGAAGGTTGAGGATTGAGGGCCAATGTTTGCACCAAACTTGTCCTCCATCCCAGAATGCTCTGTATTAAAAGCCAATGTGTACATTGAACTGGCCAATCAACCTAGAAAACTCAGGATTAAATGCCAAACTGTACAATAATCCAGTCATCCAGTCTAGAAGGATAATATTAAAGATAAAATTGTACATTGAGCTGGTTATCCAGTCCAGAGGGTTGAGGGTTAAAGGCCAAATTGGCCATCAAACTTGTCTTCCATCTCAGAATGCTCTGTATTAAAATCCAATGTGTACATTGAGCTGGTCAATCAACCTAGAAAACTGAGGATCAAAGGCCAAATTGTATATTGAGCTAGTCATCCAGCTCATAAGGTTGAGAATTGAGGGCCAATGTTTGCACCAAACTGGTTCTCTATCCAAGAATGCTCTGTATTAAATGTTAATGTGTACATTTAGCTGGCCAAACAACCTAGAAAATTGAGGATTGAAGGCCAAATTGTACATTGAACTTGTCATTCAGCCCAGAAGGACAATATTAAAGATAAAATGTACATTGAGCTGGTTATCCAGTCCAGAGGGTTGAGGGTTAAAGGTCAAATTGGCCATCAAACTTGTCTTCCATCTCAGAATGCTCTGTATTAAAATCCAATGTGTACATTGAGCTGGTCAATCAACCTAGAAAACTGAGGATCAAAGGCCAAACTGTACATTGAGCTGGTATATCAACTCAAAATATTATGGATGAAAAGCCAATGTGTACATCTATCCCAGCAGAGAGAAAGACTGACCGAAGTGTGTCCCCAGCCTGGTAGACCTGGTGGTGGGGGCGCCGTTCTACTACGCCAAGGGCGAGGGTGGGGCCGTCTACATCTACCTCAACTCCCCAGAGGTGAGTGACACCTGACACTGACGACAATGTCGTGACAATGGGACACAGGGGCTGGTGCTGCCGCCCATCAAACTGACCGGCAAGGTGGAGTCTCGCTTCGGCTTCTCCATGTCCACACTGGGGGATATCAACAAGGACGGCTACACCGGTGAGTGGCCTGAGGTCGTTACCATATCTGTGAACCACACTGATGGGTTGTCCTGGGGCCGTAACACAGTTCTTCTAGAACCACACCGCCACAATGGTGGGTTACCTGTGGTTGGATTGATGCCGTTACAATTCCTTTAGAACCACACTATCACAATGATGAGCTGACCTAAGGCCGTAACACAGTTCTCTTAGAACCACACTGCCACAATGATGGGTTGGCCTGGGACCGTTACAATTCCCTTACAACCACATTGTCACAATGGTGGGTTACCTGTGGTTGGGTTGATGCCGTTACAATTCTTTTAGAACCACACTGTCACAATGATGAGCTGACCTAAGGCCGTAACACAGTTCTTTTAGAACAACACTGTCACAATGGTGGGCTACCTGTGGTTGGATTGATGCCGTTACAATTCTTTTAGAACCACACTGCCACAATGATGAGCTGACCTAAGGCCGTAACACAGTTCTCTTAGAACCACACTGTCACAATGATGGGTTGGCCTGGGACCGTTACAATTCCCTTACAACCACATTGTCACAATGGTGTGTTACCTGTGGTTGGGTTGATGTCGTTACAATTCCTTTAGAACCACACTGTCACAATGATGGGTTGGCCTGGGACCGTTACAAATCTCTTAGAACCACACTGTCACAATGATGGGTTGGCCTGGGACCGTTACAATTCTCTTAGAACCACACTGTCACAATGATGGGTTGGCCTGGGACCGTTACAAATCTCTTAGAACCACACTGTCACAATGATGGGTTGGCCTGGGACCGTTACAATTCTCTTAGAACCACACTGTCACAATGATGGGTTGGCCTGGGACCGTTACAAATCTCTTAGAACCACACTGTCACAATGATGGGTTGGCCTGGGACCGTTACAATTCTCTTAGAACCACACTGTCACAATGATGGGTTGGCCTGGGACCGTTACAATTCTCTTAGAACCACACTGTCACAATGATGGGTTGGCCTGGGACCGTTACAATTCTCTTAGAGCCACACTGTCACAATGATGGGTTGGCCTGGGACCGTTACAATTCTCTTAGAACCACACTGTCACAACGATGGGTTGGCCTGGGACCGTTACAATTCTCTTAGAGCCACACTGTCACAATGATGGGTTGGCCTGGGACCGTTACAATTCTCTTAGAGCCACACTGTCACAATGATGGGTTGGCCTGGGACCGTTACAATTCTCTTAGAGCCACACTGTCACAATGATGGGTTGGCCTGGGACCGTTACAATTCTCTTAGAGCCACACTGTCACAATGATGGGTTGGCCTGGGACCGTTACAATTCTCTTAGAGCCACACTGTCACAATGATGGGTTGGCCTGGGACCGTTACAATTCTCTTAGAGCCACACTGTCACAATGATGGGTTGGCCTGGGACCGTTACAATTCTCTTAGAACCACACTGTCACAACGATGGGTTGGCCTGGGACCGTTACAATTCTCTTAGAGCCACACTGTCACAATGATGGGTTGGCCTGGGACCGTTACAATTCTCTTAGAACCACACTGTCACAACGATGGGTTGGCCTGGGACCGTTACAATTCTCTTAGAACCACACTGTCACAACGATGGGTTGGCCTGGGACCGTTACAATTCTCTTAGAACCACACTGTCACAACGATGGGTTGGCCTGGGACCGTTACAATTCTCTTAGAGCCACACTGTCACAATGATGGGTTGGCCTGGGACCGTTACAATTCTCTTAGAACCACACTGTCACAACGATGGGTTGGCCTGGGACCGTTACAATTCTCTTAGAACCACACTGTCACAACGATGGGTTGGCCTGGGACCGTTACAATTCTCTTAGAACCACACTGTCACAATGATGGGTTGGCCTGGGACCGTTACAATTCTCTTAGAACCACACTGTCACAACGATGGGTTGGCCTGGGACCGTTACAATTCCTTTAGAACCACACTGTCACAACGATGGGTTGGCCTGGGACCGTTACAATTCTCTTAGAGCCACACTGTCACAATGATGGGTTGGCCTGGGACCGTTACAATTCTCTTAGAACCACACTGTCACAACGATGGGTTGGCCTGGGACCGTTACAATTCTCTTAGAACCACACTGCCACAATGATGGGTTGGCCTGGGTCCGTTACAATTCTCTTAGAACCACACTGCCACAATGATGGGTTGGCCTGGGTCCGTTACAATTCTCTTAGAACCACACTGTCACAATGATGGGTTGGCCTGGGACCGTTACAATTCTCTTAGAACCACACTGCCACAACGGTGAGCTGATATCTGTGGACCACAGTGATCGGTTCATCTGAGGCCGTAACACACAGTTCTCTTAGAACCACACTGTCACAATGATAGGTTACCTGGTTGGATTGATGGCGTTATAATCCCCTTAAAACCACATGGCCACAATGATGGTTTATTTGTCTGACTTGAGACTGTTACAATTCCTTTAGAAGCACACTGTCACAACGGTGAGCTGGATGCCGCTTCAATTCCTGTGGCACCATATTGCCGGCATATGAACCGAAAGGTCTGGGAGGCTATTTGCTTCTAGGATGTGGGACCACATTGCCCCGACCATGACTGATCTACATCTCACCTCTGGCTATGTGTATAGTTCATGACCTCACAGGTCCATAGCTCTCACGGAAGTTTTATATTGCTCCTCAGAAATATAACATCTAGCTGGACAAGTGTTTTGTAGAATACACCATAGAATACAAGAAACCCAACCGGACATTGTACATAGCAAGTTCTTTATATTTTACTTCAGCAGCCCCGTAAATAAAGATATTTCCGACATTGTACATACAGAATTGCAGCACAAACTTAGACATAAGGAACGCTTACATCTCATCAGCATCTTCACAACCTATTTACATACCCCACTTGTAGAAATAACATTTGCACATTGTTAACATCAGTTTATTCTTTATCATCTTCGGCACCCATGCTCTCTGTACTACAAGAATATAACTGACCTGGGCGTGTGCCGACAGACCTGGCGATAGGGGCGCCCTACGAGGGCTCAGGGGCGGTGTACGTCTACCTGGGCTCCCCCGAGGGCATCATCACAGAACCATCCCAGGTAACATCCACATTGTGCCACTCTGTAAGCTTCATATTTCTGATTTGCATATATAAGCGATATATATGCAATTTTATTTAAGACAACAATAATCTCCCTATTCACTATAGAAACACAAGTCAGGGAGAAGAGCTTATTTATATAAGAGGACGATGGTACAAGTTTTCAGACAAGACGTCCTCCTATGGGTACCTTATATTTGATTTGCATACTCATGTTACTGGTCCTATATACATATGTGCCAACTAAATATGTATATCCTGGAATTACACTCATGGACAAAACTTAAGAAATTATAAATGCTTTAATTTCACCGGTCATCTGTTTCTTTAAAGGGGACAGAGGCAATTTTGTTTACATTTGGTTATCTCGTGTGTCATCAATAAAGGTCATTGTAATATCTTTCAGAGTTATTGTCTATATCCTGATATACACGCTGAAAGGTACACCTTCCTTAAGTTTTGTCCATGAGTGTATACACACTTGGTTATCTCGTGTGTCTTCAATAAAGGTCATTGTAATATCTTTCAGAGTTATTGTCTAAATCCTGATATACATGCTGAAAGGTACAACTTCCTTAAGTTTTTTCCATGAGTGTGTGTTAATTTCGGTAATAGTGATCCAAAGTAACAACACTAGACTGGCCATCCTGTAGAAACCGGTATAACCAGAAGGCAGATTGCAAGATACTCAAGAAATGTAAGTAAACAACAAAAGTAATGAAGATAATGAGCCACAATTAAAAAGAAATGTCAGAGAAAGAGTTCTGGACCCTCTATACTAGCTTCTATAACAATTCAGACATATAGTCCCGGCCATAATGAAACAATGTAAGCACTAGACTGACAATCCAGTAGAAGCCGATATTATAGAAAGCAGATTGCAAGGTATTCGAAAAATGTAAGTAGACAACCAAACTACTGAATAAGATAACGAGAAATCCCGGCTATAATGAACCAATATAACACTAGACTGGCTATCCAGTAGAAACCGGTATAAACAGAAAGTAGACTGTAAGGTATTCGAGAAAAGTGGACAACCAAACTACTGAATAAGATAACGAGAAATCCCGGCTATAATGAACCAATATAACACTAGACTGGCTATCCAGTAGAAACCGGTATAAACAGAAAGTAGACTGTAAGGTATTCGAGAAAAGTGGACAACCAAACTACTGAATAAGATAACGAGAAATCCCGGCTATAATGAACCAATATAACACTAGACTGGCTATCCAGTAGAAACCGGTATAAACAGAAAGTAGACTGTAAGGTATTCGAGAAAAGTGGACAACCAAACTACTGAATAAGATAACGAGAAATCCCGGCTATAATGAACCAATATAACACTAGACTGGCTATCCAGTAGAAACCGGTATAAACAGAAAGTAGACTGTAAGGTATTCGAGAAAAGTGGACAACCAAACTACTGAAGAAGATAACGAGAAATCCCGGCTATAATGAACCAATATAACAGCACTAGACTGAAAATCCAGTAGAAACCGGTATAAAAAGAAAGCAGACTTTGAGGTATTCAAGAAAAGTAGACAACCAAACTACTGAAGAAGAAACGAGAAATCTCGGCTATAATGAACCAATGTAACAGCACTAGACTGACAATCCAGTAGAAGCTGATATTACAGAAGGCAGATTGCTAGATATTCAAGACATGTAAGTAGAAAACCAAACTACTGAATAAGAAACGAGAAATCCCGGCTATAATGAACCAATATAACACTAGACTGACTATCCAGTAGAAACCGGTATAAAAAGAAAGTAGATTGCAAGGTATTCAATAAATGTAAGTAAACAACCAAACTACTGATGAAGTGAACGAGCGTCAATTAAAGAGAAATGGTCAGAGTGAGAGATAGAGAGACAGACTGTGGAAAGCTCCGACATGGTCTATATTTGCCCTCGAGGTGGATGATCCAAAACTGTTGCAACTCCCTGAGGTGTAATTCAGGTCAAGCACCCTGCCAAGGTAAACATACGCCCCACCTTTGATGGCGCCTCGAACTGAATGCCGTTTACCTTTCGTGTAAAATTCCGTTCGTCTCTCGAACTACTTTCTGGAATATCCGCTCATGGACAAAAGTTATGGAAGTTCTAAGTCTTTGATGAAGAGGGGCGTGTTGGCCCGAAAGCTAGTGAAATAAAAATGGTGCCAGAAATTTAGCCCTGGATGCTTTATTGATAATATTGAATATCATAAGTCTGAATATCATGTGTGAACGTAAAAGGGAGATCAAGAGGAACGTGGTGAGTTTCTTTATTGAGAGATACACAAGCTTTCGGACGTCACCCGTCCTTCATCAGGTGTTGACATGAATAATAAGGAGATGCTATATTTATAAGCGACAGTTTAAAAGTATTAAAAATATTAAAAACAATCTGATGCACGCCCGCGAGAGCACATGCTAATAACAAAATATTTTCAATTTTACTTTGAGTTTGTATAAAGAGGTGAAGACAAAAGCAAGAAAACACAAAAATAAAAATAAAAAATAAAAATAGAAAATCAGTGGAATAAAGATAAAGTTAAAAGTTACGAAGAAGGTGTATCTGAGGTAGAATAAAAAACAGAATATTGGGGCGGGAGGTCAATCTTTCTGTTGAGGCTGGGGGTAGTATTAGAAACAAGGGCCTCAAGAACTAAGCGTTGGTATTTGTTTGCTATATCGCTATAAACGGGGGTTGTATTGTTGAGATTGAAGGAATGTCCGGACTCGGCGATATGTTGGTATATGAGCGATTATAAATATAGCATCTCCTTATTATTCATGTCAACACCTGATGAAGGACGGGTGACGTCCGAAAGCTTGTGTATCTCTCAATAAAGAAACTCACCACGTTCCTCTTGATCTCCCTTTTACACTTCAAACGTGGCTATATCTCATCTATCATGTGTGAACGTTTATTTCAATGGTTGTATCTTTCGAGGTGTATTCATTTTTAGGCCATGTTCGAGTGGCTGGGATTCTAGCTGCGATGTAAAACGGGGATTTAAATATTGACTGAATTTAGAGCAGGAAGGCTTCAAGAAGGTTTATAGCAGCTGATTAGGTATGTAACGAGGGCGGTTGAACCTAATGTTCCCACCGTAAAACTTTATTGTCTGCGATCCTAGAGAACGGGTTAATAAAATATAAAATCACCTAAGTACTGGGTGATGGGACAAATGTCAGCTGGCATTTACAACTTCCTCAATAAAATATGGAATTCTAAATAAGGAAATTGGTGAAGATCTGATTGGAGATGTGGAACAAAGCAATTAAAATTTATGTAAATACGGGATTCAATTTGATGTTGGAAATAATCAAACTTTTCTTATAGTGGTTAGACCCTTTTCTTCTTCACATCAACTGCACATTTCTATCTACGGGGCTCCGGCACATTTTTTTTTTTTGCTTATCCCTAGTACACGTGGTACAGGCCATGATAATCATGGTGGGTAGAAGTAGGCGACTGCTTTTACTGTAAGTGCACCACATGTCTACACATGTGAAAAGCAGTTCGACTTTGCACTTACAAATGTGCCAGAGCCCCGTTTGGTTACTTGCACTCGCTGGTGGGGTTAGACTTTTGCAAGAATCGGGGGCCATTGGAGCATTTTTTTTTTAACATAAAAAAGTGCCCAATGCGGGAATCGAACCCGGATCGTAGCGGTCGAAAACCAACGGTTTAGACCATCCTTCCACCGACCCCCATTTGAAAGTGCTAAGTCGAACTGCTTTCCAGATGTGTAGACCTGTGGTGCACTTACAGTAAAAACAGTCGTCATCTTCTACCCACCATGATTATCATGGCCTCACGTGTACTAGGGATAAGCAAAAAACATTTGTATATATTTAATGAAATCAATAAAGCATCCAGGACTAAGTTTCTTGCATAATTTTATTTCTCCAGGTTTCAAGTTAACATGCCCATCAACAGGAGCACACACACACACAATTAGGAGTATAACTTCTAGCTAACTAATTATGAATTGCAAGCGCCTATTTCCCGATCCCTGTCTGCTTTCTATGCAGAGATTTACATCAAAATAAATTTATATTACGATAGAAAGAAGAAGAATTGTACTGATGGACTGGATAGGAAGCTATGAAGATATGAATAACTTAGGATAGAGAAGCATGTCGCCACAATATTGAGAAGAATGGGAGAGGATTGAGGTCTGTTGATTTTCACCATAAAATGGACATTTATTCATAGGATATGAATTAATGAAGAAAGAGTTCTGGATGGGTAAAATTAGCGGAAAAAGATAATGGCAGGAGAAAAATCAATCTGAATTCTTGATTGAATGGAAGAGAAGATCTGTGGATATAGAGGTATGTGAACTCAAAATATAGATAAGTATCAGATATTTGAATTATTTTTGATGCGTATGTTTCTTTTTTTAAATAATCAATTTTCTACTGCCATTCTATTCTTTTATCATATTGCAGTAAGGACAGTAGAAAATTTATTATTTTTATAAAGAATCATACATATCAAAAATAGCTCAAATTTTTTATAACAAATGTCGCGCTAATGCATCTTATAGATAAGTATGGTGTCACTGGAGACCAGGATCTGCTCAAGAGAGAAGAGAAAGAGGAAGACTGTCTTGTCAATCTGACGTTTATCTTTCATCATTCTTGTACGTGACGATATTCTAACTTCCTCACTGTCCTAGACATCAACATGGCTTCGTCCGTTCCTGTTGAAGAAGCATTTCCATTGAAGGATGGAACTCTTACATCATCTACAACGTATGACGTAGGTTCTGAGGGTGGAGGACCTGCCAAAGTTTACCAGGAGCTACGTGACGACCTTCGGCTACAGTCTGTCAGGAGGTTTGGACCTGGACAATAACACCTATCCCGACCTGCTGGTGGGGGCATTCCAGAATGACACCGTGTTGCTTATACGGTGAGTAGCTCTGTCTGTCTGTTTGGTGGCAGGGGGGACTCAATGTATGGACAGGAATTGGGTAGCTCTGTCTGTCTGTCTGTTTGGTCGCAGGGGACTCAATGTATGGACAGGAATTGAGTACCTCTGTCGGTTTGTCTGTCTGTTAGGTCGCAGGGGACTCAATGTATGGACAGGAATTGGGTAGCTCTGTCTGTCTGTCTGTTTGGTCGCAGGGACTCAATGTATGGACAGGAATTGGGTAGCTCTGTCTGTCTGTCTGTTTGGTCGCAAGGGACTCAATGTATGGACAGGAATTGGGTAGCTCTGTCTGTCTGTCTGTTTGGTCGCAGGGGACTCAATGTATGGACAGGAATTGGGTAGCTCTGTCTGTCTGTCTGTTTGGTCGCAAGGGACTCAATGTATGGACAGGAATTGGGTAGCTCTGTCTGTCTGTCTGTTTGGTGGCAGGGAGACTCAATGTATGGACAGATTTTGGGTAGCTCTGTCTGTCTGTCTGTTAGGTGGCAGGGCGACTCAATGTATGGACAGGAATTGGGTAGCTCTGTCTGTCTGTCTGTTAGGTGGCAGGGGGACTCAATGTATCGACAGGAATTGGGTAGCTCTGTCTGTCTGTCTGTTTGGTGGCAGGGGGACTCAATGTATGGACAGGAATTGGGTAGCTCTGTCTGTCTGTCTGTTTGGTAGCAGGGGACTCAATGTATCGACAGGAATTGGGTAGCTCTGTCTGTCTGTCTGTTTGGTGGCAGGGAGACTCAATGTATGGACAGGAATTGGGTAGCTCTGTCTGTCTGTCTGTTTGGTAGCAGGGGACTCAATGTATCGACAGGAATTGGGTAGCTCTGTCTGTCTGTTAGGTCGTAGGGGGGCTCAATGTCTGGACAGGAATACAATAGGGAACAAACCACTCATCTACATAAGTAAAAGCTGTGTATTAAGGTGGGACGTATCAGGAATGATTTGATTCAAAAGGCGATTCGTTTAATATTTATATAAAAAACGTAACTGAATCTGTAAAAGAAAAAATAGTTTTTTTTTCTTAAAATATTTCGAAGGATTGCTCCATCTTTATCAATTTTTTACACAGTAAACTTATAAAGGTAATTTACCTACAAGTTTAGTGTGCAATAAATTGATAATTGTTTATCTTTCCTCATTCTTGGACGTGGCGATATTCTAACTTCCTCTATGTCCGAGACTTCAACACGTCCATTTCTGCTGAAGAAGCATTCCCATTGAAGGATGGACCTCTGACGTCATCTACAACGTGTGACGTAGTGCATCGTAATATAAATTGATAAAGAGGGAACAATTCTTTGAAATATTTTGAGAAATAATTTGTTTTCCTTTCTTCCACAGATCCAAGTACACCCTTTTTTATATTCCAGATATAAGAGTTTTAAAAATAATAATAAATAATACAGTTAAACCTGTCTATAGCGTTCCTTCTTAATAGCGCCTTCCTCTCTATAGCGCCCGATTTTAAACAATTACAAAATATTCACATCCATATTTTAAAAATATATTATTTTGTCCATAATATAAATATACGAGGGGCATCCAATAAATAAGTTTCCCTATTTTGTAACAAATAAACAACTTTATTTACAATTATGCAGTTATTTTATTTTCATTATACAACTCATAGACTACTTCTCTACATAATCACCATTTCTGTCCAAACATTTTTGGTACCGTTGTAGCGATTTTTTGATACCACTGTTGTACCAAGCCGTGTCCTGTCTTCGTAGCCAGTGGTTCGCCTCCGCCTGTTTTCAATTCAAATTCAAAACATCTGACATGATTGTTCCAATCGAAGAGCATCCAATTTCGATTCCAGGAGGCAGTCGAATCATTATTTCGTCAATGGTGACGCGGCGAATTGCTTCCACCACATTCCGAACAGCAGCCACGGCTGCATTGTCCGTAGCAGTAACGGGCCTGTCGCTTCGCTCGTCATCATGCACGTTTTGCCGTCCTTCCAAGAACCATGAACGCCATCGGCGAACCATTTGGATGCTCATACATCCTTCACCATACACTGACACTAAATTGCGATGAATATTGACCGCAGTTTCATTTTTCGCTGTGAAAAAACGAATTACAGAACGGAGTTCGCAAGTGGACACGTTCACCAGTGGTAGCTCCATGGAAACTGAAGCGCTACGGATTTGCGCGTACGAGTAGAGTGATTTTGAAAGGTAACCAGCTTCCAACGCATCCTAGTGACCATTTCTTACCTACTAACTAATTTTTGCAACGTTTCGTTCGCCGAAAAAAAAAATAGGGAAACTTATTTATTGGATGCCCCTCGTATATTAAAATAAAGAAGGCATCTCCTGACCACGAGCACATGTGCTTTTTAGATGGCAGAGCGCCATCTAGTGGAGCAAGAATAAACTAAACGTTTATTTATGAGATGCCTTCTTTATTTTAATATCAACACCTGACCCTCTTATCTTTTATTTTTTTCTATTGTTTTTTCATGTGTTAAGCGTCTTTACGCAAATTTGGCCTTAAATACCTATTTCTTGATTTCTCGGGAAGCCATTGCGACCAAAAAATCTTTTTGGTCGCAGTGGTTACAGTCTACTCCACGCTGACGAGCGCCAACAGCGCGAAACGCGTTCGTGGATGACTTTTCTTGATTTATCAAGAAATTGGGTTGGTCAAATATCACAGAGCAAGCTAAATAAACGTTTAGTTTATTCTTGCTCCACTAGATGGCGCTCTGCCATCAAAAAAGTACATGTGCTCGTGGTCAGGAGATGCCTTCTTTATTTTAATATCAACACCTGACCCACTTATATTTTATTTTTTTCTATTGTTTTTTCATAAATATATACATATATCAATTTTTTCTCCCCATTGAATATAACAAAATATTTTTAAAACTTAATTCTGTTGACGTTATGTGGTGCTGAGTTTGTTGTTGGCACACATTAAATATGTTATAACACCTTGATAAAGGTTGGCGTTCAGCCAACTGAAATATTGGTAAAATAAATGATATTTTGATCCAATATATGCCTTTTTAATTAAACATTAAAATGTAAACATTTTACATTAAAAGTGACCTATCTATAGCACCCCCTCTCTATAGCACACTATTTTGGTGAGTCCCAAGAGATGGGGCGCTATAGACAGGTTTAACTGTATTAATAAATAAATGGATCGCTGAAAACCTGATGTTTCACTGTAAATGTTGCTACAAGGGGTTGTTATATTGTAAAGCTAAGTTATAGCTACGTACAGGTCCCGTCCTATCATCGACATCACTACCTCGGTGGAAGGCGATCTCACCAACATCGACCCCACCCAGCCGGGCTGTGCCATGGACCCCAACTCCACCCTAGTCTGGTGAGTGTCGCCTCCTACACCTTGATTTCATCCCAGGGAACCTGTTGTCAACTGCAAGGTTTGGAAGGGGGAGAGGAAACATATGTATATGATGGAGATGTCGCAAGAAATCCGGTATCTGGTACATACACCCCTCGGTACAGTCCAGACTGTCAGCGATGTCAATTCCAGAATCTCTATCAAATTTGTAATCATCAGATTCACGTCGATTATAACAAAACACGGCGTCATTTTGGTCATTTAACGAATTCTATTCAACGATATTCTCGATTTAACTATTGTCCTGGTGTGGGACCTACCCACATATTCTCATGTCCAGCAATGGCCTTGCAGAAAATTGACATGGACCCAGAGATCGAGGACATACCCAGGATAGAGGACATTGTGACTGCTGTGGTAGAGATGTATGGAGACATCTGAGACTCTTCATTGGACACAACAACAACAGAAAATTGACATGGACCCAGAACAGCAGCTTTACACACCCAAGATAGAGAACATTGCGACTGCTGTGATAGAGATGTATGGAGACATCTGAGACTCTTCATTGGACATGACAACAACAACAGAAAATTGACATGGACCCAGAACAGCAGCTTTACACACCCAAGATAGAGAACATTGCGACTGCTGTGATAGAGATGTATGGAGACATCTGAGGCTCTTCTTTGGACACGACAACAACAACAGAAAATTGACATGGACCCAGAACAGCAGTTTTACACACCCAAGATAGAGGACATTGCGACTGCTGTGATAGAGATGTATGGAGACATCTGAGGCTCTTCATTGGACATGACAACAACAATGATAGCTTATGTGTTGGATCCTGGTAAATCGAAGGTATATTGTAGTTACATAGTGTTGTTGTTGTCGTGTCCAAAGAAGAGTCTCAGATGTCTCCATGCATCTCCATCACAGCAGCAGCAATGTCCACTATCTTAGGTGTGTAAAGCTGCTCTCATCAGGAGCCCGGGCTGCAGCTCCTGACGCGGCGGTTACCCCGGACGCGGTAGCATTGCTGGAGATATCGGTTTTGCTCCTCATTGGAAAATGGGTGCCGTTGCCACGTTAGTCACCTTGGAAACGAATCAGAATTTGGTCGAATATTCCAAGGGTCCAGGGGGGACCGCAGGGAGGTGTGGTCGGACTTCTCCCCCCAAAAAATAGTGTCTAAATAGTTACATAGTGTCTAAATTGCATATTCACCCAATTACACATTCTCTCCATGTTGAGAAAGAGATAGTGCCCGAAAGCTCCAACCTGCTTGGTGACATGTAGAACTGCCATTGAGATCCATGTCACGATGTGGAGGAAGATGGCTCCAGAATTCCGAGGTGACGGGGCATTAAGTACCCACGTGGACAGTACAAGTGGACTTGTTACATCAGCTTCACGTCTTCTGTAGCGTCCTTCACTCTCTCTATACAGCCTCCATAGCTTTGTCTCCATTTGACGTTAAAAAGAAATAGCTATACGGGGTAGTGTATCTTTTATTTGATTCCCATTTTCACAAGCTTTCGTACATGTTAGTCCTTCAACAAGGGCTTAGAATAAAGCTACAAGTAAAGAAAAGAAGCTTCAGTAAGATTTAACAACGGAACTGATATTATGTATCATTTTTTAGGGGTCAGACACTTGTCCAGAAAACAACTGGGTTAACGAACCTGATATTCTTCAATTAAAGAAAGTATACATAGCGGCCTTTACCTTTTATAGACCACTAGACGTATGACCCGGCTTCGCCCGAGAATTCCCCCGATGGCTATTTCTTTTTTTTTTTTTTTCATTTGAAAAACTTTTCTTTTTTTTTACGTGGAGTAATCCGGAATGGAATGAATACCCAAATATGGCCATTTTTGATAAGAATCGGTGGTTCAGTGGTAGAATGCTCGCCTGCCACGCGGGCGGCCCGGGTTCGATTCCCGGCCGATGCATTTTTTTTTTTACAATTTTTAAAACTCATTTATATTATATATAATATAAATATATATTATAATATCAACTATATTAATTAAATAAAATACCTAAACACTAATATAATACAATTTTTGCCATCACACACACTTTTTTCCTGTAGTTTATGTGTTACTTCTGTATTGCTATTCTATGGCACTTCTAATATTTATTATTGATGTACTTTCAGTATGAAGGAAATTGCAATCGGGGAATTCTCGGGCGAAGCCGGGTCATACGTCTAGTATATAATATAAATGAGTTTTAAAAATTGTAAAAAAAAAAATGCATCGGCCGGGAATCGAACCCGGGCCGCCCGCGTGGCAGGCGAGCATTCTACCACTGAACCACCGATGCGTATAAAAAATGGCCATATTTGGGTATTCATTCCATTCCGGATTACTCCGCGTAAAAAAAAGTTCTTCAAATGAAAAAAAGAAATAGCCAAAAATACTAATCAAAATGTAGCCGAAAAAATTCCTCAGGTTTATAAAAAGCGACATACAAAATTTGGTACCAATTGGTTCAGTAGCTTTTGAGTTTATCGCGAAACAGACAGACATTGACTTTTATATATAGAGAGATTATCTTCACGGCAAAATGTCCATCTAAAGGAGGTTAAATTCAATAGAGATTGAACAAAGGTTTTCTTACCATCCCGTGTGGTTATTTTACCATCCTACATCAGTACATTCATGGACAACACTTAAGGAAGTGGAAAGTATTTGATGTCACCGGTCGTCTGTTTTTTGGAGAAGACAGAGAGAATGTTGTTCACACTTGGTTATCTCATGTGTCTTCAATAAAGGTCACTGTAATATCTTTCAGAGTTATTGTCTGAATCCAGATATACATGGTAAAAAGTACAACTTCCTTAAGTTTTGTCTATGAGTGTATATATGTGTCTTCAATAAAGGTCCCTGTAATATCTTTCAGAGTTAGTGGCCCGATATACATGCTAAAAGGTGCAACTTCCTTAAGTTTTGTCCATAAGTGTATAAATGTGTCTTCAATAAAGGTCACTGTAATATATTTCAGAGTTATTGTCCCGATATCCATGCTGGAAGGTACAACTTCCTTAAGTTTTGTCCATAAGTGTATAAATGTGTCTTCAATAAAGGTCACTGTAATATATTTCAGAGTTATTGTCCCGATATCCATGCTGGAAGGTACAACTTCCTTAAGTTTTGTCCATGAGTGTATCTTTCAGAGTTATTGTCTGAATCCCGATATACATGCTGGAAGGTACAACTTCCTTAAGTTTTGTCCATGAGTGTATCTTTCAGAGTTATTGTCTGAATCCCGATATACATGCTGAGAGGTACAACTTCCTTAAGTTTTGTCCATGAGTGTACTTACTGCGGACTTTGCCATCTAAATCTTGCGGTCATGTGTAATGAGAAGACTGTCCGACGACAAAAGAGAAAGTACTTGGCCCCTAAACCTACATCCCTCGTTCCCCATCCATCACTGCGACACTTGGCGTCGTGACACTCCAGAGATAAGACAGGAAGTGACAAGAACTTCCTTATGGCCATTTTATAGAGGTCCCTGGAGCTGTTAATTGCTCCCTGTGGTGGACCTTGATGACCTGAATGGATCAAACGGATGAATGGTCGTCTTTATTCTGTTGTATTGGTTCTTCCTGGTGGATTCTCTCCTTGTATAGAACTCGCCTGTTATCACTTCTGTCCCCACTGTACTCTCTCCTTGGTATTGTTGCGATGTCGTCCGAAGATAGCTGAAACCGTCCACCACCTGTGGACGGACCAATCAGGAAGAAGAAGCCCCCATCTGGCCAACAGTGAAATTATTGGCGACAGTCGTGATTCTTCCTTTCTTTCTTTGTTCATCATAATACATAAAAGTAAATAAAAGGAGTCACGCGAACATAATCTATAGAATAAAGGTCGCCTCTCCCGGCAAAATAGACGATAAAACTAAATGTTATCTATTGACCGTCTTCGCGAACTAGCGGGCTCAGGTCGGTGACAAAGCCACAATACCAGCTTTGGTAAACAGAGAAGCGTTCACCTAGAGACCTTGATTTTGGGTTAATGACCGATCCAGCGTGCTCATTTGGCCAACCTTGACACAGCAACGGCTCAATATAGTTATGACTAAAAGGTAAGAATTTATTCTAATGTGGCAATCCTATCTCCACAAACTATCGAACAGCTCTGCTCTTTTACCTGGTGATGAGTAGAAAGAATTGAGGGCAGATTTCCACATTAAAATACATTATTCTCCTGCAGCTTCTCAGTACACGCTTGTTCGGCGGTACATACACTAAAATAGGAACGATACAGAGAAGATTAGCATGGTCCCTGCGCAAGGATGACACGCAAAATCGTGAAGCGTTCCTGCAGCTTCTCTTGTATTTCTATACATTGGTGGTTTGTTCCGTTGGTGGTTGTTCGTTGTTCCACTGATGGACTTTCGCCATCTCTTTCTGTCAGCTTTCTTATTTCACCCAGGGTCTTGTCTGGTTCTTGGTCCATTTATCTAACAGTAATTGTAGTGATGCTATATCTAACATATCAAATATTCACTTCTCTTGTGTTTGTGTATCATTTTTGAAATCTTTAGGAGAGATGGGGATAAAAAGTTGATATCTATTGACTTTATAGTTTTTGTAGGTCAATATGGGTTTTATAGAAACTTCACGAATGGGTGTCTAGTCTAGTTCAGGTTTCCAGTATGTTCAACATGTAGATGTCAAATTCTATTAAGAAGTCATTACCGGGTTGACGAAGAGGTTCTGTTTGCAGTTTCTCCTTCGAGGCATGCTTCACCCTAGCGTCCGGGGTGGTGAACGGTCCCGTGCGGCTTCGCTACCACATCGAGGCCGAGCCGGGACGCAAGGTTTCGCGGGTCAAGTTCGCTGGCTCGCTGCACACCGACACTCCGCATGTGTTAGACCGGGAGGTGACGCTGCGACATCGCAGTCGACACTGCTCTCGGGAGCTGGCCTACCTGAAGGAGAAGTCGGACATCCAGCATCCCGTGGCCATGATGCTATCATACTCCCTCCTGCAGAAGGAGCCACGCATGCCGCTGGATGGAGAACCTCTACCAGACCTTGGACGGTTCCCTATCCTCAACCGACGAGAGGCGTTACGGCGTTTCGAAGTAAGTCTCCACATACTGGAAAACACACCTATATTTGCATATAGAGTGTATTTACGTTTTGAAACAACTTATAACTTAGAATATTCGCGTTAAAGAAATAGCACTGAAAACGATGGATTCAAAGTTGTCATCGCTATGAATTTATACTTCTAGAGCGGCTCTTCCGCAGAGTTTCACTAACTATGATGCAACGTCTTCGTGAATTCTTTAACAAAAAAACACAGGTCTTATTTTATCATTGCTTTAATGGGACCCCAACCTAACTCCAATCACATTACAGCACCATCTCGACCATTATATTTCTAATTTTTGAACTATCAACCTGCAATTTTCACAATCCAACCTTCAAGTTGATGGTCATTCTATTGTCTAAACACTTATTTACCGTTGCTGATGAATTGTAATAGGAGCTAGATAGGGATCTCCTTTAGATCGGGAGACACTAATGTACATTTACTGATTCAGAGCTGCTAGAGCTCCTAAATGTCCAGGACTCCAAGCATTGCTCTATATATGAGGACAAGTATCCTACGGAATAGGGGTGCACGATCAGATATTTATGCTACTTGTACACATTCCCTCTCTCTTGTACAAAGTGCGCTTGTTGTAACTTGTCTCTGTGGTTGCAGGCCAAGTTCCTGAAGGATTGTGGTTCTGACGAAATCTGCGAGAGCAATTTGCATCTCCGCGCTGAGCTCGACCTCCCCAGGTACACACTGCCTTACTGATAGAACCTCTCACAGCTTTATATGCATATATGGTGGAGTTTTGTGTTGTATGGAACATGGCTAATGAGAGAGGAAAGAAGATTGGAACCATTTGATTGTGGATCTGGGGGAGAATGGAAAGAATATGGATTGAAAGGATCGGTGATAAAGAAGCCATGATAAGATTGGAAGAGAGAAATGCAGTCTGTTAAATATCATCAGAAAATAAAAAAAAGGACAGGATATCTATTGAAAGGAAATGGCTTGACTAAGAAAGTTCATAAGGATCAAAAGGTAACAAAACCAAATTCATAGGATTCTAATCTATGGCAATTCTGTGTACCAAAGGTTACATATATGCTAAAATTTTACCCAGTTCTAGGCCAACAAGTGTTCAGGATTGCTCAAGTGATCTTGTGAAGATGCTTTAAATCTTCGAAGACAAAATTCGACACGAAATCTGCCAATCACTTGTAGAGACATCGGTTTATAAAGTTGTCAATATATTTTTTGTTTATTTATATATATTTTTTGTGTCATTTAGACAATTCCATGAGATTTGCACTCCTTAAGTTGGCAAATGATTTATATAGTGCCATGGTAAATATGTAAGAATGGTGAGGAAGGCTGTGGTTTGACATAATAGACCCATCAGTAGTTTCCAAAGATGTGTTTTCTGAGCTATCAGAGAGACTGCCATAAGAGCAGACAATATTGAAGCTGTGTGGTTCCAGGAGTTGTCCTAGACCCTGAGTAACAATGCAAACGTTGCTGAGATTTTACACAATAGATACCTTCATAAGCTTTCAAAGTAAAGATGTGTTTTCTGAGCTATCAGAGAGATTGCCGTGGGGAGAAGACAATACTGAAGCTATGTGAGTCCAGGAGTTGTCCTAGACCCTGAGTAACAATGCTAACGTTGCTGAAGTTTGACAAAATTGAGACCTTCAGTAGTTCCAAAATAAAGATGTGTTTTCTGAGCTATCAGATAGAATGACGTGGCGAGCAAACAATACTGAAGCTGTGTGGTTCCAGGAGTGGTCCTAGACCCTGAGTAAGAATGGTAACGAGAGCTGAAGTTTGACAAAATTGAGACCATCAGTAGTTTCCAAAATAAAGATGTGTTTTCTGAGCTATCAGATAGAATGACGTGGCGAGCAAACAATACTGAAGCTGTGTGGTTCCAGGAGTGGTCCTAGACCCTGAGTAAGAATGCTAACGTTGCTGAGGTTTGACATAATTGACACCATTAGTAGTTTCCAGAGTAAAGATGTGTTTTCTGAGCTATCAGAGAGATTGCCGTGGGGAACAGACAATACTGAAGCTGTGTGAGTCCAGGAGTTGTCCTAGACCCTGAGTAACAATGCTAACGTTGCTGAAGTTTGACACAATTGAGACCTTCAGTAGTTTCAAAATAAAGATGTGTTTTCTGTGATAACTCTCAGAGAGATTGCCGTGGGGAACAGACAATACTGAAGTTGTGTGAGTCCAGGAGTTGTCCTATACCCTGAGTAACAATGCTAACGTTGCTGAAGTTTGACAAAATTGAGACCATCAGTAGTTTCCAAAGAACATATTTGTGTTTTCTGAGCTATCCGAGAGATTGCCGTGGAGAACAGACAATACTGAAGCTATGTGGTTCCAGGAGGAGTCCTACGACATTGTACAATAATGGTAACGAAAGCTGAAGTTTGACACAATTGAGACCTTCAGTAGTTTTCAAAATAAAGATGTGTTTTCTGTGATAACTCTCAGAGAGATTGCCGTGGGTAACAGACAATACTGAAGCTATGTGGTTCCAGGAGGAGTCCTACGACATTGTACAATAATGGTAACGAAAGCTGAAGTTTGACAAAATTGAGACCTTCAGTAGTTCCAAAATAAAGATGTGTTTTCTGAGCTATCAGATAGAATGCCGTGGGGAACAGACAATACTGAAGCTGTGTGGGTCCAAGAGTTGCCCTAGACCCTGAGTAAAAATGCTAACGTTGCTGAAGTTTTACACAATAGATGCCTTCAGTAGTTTTCAAAATAAAGATGTGTTTTCTGAGCTATCAGAGAGATTGCCGTGGAGAACAGACAATACTGAAGCTGTGTGGTTCCAGGAGTGGCAACGGATCTTATGACCTACATCTGGGCGAGAAACAACTGCTACTGGTGGTGAATGTCACCAACACCGCTGAGCCGGCCTACGACACCGCGCTGTACCTCTTCCACTCCAGCCAACTCAGCTTCATCGGCCGTTCTCTTCTGGTACCTTCTTCCTCTTCTTCTTTCGTTAAGACATTCGTAGGTAGCAATCTGATAGCTAGCTATGCAAATTGAGGGTATGTAAATAATACTTGTGTAAATAAAGAAGAATTATTGGTGGTGCATCACTGGGGTCTTTATCCCCGGGTGTGTGGATTCTAGCAATCTGCTAGCTAGCTATGCAAATTAGAGAGGTCGGGGTATGTAAATAATACTTTTTGTAAATAAAGGAGAATTATTGGTGCTGCATCACTGCGGTCTCTCTCCCCGGGTGTGTGGATTCTAGCAATCTGCTAACTAGCTATGCAAATTAGAGAGGTCGGGGTATGTAAATAATACTTTGTGTAAATAAAGGATAATTATTGGTGTTTCATAACTGGGGTCTTTCTCCCCGGGTGTGTGGATTCTATAGGATAAACATTAACAAAATATTTTTATGAAAAATACAAAAGTGATATTGTACTTGGATCAGGTAGATACATTAAGAAAAAAGGCATCTCCTGATTGTGTAACTAAAAGTTGCTGATAGATTGCACCATCTGTCGGAATAAATAACAACTAATCGCTAATTTATTCCAGAATTTTCCGAATTCTCTTTCTTGATTAATCAAAAAGAGCTAACCACGTACACGTTTCGGGCTGTTGGCCCTCATCAACGTGGTACAAGCTGTACCTCAACGACCAAAAGAGCTGGTCTTTGGGGCATCCTAAAAATCTATTTTAGGAGTATTCTGTAATAATTATAAAAATCAATGATTTTGAAAACAATGGAAGGTTCAGTTCTGATCCGTGTCCGTGCAGCGAGGTGAGCAAGTCGAGTGTTTCCCTCAGAACGCTACTGTACTCAAGTGCGAGCTGGGGAACCCCATGACTCGCGGAGAGGTAAGCTGTACACAGAACTCAGCCAAACTGGCCTCTAACGTTCCGTGCAGCTCGAGTTCCAGATCAAGATGAGTCCCAAGATGGTGGGAGACCACGAGACAGAGTTGGACTTCCGACTGCTGCTCAATACGTGAGTACTGAGTCCGTGTTCCAGGAGTCCCCGGACTACAGTGGTGATGCAGGACCAGTAAGGAGACCACGCCGGAGGACGACCAAGTCCAGCTGAAGGCTCTCATTATCCGCACGGCTGAACTCGAGCTACGCGGGTAGGTCGTGTTTACATTTCTGTCGAACTTTTTGTCTCAGGTCTTTCTTCACCATTATCTCAGTATCCCATACTCACGTGTGACACTCCTATCTGTAACACTCCTAACCAAACTTATAAGTTATGAAAAAGGCATCTCCTTATCGTGCAACTGAAAGTTACTGATGGCTTGCGGCATCTATCGGAATAAATATCAACTATTCTCGTTGATTTTTTTAATTATTCCAGAATTGGCCAAATACCCATTCTTGATTAATCAAGAAAAGCTAACCACGGACACGTTTCGGGCTTATAAGGTTGTCCCAAAAGTTCGTGTTTTTCTTAAAACGTTGTTTTTTATTATTACTTGGCGAATAAAATTATTACGGCGAATACATAATGATACTTTTACTTTATACATAATACAAAGACATTATAAATAACGGCGAATAATATTATTACGGCGAATACATAATAATACAATTACTTTATACATAATACAAAGACATTATACATAACGTGAATAATATTATTACGGCGAATACATAATACAATTACTTTATACATAATACAAATGCATTATACATAACAGCGAATCATATTGATATTTCAATTTTTTACAATTGTTTACGAACTTTTGGGGCAACCTTATAATAGACGGATGTGAATTGTACGAACAGGTTCACTCTAAGTGACGTTGGCTTCGTGACTGCAATTAAACCATAAGACCAAGTACATAGGACATAGCCGCATTCATCCTACAGTACCATTTCCTATATCGTTCAGCCATCGTGGAACATCAAGTTACCCCTGTTCTGTGTACTTACCTTATCGTAACTTCTAGCCCCTTTCTATTAGATTATCAAACCAATCAACAGGGCTGAGCAAGAGAAGAAACAATGACAAAAGAGAGCAGTATGTAAATAGATATGTAAATGAATAATCACCTATAAATCACTAATGTTTTCTAAACAATAATGGACCTGGGGGAATCCTGTGTAAGACATAGGTCCCCAGTAAAAGACTCGTTGTTGTTGTTTGTCAAACCAATCCTTACTCTTCACAATTCATCCTTTTATACCTCATTCCAAAGGTTGGAGATAATCGTTGTTTCTCCTTGAAATAATTTTTGATTTTTCGTTGAAAAGAAACAAATGCGGGATAGTTTTCAAATGTCGTTTTACAATCATAAGCCGCATTATATTATATTGTATTACAATCCTTCCTTGGTCTATCCTTCCATTCTTCAAGGTGGGTCCTTCCACTGTGGTCAATAGTCCATCTCCCAATGATCCATGTGAGAGTACATTCTCTGTAAACTTCCAATTCCTTCTGATTGTTCCATTTTAGAAGGCATCTATACTCTCTATTAAGTCTTCTCCAAACTTCTTTGTTTGTCAGCCTAGCTGTCCATTTGATCTTGATGATTCTTCCAGCAATGTTTCAGCTAAAACACACAATGCTTAGTTTTCTTATTGAAATTCGCTCCCATATCTACATACACTCATGGACAAAGCTTAAGAAAGTTTCATATTTTTATATCTCCGGTAATCTGTTTTTTTTTTTTTTTTAAGGAAACAGAGGCTGTTCACACTTGGTTATCTCGTGTGTCTTCAATAAAGGTGACTTTAATATCTTTCAGAGTTATTCTTGGAGGAATCTCCAATCTCCACTCTGTCACCCCGGAAGCCCTGAACTGGCTGAAGGCCTTGCCTCTCAGACTTTAATGACCGATATGTCCTCACTTCTTTTTTCTAGATTTGGTTCATTTTGTCTCCTCTCTAATTGTAAAGATGTTGCTGTATCACCTCATAAGCATAAATAAATAAGAGTTATTGTCTGAATCCTGATATACAAATTAGAATCGACATCTATAATTAGAATTGAAAATTTATATTCCCAACCATCCCATGGATCCCCATTGAAAGCATCCCATAGATTGTTAGAACCTTATTCCTAACAACTATATCCTTATATTTAGTTTCCTTTCATGAAAGCATAACCCATATCAAAGCGTTATTACTAAAGCTCTATGAACATATATGGTCTGTAGAAGTAATACAAGTCAGGGAGAAAAGCCTCTTTTATAAAAGGATGATCGTACAAGTTTTATCTATGAGTGTATATTGTTTATCTCGTGTGTCTTCAATAAAGGTCACTGTTATCAATTATCTTTTAGAGTTATTATCCCGATATACATGCTACAACTCCCTTAAGTTTTGTCCATGAGTACTTCCAGAGTTGTGTGTGTACGATATCCGAAGTAGACATGGTGACGTGTGGTTCCAGTGTGGCTGACCCCGAGCAAGTAATCTACAGCCGCGGGGATCCCGGCGAGCTGATCTACGAAGAGGACGCTGGTCCTGAGGTCAACCACACCTACCAGGTCTGTAGACGGTCTCCTGTGTAGACACAGTCTTACAACGTTGGCTGGAGTTCTCTCAGCTAAATATCGATACTTCAATTTAAGTAGTTGCCCTTGAATCATCAAAAAGTTTTTAAAAATTAATTAATAATTAAAAAGAAAGAAACACATAAAATGGTTAAGATTTTATCAATTTTCAATAAACACCTTAATTTATCTGCCCCATGAAAGAATGTCAAATTCTTGATTAGTTTCGTACGGCTGAAAACTGTCATTTGAAGTATCAAAATTCGAAACTATTTTAAAGGCGTAAGATTCTTTTTGAAATTAAACAATTTCTACTGCCCTTACTGCAATGGAAAATTTAATGGGAGGGCCTGGCTCATCAGTAGTGAACCCTCCCAGCGGTTTCGCCAGTTTAATCTACCATACCGCTGTTATATTGCATTTTTGGAACTTCCTTTTATAGTGATACTGTTGCTAGACTCTTGGAATGGGTATTTTAGAAGAACTATGGACATAAGCTTTGAGGACAGTAGAATTTGAATATTTGAAAATACATTTGAAGTATATTTACAGTAGCCAAGCTATCTCTTTCCTTATATATTTGTAAACTCAGTGGACTTGGGGCAATTTAGATCGCGAGAGAGGATTCCTTTGTCAGATTTTGAACGCTCAGTGGCGACAGGAGTGTTGTGGGCGACAGATCATCAACAACGGGCCCTGGCACGTGCCAGAGCTACGGCTAGTGATCAACTGGCCCTGGAGACTGGCGGATTCCAAGGAGGACAGCTACCTGCTGTATGTACTGGCCTCCCCCACCGTGATTGGGGACGGCTTCTGTACCTTGGAGCTGGACTCTGTCAACCCGCTACGGCTCAAGGTACACTTGACTGGCTGGCTGTCCTTTTTACATACTCTCTCTTTTGTGACATCTACATGACATGCGACACTCATTGATGATGACAAACTTGAATCAAATATCTTCCGATATTTCGACATGGTTTCTTCTAGGAAAACTCCTCTCTATAACACCTTTCTATCCACTATATACAAGGCCTTGTTTACAAAGCCTTATTCCCAGATACATCAGTGAATGCATAGAAAGTTTCGAGAGGAATTGATAACATTGCGGGAAAAAAATCGTCAACTCATTTAACTGAACATTGCTGATTGTTTACGCCATCTATCGGAATAAATTTAAACTAAATTAGAGAATGCTTCGAATCAATATTTCGGGAAAACTCGATCAATGTTTTTACTTGTTAGTTATTCCTATAGAAGTCTATGTGTGACACAAGAAATCAATAACTTTCAGTTTCGTAATCAAATGTTTTTTTTTTTATTCCCTGATTTAGTGAGTTTTCGGCCTTTCTCCCTCTCAGCACATTGGACACTTAAGATTTGATCTAAACAGATTTAAAATACACATCCTGCGATTCCAACTGCCAGTGTCGCTATTGGATGATACACAGAGGCTGAATCACTAAAGGTTTTTGTTTAGTTTTACAATCAACTTCTATAATTAGAATTGAAAAGTTATATTCCCAATCATCTCATGGATTCCCATTGAAAGCATCCCATGAATTTCCATTGAAAGCATCCCATGAATTCCCATTGAAAGCATCCCATGAATTCCCATTGAAAGCATCCCATGAATTCCCATTGAAATCATCCCATGAATTCCCATTGAAAGCATCCCATGAATTCCCATTGAAATCATCCCATGAATTCCCATTGAAAGCATCCCATGAATTCCCATTGAAAGCATCCCATGAATTCCCATTGAAAGCATCCCATGAAATCCAATTGAAAGCATCCCATGAATTCCCATTAAAAGCATCCCATGAAATCCAATTGAAATCATCCCATGAATCCCCATTGAAAGCATCCCATGAAATCCCATTGAAAGCATCCCATGAATTCCCATTGAAATCATCCCATGAATCCCCATTGAAAGCATCCCATGAATTCCCATTGAAATCATCCCATGAATTCCCATTGAAATCATCCCATGAATTCCCATTGAAATCATCCCATTAATTCCCATTGAAATCATCCCATGAATTCCCATTGAAAGCATCCCATGAATTCCAATTGAAATCATCCCATGAAATCCCATTGAAAGCATCCCATGAATTCCCATTGAAATCATCCCATGAATTCCCATTGAAATCATCCCATGAATTCCCATTGAAAGAATCCCATGAATTCCCATTGAAATCATCCCATGGATTGTTAGAATCTTATTCTTAATAGCTATATCTTTATATTTAGTTTCCTTTCATGAAAGCACAACCCATATCAAAGCATTATTACTGAAGCTCTGTGAACATATATGGTCTGTGGAAGGAGAAATGCAAGTTGAGGAGAAGCGCCTCTTTTAAAAGAAGACAATGGTACAAACTTTCAGACAAGATGTCCGTCTACGGGTACAGAATGTTGGAATATTACAGAGTAACAATGGCTATAGATGAGACCGAGTTTGAAAAGGAACTTGTATGTATATAATGTTTTATTATTGTTTTTGTTGTTTTCACGTAAAACATATACAAAGATTTGTTTCATATAATTGCTATTAATAATAAATAATACACACACACACACAAAAGCCTTTATTAAGACACACTGGTCTTATAGAGGATTCTCCCCGAGATTACAAGAGAGATAGGCCTGTGAACGTAGGGAATATACAGAAGAAGAAAAAGAAAGATTATGTAAGTATGATATATACATACACATACAAAAACAACAACAAAAAGCCTTTATTTAGGGTCACTGACCCTATACAGGATTCACCAGAGGTATGCATAAGAACAAAGCAGTGAGACAAAGGAAACAACGATATAGACAGAAGAAAAAGAAAAAAAAACAAGTATGAGAAATAGGGAAGCAAGAAAAACAACACAAAAAGAGTAGCAGTAAGAAAGTGATACATACACATATACAACATAACAACAAAAGACCCATTAAGACCCAAAGTCTTACAAAAGACTCGACTGCAGGTATTAATAATAAATAATATATTCGAAGTTAAATTGGTTACGGATTCATCCTTCTAATTTACTTTAATTACATAACACAGAAAAGGTACCCGTAGAAGGGTGTCTTACCTGAAAGCTTGTACCATTGTCCTCTAATATAAAGATCTTCTCCCTGACTTATGTTAATTCTACTAGTGAATAGGGATATTATCGTTGCCATGATATATTGTCTGTGAACCAAAGTTCTCTAAATAATTGTAAATAACGTAGATAGACGAATGGTCGGTACCAAAGGAATCTGTGTGCAGTCCCGACCCCCTCCACTACCCACACCCCCCACCCCCAAGCCCACGGACTCCCCCGAAGAGGACTACGATGACCTGTACAGTCTACCGGACCGCAGGAGACGACGCCGAGACCTAGCGATGTACAGCGGTCCTGAGGAACTACGTAAGGGCAGCAGGGAGCTACGGACTGAGACCTTGGTGAGTTGATTAGTCTGTTGTGTGCTTGAAACTGATCGTTGGTACAGAGAGAGAGATTGAGATTGAAACATGTTTATTAATTGTACATATAAAATTATATAGGGTTAATATATATATTTTTTAAATTTTACACAAATAAATTTATTCATTATAAAGGACTGCGGCGTATAATTATAAAACAACACTTGAAGTTTCACCGCATAAGTTTCTTTTCTGTGAAAAATCAATATTTCTCTTTGAAATAAATATTGATTTTTCACAGAAAAGAAACTTATGCGGTGAAACTTCAAGTGTTGTTTTACAAATAAATTTACTGGAAATGCGCTTCTTTTAAATATCATCAAATATTATCTCTACAGACCTTTAAAAATTAAACTTAAATATTATTTTCATCAGACGAATCCAACTGAGGGTTATCTGGTATGATGTCATATTCCGTCCTGAAGCCGGACAGCGTTCCGCGTAGATCGACTTCTCCCCGACTATATACTCTTAAAACGATAGAGAATTTGGTTTTACGTGCTACAAACCAAAGTAAAAAGTTAAAAAAACCGACTAGTACAGAATCGACTCCCTTCCTTCGTGAGTTATATCGAGTCATTAAACTAAGTCGACACAACTAGAAAATTGTCAGAAGTCGGATACAGGTCGTTGCTACAGTACAATTCCATTCCAAGACACATGTGTGAGGGATATATATTAGCAGTAATTAGAATGTACTCAACTCTGAGTTTGGTAGTGGGGTTGATAGAGAAGGTTAGGAGAGGAACGAGGCCTGCGCTGAAAGTGATCGCAAAGATTCAAAATAATTTATAAGAGGTAACATATATATTGAGACGTTACAAAAAACAATTTTCAATTGTACATAAATTCCTTTAAAATGTTACTTTAATTTTTCATATGTTTATTTTCAATTTCTTTTTCTCATTCATTAAAAGTCAATGATGTACATGCAAAATTAGTAAAAACTCAATAAAAACGATATGTAAAAATAGACATAAACAAATGGCTTGTAAAAGAAAGCGGCAATAAAATGAGTTTAGGTAAAATGTCTATTCCATTAACAAACATTTCACTTTTAAAATAATGAACTTTAAAATTAAAGTTTTACAAAACAAAAAATTAGCGTTTTAAAAATAAAAACGTGGCAATATTAATTGGAAACAAATTGATGAAGAGTGTTCTTGGAAGGTAAAATGTATGGAAAGAGAACGGTAGAAAGAACTGATTTACTGAAGCTGTGAAAAAATAAAGAACTTAAGCCTCCCAATATATTTGTGCATTGCGGGCAGGTTATTAGAAAGTTTATTTTACTTATTGTAAAGATAGAAGTTGCCTGGCCGGAATTCATAGTTATTCAAATTAAAGCGGCCAGTAAATCTTTTTATTGTCTCGACGTTTCGACAAAAATCTTTTGTCCTCGTCAGCAGCGAACAAAAATCAAAACATTTGGAAAAGCGTTAAAAATTATTCTAAGGCTGCAAGGGCGTTCTCACGCGTCTGTTCGCTCCTGACGAGGACAAAAGATTTTTGTCGAAACGTCGAGACAATAAAAAAGATTTACTGGCCGAAGTATCTTTAATTTATTTTATTTGTAAAAAAGAAAAAATTCGTGTTTACTAGTTTAATTTCTTTGATATTTAGTTCTTAAATTATTGGGTGGATTTATCTCATGGCTATTAGTGTGAAGACTGACGTATGGAGAGGTTGGTTTGAGAAAAGACGATGTGATGGCATAGATGAGGTCGGTACTGGAGAGATACACAATGTCTTGAGAGGGAATCACAACACAGCGACCAGAACCGCATCCAATGAGTATTTGGACTGTGAAGCCATCTCTTTGTCATTCAGATGGACCTGCTGTGAATCACAGATGGAGCCCAGAACAATGCCTCGGCACAAAGACACATGTTGGCTTATTCATTGACGAATTCCTTCAAACGCGCGTTTCAATCCGTGCATTTGGTGATTTATGTATGGGGAATACATTAATGGATTTTACACTCATAGACAAAACTTAAGGAAGTTGTACTTTTTAGCATGTATATCGGGATTCAGACAATAACTCTGAAAGATACACTCATGGACAAAACTTAAGGAAGTTGTACTTTTTAGCATGTATATCGGGATTCAGACAATAACTCTGAAAGATACACTCATAGAAAAAACTTAAGGAATTTGTACCTTTTAGCATGTATATTGGGATTAAGACAATAACTCTGAAAGATATTACAGTGACCTTTATTGAAGACAAGAGTAACCAAGTGTGAACAAAATTGCTTTTTTCTTCTTCTTTAAAAAAAATGTATACAAATATTTCAGAGTTATTGTCTGAATCCCGATATACATGCTAAAAAGGTACACCTTCCTTAAGTTTTGTCCATGAGTGTAAAATAGTGAAAAATCTAATTTAAATTGTGTCTAGGAGATTTAAATCAATTGATATGAAATATTCTAATTATAAAAAATGCAAATTGTGAAAGAATCGTGTTTTATCTTTAATGGAAAAAAAACAGGTATTTCAACCCACAACAGAAGCATAACACCTGTTTACTATTGTTCCACAGTTTATTCTTATTCTCTCTGCGGAACTAAAGGTTGTCCCAGCTAGGTTCCTCGTGTGATAGACGTCTGTGTGTCCAGGACTGCGACCACGAAGGACTGGAGTGCATCAAGATCCTCTGTGTCCTCTACCGGCTCCAGGCTGGAGGAGACGTGGTGGTGAAGATCCGGTCCCGTCTGTGGAACGCCACCTTCGTCGAGGTAAGTGGGAGACACCATGTCTGCAGTAAACCCGCCTTAGAACTCTCTCAGTCATAACACTATTTAACATAAAGCAAAAACGTGCTGTCTATATACAGTAGTTTACCATTTTTACAATTTAGCAATTCAAACCTGGGCTCAGCTGGTCCGGCTGATAGTACCCTGTAAGGACTCCTAATCCAGGGATACAGGATGAGCAGCGTTTGTACTCCATGTTAGGAGCGGCTGCACATGGCGTCTGTTCCTCATGTCAGAGGCGGCCATTTTTTTTGGAGCTAAGTCGGCTTGCCACTGAGTAGTGCTTCCAATCTTAATCACAAAGGCAGACGCATTCTACTTCACCCATCATGTGGTTGTCAACAGACACCATCAAAAGTCTCAAGCTTTACAAGCTTGACACCCTAATATGATTGAGTGGAGATAAGAAAGAAAAGGAAGAAGACAATTTAGCAACTCTCCGGTAAGAGACACCTCTCCCTAAAGAACACTTTGGCTCTGAAATTAGGTGTTGTCCTTTACAGAGAGGTAGTTCTACTGTATACAGAGAGGTTCTGCTGGTCTTTCCTAAATCCTGCACATCAAGGATTTAAAACGTCTTTCTTATGAATACAATAAACGACAGAATAAAGAAATGATATCATTTCTCTTCTACAAGTACTTGTACTTTCTTGTATTAGTATTACAGCCTGTTGAGGGACGTTATTATCTGAAATCTCGCCAATCTTATATATCTTTAATGAAGAAACTTGTTGCCGCTAGCTTTTGCCTCTTTTCAGCAAAATTCAAATTGTGACATGGTGTATGGGTGTTCTGCAGATGTATCCGTCCTACGACATGGTGCTCCTGAGATCCCGCGGGAAGATCCTGGTGGACCCCTCGTACAGAATCCACCAGAGTGAGGAGAACGACGTAGCTCAGGTACTGTGTCATCTAAGTCATACCATGGGTAGATACCTTGCCTGGAGAACAAACTGTGACTCAATCCAGAAGAGAACATTCATACGGACAAGGCACCTCGGTTGGCCGGTATTGTGATCAGGGTGCATGGACCGATCTGATCTGCTCCATGGACAAGACATCACTACCACAAACTGTGACACACTAAC
>CP092875.1:90888244-90924417 GCA_030710605.1 Cordylochernes scorpioides | reverse complement strand
CGTGTCCGTGCAGCGAGGTGAGCAAGTCGAGTGTTTCCCTCAGAACGCTACTGTACTCAAGTGCGAGCTGGGGAACCCCATGACTCGCGGAGAGGTAAGCTGTACACAGAACTCAGCCAAACTGGCCTCTAACGTTCCGTGCAGCTCGAGTTCCAGATAAAGATGAGTCCCAAGATGGTGGGAGACCACGAGACAGAGCTGGACTTCCGACTGCTGCTTAACACGTGAGTACTGAGCCCGTGTTCCAGGAGTCCGCGGACTACAGTGGTGATGCAGGACCAGTAAGGAGACCACGCCGGAGGACGACCAAGTCCAGCTGAAGGCTCTCATCATCCGAACGGCTGAACTCGAGCTACGCGGGTAGGTCGTGTTTACATTCCTGTCGAACATTTTGTTTCAGGTCTTTCTTCACCATTATCTCAGTATTCCATACTCACGTGTAACTCTCCTATCTGTAACACTCCTAACCTAACTTATAAGTTATGAAAAAGGCATCTCCTTATTGTGCAACTGAAAGTTACTGATGGCTTGCGCCATCTATCGGAATAAATATCAACTATTCTCGTTGATTTTTAATTATTCCAGAATTGGCCAAATACCCCTTCTTGATTAATCAAGAAAAGCTAACCACGGACGCGTTTCGGGCTTATAAGGTTGTCCCAAAAGTTCGTGTATTTCTTAAAACGTTGTTTTTTTATTATTACATGGCGTATAATATTATTACGGCGAATACATAATACAATTACTTTATACATAATACAAATACATTATACATAGCGGCGAATACATAATAATATTACATAATACAATTACTTTATACATAATACAAATACATTATACATAACGGCGAATATACATAATAATACATAATACAATTACTTTATACATAATACAAAGACATTATACATAACAGCGAATCATATTGGTATTTCAATTTTTTACAATTGTTTACGAACTTTTGGTGCAACCTTTTAATAGACGGATGTGAATTGTACGAACAGATCTAAGTGACGTTGGCTTCGTGGCTACAATTAAACCATAAGACCAAGTACATAGGACGTAGCCACATTCATCCTACAGTACCATTTCCGATATCGTTCAGCCATCGTGGAACATCAAGTCACCCCTGTTCTGTGTACTTACTTCATCGTATCTTCTATCCCCAGACCATTCTATTAGATTATCAAACCAATAAACAGGGCTGAGCAAGAGAAGAAACAATGACAATAGAGAGCAGTATGTAAATAGATATGTAAATAAACGATCACCTGTAACTAACTCATTTTACTAAGTAATTATGCACCTGGCGGAATCCTGTGTAGGGCATTGGTCCCCAGTAAAAGGCTTGTTGTTGTTGTTGTTGTTTGTCAAACCAATCCTTCCTTGATCTATCCTTCCATTCTTCAAGGTTCCAATATGGTCAATAGTCCATCTCCTAATGATCCATGAGAGTACATGCTCTGTAAACTTTCATTTCCTTCTGATTGTTCCATTTTAGAAGACAGCTGTACTCTCTATTAAATCTTTTCCAAACTTCTTTGTTTGTCACCCTAGCTGTCCATTTGATATATTGAGGATTCTTCCAACAATGTTTCACTGATACACACCATACATAGTTTGCTTATAGAAATTCACTCCCATATCTACATATACTCATGGACAAAGCTTAAGAAAGTTTCATATTTTCATATCTCCGGTAATCTGTTTTTTTTTTAAGGCGACAGAGGCTGTTCACACTTGGTTATTTCGTGTGTCTTCAATAAAGGTCACTGTAATATCTTTCAGAGTTAGTGTCCCGATATACATGCTAAAAGGTACAACTTCCTTAAGTTTTGTCCATGAGTGTATATTGGTTATCTAGTGTGTCTTCAATAAAGGTTACTGTAATATCTTTAAGAGTTATTGTTCCGATATACATGCTGAAAGGTACAACTTCCTTAAGTTTTGTCCATGAGTGTATATACTTCCCCCCAGAGTACACCATATCCGAGGTAGACATGGTGACGTGTGGTTCCAGTGTGGCCGACCCCGAGCAAGTGATCTACAGCCGCGGGGACCCCGGCGAGCTGATCTACGAAGAGGACGCTGGTCCTGAAGTCAACCACACCTACCAGGTCTGTAGACGGTCTCCTGTGTAGACACAGTCTTACAACGTTGGCTGGAATTCTCTCAGCTAAATATCGATACTTCAATTTAAGTATTCGTCCCTGAATCTCATCAAAAATTTTTAATTCTTTAAAAAAAAAAAGAAACACATAAAATGGTTAAGATATTTCAATCTTCAATAAACACATTAATTTATCTGCCCCAGGAAAGAATTTCAAATTCTTGATTAGTTTCGTACGGCTGAAAACTGTCATTTGAAGTATCAAAATTCGAAACTATTTTAAAGGCTTAAGATTCTTTTTGAAATTAAACAATTTCTACTGCCCTTACTGCAATGGAAAAATTAATGGGAGGGCCTGGCTCATCAGTGGTGAACCCTCCCAGCGGTTTCGCCAGTTTAATCTACCATACCGCCGTTATATTGCATTTTTGGAACTTCCTTTTATAGTGATACTGTTGCTAGACTCTTGGAATGGGTATTTTAGAAAAACTATGGACATAAGCTTTGAGGACAGTAGAATTTTAATATTTGAAAATACATTTGAAGTATATTTACAGTAGCCAAGCTATCTCTTCTTATATATTTGTAAACTCGGTGGACTTGGGGTAATTAAGATCGCAAGAGAGATTCCTTTGTCATTCTTTGAGCGCCCAGTGGCGACAGGAGTGTTGTGGGCGACAGATCATCAACAACGGGCCGTGGCACGTGCCAGAGCTACGGCTGGTGATCAACTGGCCCTGGAGACTGGCGGATTCCAAGGAGGACAGCTACCTGCTGTATGTACTAGCCTCACCCACCGTGATTGGAGACGGCTTCTGTACCTTGGAGCTGGACTCGGTCAACCCGCTACGGCTCAAGGTACACTTGACTGGCTGACTGTCCTTTTCACATATTCTCTCTTTTGTGACATCTAAAGGACATCTATGTGACACTCATTGATAATGACAAACTTGAATCAAATATCCTCCGATATTTCGACATGGTTTCTTCTAGGAAAACTCCTCTCTATTACCTTTCTATCCAATGTATACAAGGCCGTCACTTGTTTACAAAGCCTTTTTCCCAGATACATCAGTGAATGCATAGAAAGTTTCTAGAGAAATTGATAACATTGCGGGTAAAAATCGTCAACTCATTTAACTGAACGTTGATGATTGATTACGCCATCTATCGGAATAAATTTAAACTAAATTAGAAAATGCTTAGAATCAATATTTCGGGAAAACTCTACCAACGTTTTTTACTTGATATTTATTCCGATAGATGGCGCAAGAAATCAATAACTTTCAGTTTGGTAATCAGATGTTTTTCTTATTTTTATTCCCTGATTTGGTGAGTTTTCGGCCTTTCTCCCTCTCAGCACATTGAACACTTAAGATTTGATCTAAACAGATTTAAAATACACATCCTGCGATTTCAACTGCCAGTGTCGCTATTGGATGATACACAGAGGCTAAATCACTAACGGTTTTGGTTTAGTTTTACAATTAACTTCTATAATTAGAATTGAAAAGTTATATTCCCAATCATCCCATGGGTTACCATTGAAATCATCCCATGGATTGTAAAACGACATTTGAAAATTATCACGCATGTGTTTCTTTTAAACGAAAAATCTAAATTTATTTTTAAGGAGAAATTTATAAGGATAATTTTCAAATGTCGTTTTACAATCATAGGTCGCATTATATTGTATTATAAATCCCATGGATTGTTAGAACCTTATTCCTAACAAGTATATCCTTGTAGCGAATTTATCAAATGAAAGAAGACAAGTTTCTTTAATAATTCGAAGACGCAAGCTTTCGGGCAAAAACCCTTCAACAGGCAATAAAGTATAAATACGACACTTTATTGCCTGTTGAAGTGTTTTTGACCGAAAGCTTGCGTCTTCGAATTATTAAAGAAACTTGTCTTCTTTCATTTGATAAATTCGCTACATATTTTACTAAGAAGAATCTTCTATATCTATATCCTTATATTTAGGTTGATGTTTAGTAAGCATAACCCATATGAAAGCGTTATTACTGAATCTCTATGAACATATATGGTCTGTAGAGGAAACACAAGTAAGAGAGAAGAGCTTTTTTATAAGAGGACAATGGTACAAGTTTTCAAGCAAGATGTCCTACGGGTACAGAATGTTGGAATATTACAGAGTAACAATGGCTATAGATGAGACCGAGTTTGAAAAGGAACTTGTATGTATATAATGTTTTAGTATCGTTTTCGTTGTTTTCATGTAGACATATATACCAAGATTTGTTTTGTATCATTGCTATTAATAATAAATAATACACACACACACAAAAGCCTTTATTAAGATACACTGGTCTTATAGAGGATTCTCCCCGAATTTACAAGAGAGATAGGGCTGTGAAAGTGGGGAATATACAGAAGAAGAAAAAGAAAGATTATGTAAGAATGATATATACATACACATATAAAAACAACAACAAAAAGCCTTTATTTAGGGTCACTGACCCTATACACGATTCACCAGAGGTATATATGCATAAGAACAAAGCAGTGAGACAAAGGAAACAACGATATAGACATAAGAAAAAGAAAAAAAAGAAGAAGAAAAACAAGAAAGAGAAAGAGGGAAGCAAGAAAAACAACACAAAAAGAGTAGCAGTAAGAAAGTGATACATACACATGTACAACATAACAACAAAAGCCCCCATTAAGACCCAAAGTCTTACTCGACTGCAGGTATTAATAATAAATAATATGTAAAGTTAAATTGGTTACGGATTCATCCTTCTTACTTTAATTACATAACACAGAAAAGGTACCCGTTGAAGGACGTCTTACCTGAAAGCTTGTACCATTGTCCTCTAATATAAATAAGCTCTTCTCCCTGACTTATGTTAATTCTACTAGTGAATAGGGATATTGTTGTTGCCATGATATATTGTCTGTGAACCAAAATTCTCTAATTAATTGTAAATAACGTAGATAGGCGAATGGTCGGTACAAAGACATCTGTGTGCAGACCCGCCCCCCTCCACCACCCACGCCTCCCACCCCCAAACCCACGGACTCCCCCGAGGAAGACTACGACGACTTGTACAGTCTACCGGACCGCAGGAGACGACGCCGAGACCTAGCGATGTACAGCGGTCCTGAGGAACTACGTAAAGGCAGCAGGGAGCTACGGACTGAGACCTTGGTGAGTTGGTTGGTCTGTTGTGTACTTGAAACTGATCGTTGCTACAAAGAGAGAGAGAGAGAGAGAGATTGAAATTGATTTATTAACCGTACATACAAGATTATATAGGGTTAATATATATTTAAAAAAAATAAACTTAAATATTATTTTCATCAGACGAATCCCTCTGAGGGTCGTCTGGTATAATGTCACATTCCGCCCTAAAGTCGGACAGCGTTCCGCGTAGATCGGATTTCTCCCCGACATGTGCTATTGCCATGTCTAGGAATAGCTTGAGAGGGAATCTCAACACGGCGACCAGAACCGCAGCCAATGGGTGTTTGGACTGTGAAGCCATCTCTTTGTCATTCAGATGGACCTGCTGTGAATCACAGATGGCGCCCGGAACAATGCCTCGGCACAAAGACACATGTTGGCTTATTCATTGACGAAATTCTTCAAACGCGCGTTTCAATCCGTGAACAAGGTGGTTGATGTATGCGGAATACATTAATTGATTTTACACTTATGGACAAAACTTAAGAAAGCTGTACAATGTAGCATGTATATCGGGATTCATACAATAACTCTGAAAGATATACTCCTGGACAAAACTTAAGAAAGCTGTACAATGTAGCATGTATATCGGGATTCAGACAATAACTCTGAAAGATATACTCATGGACAAAACTTAAGGAAGTTGTACCTTTTAGCATGTATATCGGGATTCAGACATTAACTCTGAACGAGATACACTCATAGACAATACTTGAGGAAGTTGTAACTTTTAGCATCGGGATTCAGACAATAACTCTGAAAGATACACTCATGGACAAAACTTAAGGAAGTTGTACCTTTTAACATGTATATCGGGATTCAGATAATAACTCTGAAAGATACACTCATGGACAAAACTCAAGGAAGTTGAACCTTTTAACATGTATATCGGGATTCAGACAATAACTCTGAAAGATATTATAGTGACCTTTATTGAAGACATACGAGTTAACCAAGTGTGAACAAAATTGCTTCTGTCTCCTTAAAAAATAATATCTTTCAGAATTTTTGTCTAAATCCTCCAATATATATACATAATAAAAGGTACAACATCCTTAATTTTTGTGAATAAGTGTAAAATAATGAAAATTCTTATAATTATAAAGAATGCAAAATGTGAAAGAACAATATTTTAGCTTTAAGGGAAAAAAAGGTATCACAAGAATAACACCTGTTTACTATTGTTCCACAGTTGATTCCTATTCTCTCTGCGGAACTAAAGGTTGTCCCAGCTATGTTCCTCGTGTGATAGACGTCTGTGTGTCCAGGACTGCGACCACGAAGGACTAGAGTGTATCAAGATCCTCTGTGTCCTCTACCGGCTCCAGGCTGGAGGAGACGTGGTGGTGAAGATCCGGTCTCGTCTGTGGAACGCCACCTTCGTCGAGGTCAGTGGGATACACCATGTCTGCAGTAACCCCCCCCATAGAACTCTCTCAGTTATAACAATATTTAACATAAAGCAAAAACGTGCTGTCTATATACAGTAGTTTACTATTTTTACAATTTAGCAATTCAAACCTGGGCTCAGCTGGCCCGGCTGATAGTACCCTGTAAGGACTCCTAATCCAGGGATACAGGATGAGCAGCGTTTGTACTCCATGTTAGGAGAGGCTGCACATGGCGTCTGTTCCTCATGTCAGAGGCGGCCTTTTTTTTTGGAGCTAAGTCGGCCTGCTACTGAGTAGTGTTCCCAGTCTTAATGACAAAGGCAGACGCATTCTACTTCACCCATCATGTGGTTGTCAACAGACACCATCAAAAGTCTCAAGCTTTACAAGCTTGACACCCTAATATGATTGAGTGGAGATAAGAAAGAAAAAGAAGAAGACAATTTAGCAACTCTCCGGTAAGAGACACCTCTCCCTAAAGAACACTTTGGCTCTGCAATTAGGTGTTGTCCTTTACAGAGAGGTAGTTCTACTGTATACAGAGAGGTTCTGCTGGTCTTTCCTAAATCCTGCACATCAATGATTTAAAACGTCTTTCTTATGAATACAATAAACGACAGAATAAAGAAATGATATAATTTCTCTTCTACAAGTATTTGCACTTTCTGGTATTCGTATTACAGCCTGTTGAGGGACGTTATTATCTGAAATCTCTCCAAACTTATATCTCTTTAATGAAGCAACTTGTTGCCGTTAATTTTTGTCTACTTTCAGGAAGAAGAAAATTGTGACATGGTGTATGGGTGTTCTGTAGATGTATCCTTCCTACGACATGGTGCTCCTGAGGTCCCGCGGGAAGATCCTGGTGGACCCCTCGTACAGAATCCACCAGAGTGAGGAGAACGACGTGGCCCAGGTACTATGTCATCTAAGTCATACCATGGGTAGATACCATACCATAAGACTGGAGAACAAACTGTGACTCAATCCAGAAGAGAACATTCATACGGACAAGGCACCTCAGTTGACCGGTATTGTGATCAGGATGCATGGACCGATCTGCTCTGCTCCATGGACAAGACACCACCATCACAAACTGTGACACACTATCAGTGACCTGAAGGAATCTTTACTTTGGGAATTAATGATTCAGTCATGGGCGTATAGCTATTTAAAAGAGAAACCTCATCTATAAGTAACCTTAATTCAGAACTCGCAATCTCCGACTAGCATTGTTTGAATGTATTCTCTATTTTGTTTCTTCTTGAAGATAGAGGTTGCCTCTGGTCATCATTCATTGTTCTTGAAATAAGAGACACTTCAGCTAATATATTTTTTAATAAAATCTCTACTGGCCGAAGTATCTGTTGTTTATTCTTGTTAGATTCCTTTTTAAATAAAGTGAGATAAAGAATTAAAAGTAAGAATTTTAAAATATTTTTTGTAAAAATGTGTCATCGTTAAGATAGAAAGAAAATTCAATTAATAGGTCGGGTGGACGAGTGGGTAACACCCTCGATTCCCGACAGTCATGAACCAGAATCGAATCCCGCGTTAACATTTTGTTTAATATGTGAATAACCTTCACATATTGATTGTTGCAAATATCATAAACTAGGTTGTTCTTTTTGAGCGGTACTTAATAAAGTGATTTTGAAAATGGAAAATTCAATTAGAATTATGAGTGTGATGCACATTTGAAAAAGTGGAATGTTGTAAAGTTGCTTAAGGACGTTGTGCGTTGCTTATAGGTGATGGCGCAAGGGTGTGTGTTTGTGTACTTGCTATGTAGTTCCTTACCTGACAATGTGCCGTGTGCACAGGTGGAGATGAGGGCATATCCCTCCATCAGCCTATACCAGAAACCAGAAGAGATCCCGTGGTGGGTCATCATCCTTTCCGTGTGTTTGGGGATCTTCCTGCTGGCCCTACTGGTGTTCTTACTCTGGAAGGTAAACACGGCTTCATCACCTATACCTCCTTATATATATATCTACGGAGAAATCACCCAACTGTACTATGCCATGAACCAACTTATATTCCCAGTCGAGATAACCACATACTTCACTTTCTATCAAATATACGCAGAAAAATTGCCACCCTTAACAAGACTACTTCGATTCTTATATCTGATTTGCATATACAAAAGGTTTTGTATGTAAATAAGGTCTTATTTCTTGTGCTCCTTTTTTGGCTATTAATATATCGCAGAAAAGACTGTATTTGCAATCTAGCAGATTAAATAAGGGACAAAGCCAGAAAAACAGCTTTGGAAATTTGAGAAACCCCCACCTGGAGACCATGATTTCGGTCCAATGGCCCTTGTCGGTCCAGGGCGAGGCGGACATTTATCGCAGAAGACATTAAATACCTTATTAGCATATCGCACATTTATAGTAGCCAAATATGGGTGAAATTGGGGGTTATTTTAGATATTGAGAACCGTATATGAAAAAGAGAACAAAGTGAAATTGTACCAGAGTTATGTTTATGAATTAAGAAGAAAACATTTTTCCTAGTCGCGCAACTGAAAATTACTGACAGTTTGTGCCATCGTTTGGAATAAATATAAACTTAATCGTTGATTTTAAATTATACCAGAATATTAGCTAGACACTCTTTTTACTTATCCTTTTATTAGTCTAAATTATACAAGATCTTGGAGGTCGTGCTCATAAAGAATCGTTGATTTTAAATTATGCCAGAATATTAGCCAAATAGTCCTTTTCTGTATATTTTAGAATAAGTAAAATCAACGATTAGTTGATTTTCATTCCGACAGATGTCGCAAGCCATCAGAAATTTTCATTTGCATAAGATCAGATATTTTTTTTCTTAATTATGTAAATATTATGTATATTGTATTAGCGCGCCATCTGTTATATGAAATTGTAACTATTTTAACACGTGTATGATTCTTTTAAAAATTAAATAATATTCTATGCTGTCCTTATCGTTATATGTTTTACTGGTGTATATGTAAGCGACATTGAGAACATCGTGATGTGACAGTTTGGCTTCTTCAAGAGGAAGATCCCCGACTATACGGCCTCTAAGAGCATGTCGGAGAAAGAGAAGGAGGCGAACAATCTATGAACACCACCTAGTCCCCCGCCTATCCACAGCACATGTGCGAGCCTGTACATACTGGAGTATTTATTGCACATGCCCGCTGTACATATGTCATCCACTGCCCCCCCGCGACAATCCCTCCCCTGGTAAAAAATTCCATTACTTTATAGCATCGCGTCTTCTGATTTTTATATTTGTTTCCCCCCTTTCTTTATTTGTAAAGTTTTCTATATTGTATATTTTGCATTACCTTTTTTTTTTTCTATTGAAGTTTTTTTTTCTTTTTTTGTTGTTTATTTTTTGCATGTGCTTTAAAAATTCGGCTGAATTGTTTCATCGAAGCTAAATCTACGGTAAAAAAAAAAAGATGAAGATTGTTTTTGTCAAAATGTTTGTGTATATCTTGTACATAGCGTTTTTTTTTTTTTCGTATATTTTTTTGAAGTGATTTTTATTAATATTTCTATATGAAAGGGCAAAAAAGTGTAAATGTGTTAATAATGTCTACAGAATTTATATGATGAAAAGATATATGTTGTGAAGATATAACAAAATGAGATATTGTAAATGAAAAACAAAAAGATATAGAGAAATTTTTCTATTTACTTTCTATATACTGAAATTTGTACTTTAATATTTTCTACACTAGAGCCAAGTTGAACATGGTAAACAAATTTGTAATGCTACCAAATATGACCATTTCTTCATCCCTCTTTACATAATTCACGCCAAACTTAACTTTTCTAAGTCACACTGCCAGCTTTATACGTGCCGAACTTATACAGGTTTGTAAACTTCTAGGGAATCTTTGTATACTCCAAATATCTCCTTTTTTTTTAAGAATTGATGAGGGAATTTAAATGATGAGCTTAAGTAGGATAATTTAGAGTAGAATATCGTGATAATTAAGTAAACATTAATGGAGAAAATATGTTTGAAAGATGTGAAATAGCAGGATAATACGTTGGAGAATGGGTTTTAGGGAATCAAGAAAGAAATGTGATTTTTGAGTGTAATAGGTTACCGAATATATTTGTACTAAGAATAAAAGATATCTAAAGGGATAATTTAAGGCTATTGTAGAGGCATTAGAGTACAAGAAAAGAAAAGAGAGAGAGAGAGAAGAACTGAAAATATAAATTTTGAAGAAGTATAGCGCAAGAATAAATTAAGAAAGTTAAAGGAAAGAGAGAATACAAGATTTTTTTTCTTTAATATGACGTCTTAGGTCACTTAGACATTCTTTAGAAATAATCTTCAGTCCCACATTGTATGTGATGGAAGATTAGTTATGTTTCCAACTCCTCTAGCGTAAAGTATAGAATCCAAGTTTTTAGCCAGTAGCAAGATTAAGTATATCTCATAATGTCCAGTAACTTTAACACCAACAAAATATCCAGATATATCAATAGTTTTTTTGATAAAATAAATTATATATAGAATTTATAAACTCTCTAGGTATTTTGAGGATTTTTTATATATGTCTTAATGATTTATTAAATATATTTAAATAGAATTTCTAAACTCTCTAGGTCTTTTGATAATCCTTTATATACGTCTTAACCATTTATCAAATATATTTAAATATAACTTGTAAACTCTATAGGTCTTTTATTAATCCTTTATGTACGCCTTAATCATTTATCAAATATATTTGAATATGAAGAAAATCTTTTTGTAACTCCTAGTGTTTTGATATTTTTTAATATTTACTTTTTCAGATGGACTGTTTACAAGACCTTGTATATAATTTTTTTTAATAGTGTGCAAGGTAACTATCATGTAAACTATGCCATTTTTGGCTTATTTTTAATTCAATTTACTATAAAAAAATTGCTCATCTAAAAATTATATGATCAGAATATTATAAAGTATTTAGAACTTGAGATAACTTTTTTATTAAATACGCGGATGAAGGAATGGTCAATAATATAAAATATTCTAAAATTCTATAAATGAACAAACTAAAGAGAGTTCTGATTTTTTGAAAAGTTCATTCTCCAAATCTCTTCGCTCCAAAACTTCGACTGCTCAACATTCTTGACAAGCTTGAATACGTAGACCAGTAGGGATAATGCTCAAGTTTCCTAACAATTAAAATATATTTATTATTTTTTTGCTCACACACACTTGAAGTAAATAAAATAGAGAATTAACGTTTTCATTAAAACTTGAAAAATAAATATGTGAAATATATATTTTCAATCTAAATTTAAGAATATAAACGCATCGTTTTCTCAGTCATTTATAAGCTAAAAATTCTATGAATTATAACCAAGAAAAACTTTTTTATTTGGTCACGTTGGTCACTTACTATGAAAATAAAATTTCCCTGATTTCAAAATTACCAATTTTGTGCGCTTTATGCATCGCGGATAAAATCAATATTTGGCTGTCAAAATACTGAAATACAAATTACAAACATCTTTTACTTTCATATATTTTAAATTTTACTCGAAGGTATTATATACATACATAATAGCACACTATAAAGCTGATATACAGGGTGTTCCAAAATTCACACAAGAAATAATTTTGATAGAAAGCCCGTAACAAAACTTGTACATTTTTATTAATTCATAAAGTATAATCGGATGAAGACCGTTTTGCATGAGAATGTATAATTCAATTGACCTTTATACATAAATGTAGCAGATTTTTTTTTAAAATGGAGAACTAAAGAACAACGCGTTTTCATTGTTGAGAAATATTTTAAATAATGAAGGTTTGGCAGCTATAGTTCGCAATAATATTGGAATAGTGCTTGAACAGCATCAATTGTGATTTAGTTAAAATTGAGAAAAAGTGGATCAATTAGTGTTCTTAAACACTCGGGGTGTTGGACTGTTTTCTTTGAGGTTTATGAAGTTTAATGTGTATGACCACAAGACCACCCCAGCCTTGAAGAAGGAAATTGAGCGATCTATCGACGAAATTCAGCCAAATTTATGTAGATCGGCCATGAAATATTTCAACAAAAGGGTACGTATGTGCTATATGCCATTCCATCTCTCTACATATATATATAACCCTATACTCTATGAATAAAGAAAATTTACATTTTTAATTATGATCCAGAGTTTTGTCTATAAAAATTAATTAAGTGAATATTGGGATACCCCTTATATCAGATATATTTAATCGAAAATTTATTAATAGTCTAATTTTTGTTTGCTAAGATTATAAATAAAATTTGTCTTTTATATGCACAAATATCATCCCCCTTGCAAAAGTACATCGAATACTAAAATGTTATATATATTTGGAGATTATTTTTCTTTTTTTTTTTCACATATATAAAATTTCGACCTTATTTATTATTTTAAAATCTATTTTTATTTGGCCTATTTAACATGGCTCTCTTTTTCTTTAATTTTAAACCAAAATTCATTCCATAAATATATTTTTAAACTATCATATTGTATAAAATATATGCAGCTCTAAAAATTATTTTTTCAATAATTACCTCCTAAATCGGCGAATAAATTATTGTTTGAATATTACCTAAAAAATATAAAATTGTAAATATAAATGTTCTAAAGAAACTATTTATGTATTTAAAATTTAAAATATACCGAACACTAAAATTGCTGTTTACTAATCTATAAAATTATATTTTCGAAAAAAAAAAGAGAAAGATTAGTATATGGATCAATCAAAATTCTATTTATTCCTCATATACATGTTATATAAATATTGTAGAAATTATAATACATAAAAGAGAGCTATAATTTTATATTCACAATCAACGATGAAATTTCAACCATTTTTCTTTTCACTAACTCGCGCTTCGCCATTATTTATTTTTTCTCCATTTAGGCCCAAAAACACCAACAACCTCAATGTTACCAAGGCAATGGTATTGTTAAAAACAACAAAAGCTATTTTTCTATTGAAAACCAAATAATAACAGACGGTGGTTCTGCCCCCTCAGGTAGGGGGAAATTACCTTGTTATCAGCTTCTATTAGAAACTAACACCATGTGCCAAAATTTGTTGAAATAAAGTGAAGCTCTGACTATTTATTTTCTGTGAATTTTTTATTCCAACAACATGCTACGCTTCATTCCCACTATTTATAAATTAAGAAGAATATTATTTAATTAATATTAAATTTCATATATAGGTTTTTAACTAGACAATTTTAATTTATATTTAGACATTTTTCAATTTAATTTAGACACTTTTTATTTTAATGTAGACATTTTTCATTTTATAATTAAAATGAAATTAAAAGTTAAAAACCTATATCTACTTATATAATTGCCTTATTCTGTCTGTGTCAGAATGGATAAAATAAAAAAAGTGTCAAGGGATGGGAATCGAACCCACGACCTTCCGCTTACCGGGCAGATGCCATGACCACTAGGCTACCCTGGACATATTTTTCCGTTCACATTTTTATTTTTATATTTTCAAGACACACACAGTTTGGGGCGGGACGTTTCACAAAAGAGACATCCACGGCGCCAATTTATAATTGTAACGAATAGTATTTTAATTAAAATATTTTTAAAATATATACGCACTCGGGTAAAACCCGGGCGTTGCCCGGGCCATTCGTCTAGTATATATATAGTCACGACCGTCTTTCCTCAATTCCTCATCGGCCGCTGTCACGGATGCGCGCGCACAGGGAGGTCACGTGCTCGCCGGCAGCCAACGGGCGCGCGCCGCCGGCATTACGTCATAGATTATAAACACAAGGTAATAAGGCCAAATAAAAAAATAGTGTGTGATAAGGCACAATTTGGATTATCTACTTATATAATTGCCTTATTCTGTCTGTGTGAAGTTCACTGTGTGAAGTTCACGGATAGATTTTGGTCAGAATGGATAAAATAAAAAAAGTGTCAAGGGATGGGAATCGAACCCACGACCTTCCGCTTACCGGGCAGATGCCATGACCACTAGGCTACCCTGGACATATTTTTCGTTCACATTTTTATTTTTATATTTTCAAGACACACACAGTTTGGGGCGGGACGTTTCACAAGAGAGACATCCACGGCGCCAATTTATAATTGTAACGAATAGTATTTTAATTAAAACATTTTTAAAATATATACGAACTCGGGTAAAACCCGGGCGTTGCCCGGGCCATTCGTCTAGTATTATAAAATATACAAGTATCAGAGTCATCAACAATTCTGTCACCGTTTGCTTTTGTGAATGAAATAAATACCCAAATATGGCCATTTCTTATAAGTATCGGTGGTTCAGTGGCGAGAATGCTCGCCTGCCACGCGGGCGGCCCGGGTCCAATTCCCGGCCGATGCATTTTTTTTTTTTTTTTTTTTACAATTTTTAAAACTCATTTATATTATTATTAAAATACACAAGTATCAGAGTAATCAATTCTGTCATCGTTTGCTTTTGTGAATGGAATGCTTTTACGTAAAATACGTAACTAATATGCCTGAAATTTTAGCAGTATGTATATTAGAATCTGGAAAATTTTATATTGAATATTTCAGGTCTCTATCCCGAATATTCTTCGAGTTATTTGCAAATTTGAGTTGCAAATTTGCTCTTTCGCTCGCAAGCAGCGCCTCTAGCGGTGAAGATGGGAGGTAATATCAGCTGACCTAATGTACATGTAAAACGTGTTTTAACAGGACATAGAAAAAAATATGGAAGAGATATTTGTCGCATTTTTAGGCAAGAAAAATTGAAATTGACAGGTTCTGGGCAAAAATAGTTTTTTTTTTTTAGTCAGAAAATGAATATGACAATATTGCTGTATCATATTTGATTATCAGATACAAAATTATATCCGGAAAAATTCCAAAAATCTGAGACCACGGGTGAAGCAAGTTCATTTTCAGTATACAGGAACAAAATTCTAACAGAAAAACATTCATTCGAGCAGAAGACACAAAGCCAGATCATCTCTTCATAAAAATATCGCTTCTCAGACACAAAGTTTGGAGCGGGACGTTTCACAAAAGTGACATCCACGACGCCAATTTATAATTGTAACGAATAGTATTTGAATAAAAACATTTAATCGGGTAAAAGCCGGGCGTTGCCCGGGTCATTCGGCTAGTTAGATAATAATATTGTTTTAAGAAATTTAAACTATTTTTGACGCGTATATTTCTTTTCTATATATATAAAAATGAATGTATGTGTGTGTGTGTCTGTTTGTCCTTTATGCCTGACCAAACTACTCATTGGAACGCCATGAAACTTTGGGAAGTTATTTAGTATAGTACTGGGAAGGTTTCTAGCAAATAAAATTTTTAAAATAACTTTTCGCTTTAAAATAATCAAGATAAATATTCTAATTTATCTGTTATAATTCAACAATCTGCTCTAAATATTATCATGATGATACGATGATTTTGTAATGTAGAAAATTAGGAAAGACAAAATTCAGGATGACACGGCAATTTATTTGAGACAAGAATAATTATACAATTCCAAGGCAAGATACTATTCCTTTAACTTCCAATTACCGAGGGAACCAATTAATATTGATTTTATTCAACTTATCGAGTATTTTTCAAGGGACCGGGAAAAAATGTTCACTTTATCGAGAGATTCGTTAGACAAACCTTTACTCGGGTAAAACCCGGGCGAAGCCGGGTACGTCCGCTAGTTTAAAATAAAACAATTTTCTACCTCCCTTACTGCAATAATAATTGCTTTATGTTAAAAAGAAACACGCGTCAAAAATAAATTATAACAGATGGCGCACTAATGCATCACGTTAATAAAGGTTTCCCGTTCCCTTGAAAAATACTCGATAAGGTTGAATAAATTTATGGTCGTTTATGGAAGATGGACGAAGTTCCCGGAGGTCATCTTGGGCAAGCTCCCGCGAGGCTTTTTTTCTTGTCTACTTGGCACAGCTGTGTCACCAACTCTGCCCTGATTGGTCGGTGGGTACTCGGACTGTCCATCCGGCCGGCGGCCGGAATGTTTTATGATGCACTAGCGCGCCATCTGTTATGAAAATTAGAAACTATTTTAGACAGGTAAGATTCTTTTTGAAATTAATATTTAAGAATATAAACGCGTCATTTTCTCAGTCGGCGCGGTCCCTCCATAAGCCGCGCCACAGTCCCTTACTTTTAGGAAAGTTCACGCATGCCCCTGACGCACGCCGGAATTCTTTAAATATAGTGTTGAAATTCTTTAACTGTCAATCCTCATGGATGGTCAGAAGGATATAATAGGCCAGGACGTTCTTCCCAGAACTCTCTCAGGTGGCAAAAGAAAAGGGCTACGTTGGAGGCACAGCCGATCGGATTCTAGTTGGGCGGGTGAAATTTCCATGGACCTTGATGGCACTCCGCGTAGAGAAGGTGGAGTCATTCCACGAAGGACGGAGGCAGGCAGATTGAGCGCAGCTAGGATGCCAGGAACTCTCGGTCCACATTGTCAAAGACAGACAGCAGGTCGGTGGAGATGACTTGTTCTTGAAGGCCTCGTCAGACATGCACGCGATATTCCCGAAAGTAAATAATTCTTGAACTGCGTAATTCTGATACTCCTGCATGATGGCTGGCAGGTAGCGACGCAGAAGAACGCCGCTGATGATTCTGTAGTCCGCCGTAGTTAGAGAGATATAGGCCGGTAACCGCTTAGGCCCGGACCACCGTTCGCTTTAGGGACGAGGCAGATGATGCTTCTCCTCGAGAATTCAGGCAGAGCCCCGCAATGACTCGATGTATGGCTCCCGCGAAGAAATATTCGAAGCCTTTGACGAGCTAGCAGAGCACACTATTCCAACCATCCGCTTTCCCTTGTGGCAGACGACTGATGGCAGTTTCCAACTCACTTCATCTGCTCGATGAAGCGAGTCACTGTCCTCCAGGGTGATACTCTCCGTAGCTCCTTCCAGGAACCCAGCGATGGCCTACGGGCTGGAGGTAGAGCTGTCAAGCGCTCTCTGAAGGAATTGAAGACAGTGTGCCTTAGGCTCTATCCCTCGATGGGCTTTCTCTGGGCGTCGAAGACAGTCGTCGGTTCCGAGCGATATGGTCGGACGCGTAAGGTACGCCAAAGCTCAGGCAGCAAAAGGTAGTCGACGTCTACGGTCTCGAGCGCAGGAACGAACTTGCTCTGGCGATGTAGTCTTCAACGCGGGGAATGGAGAAGCACTTGATGTCATCAGCAAAGTTCCGCTTCAGTTTTCCCCATTTCTCTCCATATACTACTCTTATCAAAAAGTTTCGACACTTTGCTCATAAAATCCTGAAAACTCAATATATTTTCTCCCGGTTTGTGGCAAACGCAAGCGTCGCCCTTGGCTTGGAGACCTGCCAATTTTCAAAAATCACGCGTCACAACAGCGCGAGCAGCGGCTGTTCGAAGTGAAGCCATTTTGCCAGTGCTTCGATTTCGTTAGTCACCGAAATGGAGGATCAACGAATTTGCATCAAGTTCTGTGTGAAAAACGGATTCAAGGGTGCCGAAAATTTTTGGATGTTGCAAACAGCCTACGGGGATGCCGTCATGAGCCGAAGACAAGTTTTCGAGTGGTACAAGCGCTTCAAGGAGGGTCGGGAAGAGACCGCCGACAACGAGCGTTCCGGGAGACCGTCCACATCAACCACGCCTGAAAAAGTGGACAAGGTGTTGGAACTGGTGCGTGAAGACTGACGAATAACTGTCAGGGAGGTCGCCGAAAAAGCAGGGATATCATTCGGGTCGACTCAATCGATAATGAAGGACATTTTGGGAGTGAGAAGACTCAACGCCGTTCTCGTTCCCAAAGATTTGACTTTTGATCAAAAGAACGCCCGGAAAGAAACGGCCAGTCTCAATCTCGAAGCCACAGCCCCGAATTGCTGAAGAGGGTCATTACTGGAGACGAAACATTGATTTACGGCTTTGATTCGGAAACTACCCAACAGGCATCGGAGTGGCGCTTCAAAAATGAACCGAGACCAAAGAAAGCGAGGAAGGCTCCCAGCAAAGTCAAGGTCATGTTGACGGTGTTCTTCGACTACCAGGGCATCGTTCATCATGAATTTCAACAACAAGGCTCTACAATAACTGCTGACTCCTACCTGGGAGTTTTGAGTCGATTGAGGGAAGCGATCAGGCAGAAACGGCCGGAGCTGTGGAGGAGCAAGTCGTGGATCCGCCACCACGATAACGCGCCGGCGCACACAGCCCTCAAAATCTCGAAGTTCCTGCAGGACCACTCAACCTCTGTGTTCCTCCAACCCCCTTACAGTCCCGATTTGGCCCCCTGCGACTTCTTCCTTTGTGGAAAGCTCAAAAAAAGTTAAAGGGTCGAAAATTTCAGAGCATAAAAGAGATCAAAGTGGAATCGAAGAAGGCCATGAAGGCGATCCCGAAAACAGACTACCAGAGGTGTTTTGCCGACTGGAAAAAAAAGGTGGCTGAAGTGCATCGCGGCCAACGGGGACTACTTTGAAGGGGACAATTTGAATTTGGTAGAATAATAAAGTTTTTTTTTTTTTAACTTATGAGCAAAGTGTCAAAACTTTTTGTTCAGAGTAGTATCTCTAGGAGAGACGTCCCCGATCTTCGATTCACGAATAAGCGAAAAGATAGACGACGCGGGTGGTGAAAGGGAATTCTACACCAGGAGAAGGATGGCACATCATGGAGGTTTAAGTAACATGTGAGACGTCCGGAGAGTATTGATGGTGTTAGAACTCGATCCAGACAGGCGGCGTCTACCCGGCCTCCGTAACTGGCAATCATGGCTCCAGACACGATGTCGCTCGAGGATTCCTCGGAGATGTTAAAGTCGCCGAGGACCCACGCATCTTCCCTGATGGCTTCCTCTGCGATGGCCTGCAGTTGGAGATTCCGTTCTTCAGGAGTGTGGGACAGGTGGCAGTTGATGACGCGGGTCTCGAGACCCGGGATGTTGATGCTGGAGATATTGTCTGGACGCGGTGTCGGAGGACGGTGACTCCCGGCGCTACAATGACGGTTCCCTGGGACTCGACAATGGCGCTAAGACAACGCTATAGTCGAGGCCTCGGACATTGTTCAGAGCCAGCACGTTCATCTCTTGCATGCATGCGACATCAAAGGTATGATTATCTTGAAGTCAAAAGTTTATCCCAGCTTTCATTTGGTCCCCTTCTGTGTCAGCCATCCCATTAGGATATTGTCCGCCCTCTATCAGAGCTGTAGTCACACTGGTAGGTACAAATATGGGGTTTCTATTGGGATTGAGACCAAGTGGCATTTCTCAAAACATGTGGTGTACTTACAATATATAGACAGTTCATGATAAGGCACAATTTGGATTATAGATTATAAACACAAGGTAATAAGACCAAATCCAAATAAATAAATAGTGTGTGACGTTTCGGTAACAACGCTTTTACCGAAATGTCACACACGTATTTATTTATTTGGATTTGGTCTTATTACCTTGTGTTTATAGACAGTTCATAAACCCCTCTACCCACCATGATTATCATGTATACTAAGGATAAAGAAGGTTGAAATCCCCTCTAAAGAATATAAGTGATAGATTTAAAGCGAATGAGGATGCGTTTCTTATAAGTTTTAATAAAGCCAAGCTTTCGGGTCAATAACCCTTCTACAGGACATCATATCTGAAGAGAACCTTGCATCATATATTCATATCCATTTTGAGAAAAATTATCATATTTACAAGAAAAATAAACATGTTAGCAAACCAGTGAGAAAAACAATAGTAAGAAATATCCGCGTGCCCTGAGCATGCCAAGAAGAAATTCAAAAGAAGCTTCACGATTAAGACACGATTCAATTTAAGGCTGCATGAGTAAAACAATCCAAAATGAAACGTACTTGCAATGGTCCCCTAAGGTACACTATGGCAATATTGCTTTATATATATCAGGGATGTCTATGTGTCTATTAATACTATTATGTCTTAAAGAGAGTAATGCCTCGACGACCAATCTTTTGTATTTGCTCTTGATTCCTGAGTAATATGCCTGTGGGTGAGAGGTATCGAAAGAATGTCCTGTCTGTCTAATGTGTTGCACTATGAGAGATCTAGGTTCACTGTTTCTGATGTTTCTGTGGTGTTCGTCTATCCTATCCTTAATTCTTCGGCCTGTCTCTCCTATATACAAACTGTTGCAATCTGAGCATTTTAAGGGATACACGGAGTTTGTAAGATATGGCAGGGTAATGGGAAAACTATTTCTGGTGATGGGGTTTCTAACTATTGTTTCTAATTTGGAAGTGTTGGTATAATAGGTGCGGATTCCGTACTTGTTTTTTAAGTGTCTAGAGATGTTGATACAATGGGTAGAGTATGGGATGATGCAAGTCGATCTATAAGTCTGACTGTTTAGCTGCTGTTGAGGATTGTGAAAGTGTCGGAGGATAAAGTTTTTGGGGTAACCTGAGTTCATTAGGTGATTAACCACATTTTGGGTCTCTGTTTGTTTAAATTCAGACGTTGAGCAGTGAGTAAAAATACGTTTCGAGAGGGTTTTGAATTTCTTCTTGGTATGCTCAGGGCACGCGGATATTTCTTACTATTGTTTTTCTCACTGGTTTGCTAACATGTTTATTTTTCTTGTAAATATGATAATTTTTCTCAAAATGGATATGAATATATGATGCAAGATTCTCTTCAGATATGATGTCCTGTAGAAGGGTTATTGACCCGAAAGCTTGGCTTTATTAAAACTTATAAGAAACGCATCCTCGTTCGCTTTAAATCTATCACTTATACTAAGGATAAGGAACATCAGCACACCCAAATAAATATGAAACATTAGTGCACCATTACATATGCAAAATTTGAAACAATTCAGCGCCATTATTTCTCCAAATTCCTACTGTCTTTACAGCAATGAGAAAAAATAGTGAGAGGGCCTGGCTCATCAGTGGTGAACCTTTCCAGGAGTTTCGCCAGTTCCACTTACCATACAGATCTAAAGAGGTCTATTCTGTATATAGAGATGTTGAGACTTGGTGGAGTTTTTGGTATTCAATTTTAGACATATGTCTTTGATTGATTTCCAGACTTACAGGGTGCGGTAGATAAGTAATGAGACTCAGTCTAGAAAAACAAATTTATTGATCCGATTTGTACAAAACGTTAATATTCTTCAAAGAACTCGCCTTTGGCGTCGACACAACGTTGCCAGCGCGTTTTCCAAGCTTCATAGGCCCAACTGTAGTCCGTTGGAGTTATCCCAGTTAGTGCCTTCGTGACAGCACGATGGATGTTCGGGATATCGTCGAAACGATGACCCTTCAGGCATCTTTTTACCTTCGGAAATAGGAAGAAATCAGTAGGACTCATGTCAGGGCTGTAGCAGAACGTCAACTCCAATTCGGGTCAAATAGGAGGTCACGAGGAACGCTGTGTGCGCCGGAACGTTGTCATGGTGGAGACGCCAGCGTTGAGCAAGGTCCTGTCGCTTCCGTTTGGCGGCTTTGTGCAATCGCCGAAGGACTTCTTTGTAGAATTCGGCATTAACAGTTTTCCCCTGAGGGACAAACTCTTTGTGAATTAACCCCCGCTTATCGAAAAACACAATCAGCATTGTCTTGACTCGGGACTTTGACATTCTTGCTTTCTTCGGCCGCGGGGATGCCGGTGTGTGCCACTCCGAGCTTTGGGCTTTCGTCTCTGGGTCGTATTGGAATGTCCACGATTCGTCGCCTGTTACTACGTTGTCAAAAAAGTCTGGATTAATTTCCAATTCATTCAACATCTCACGGCAAACGTAACTCGTCGTTGCTTTTGTTCGGTGGTGAGCACTCGGGGAACCAATTTTGCGCAAACTTTCCTCATCATCAAATCTTGCGTAACAATTTGGTGAACCGTAAATTTATTCACGGAGACCTCATCGGCGATCATTTTGAGACTTAAACGACGGTCGGAGTCCAGGAGTTCTTTCACTTTGGCCACCGTTTCATCCACACGACTCGTTAAAGGCCGTCCAGATCGTTCCATGTCTTCAACGGATTCCCTCCCGTCTTTAAATTCATTAAACCACCGGAACACTTGAGCTCTTGATAGGGCGTCCTCTTTGTAGGCCTCCGTAATCATAGCAAAAGTTTCCGAAGCAGTTTTGCCCAAGCGAAAGCAAAATTTGATTGCTACCGCTGTTCTATCGAGCAATCCATCTTCAGCGTTTTCACAAGTGTCACGGGCACACAAACAACGTAATACGCGAAGCTCGACCCTCACTGCGCCAGAGCTACGACGCGACTGCGAACCAGTTCTATTGTTAGCTCAGATCCCCCACCACGTGACCTGCAGGTGGAGAACGCACTGTGAGTGACTGGGGTGCCGCGCGGCGGCCAGTCTCATTACTTATCTACCACACCCTGTAAGTCTGGTCATCTACGGACAATGACTTTCCAGAATGGTTGCAAGGTTTTCCCACTATGTACTAAATGTCAACCTGCAACCCCAAAACACATTATTGACTGTATTGACTAATCCATTGATGAACTATACTCATCCCCAGAAGACACCATCAACAAGCTTTACAAGCTTGATACCTTAATATGATTGAGTGGAGATAAGAAAGAAGATGACATTAACACAAGGTAATAAGACCAAATTCAAATAAATAAATAGTGTGTGACATTTTGGCAACAGCATTGTTACCATCATCAGACAAAAGTAATGAATGAAATGTTACTGAAACATCACACACTATTTATATATTTGGTCTTATTACGTTGTGTTTATAATCTATAATTCAAATTGTGTCTTTTCAAGATAAGACACAAGAATATCTGAGGCACACACAAGGTGTAACATGTTGTTTCTTATCCCCCCTTGTGTAAAGATTACACAAATTCCATGAGTCCATACTCCTCAAAATTTTTGATGATAAGCAGTGGCCTCTCCCAAAAGTCCTGTTTAGTACAGTAGAACTACCTCCCTGTAAAGGACAACACCTAATTGCAGAACCAAAGTGTCCTTTAGGGAGAGGTGTCTTCTTACCGGAGAGTTGCAAAATAGTAAAAATGGTAATTTTACAAATGAAAACTGTCCTTTGTAGAGAGGTGTCTGCTAGCGGGGTGTCCAATAAAGGGAGTTTCTGCTGTACATCTAATTCAAGCCAAAATGTTTTCTGGAGCTGCAGATACTAAGCTACATTTTGGGCAAGTGGGGTAGATTTTGTTGTTATTTTTCTATCTTCAATGGCTTGAGATGGCCTGTTCTAAATCTTGTTTGATGCTGTCTGAGTTTCAGAGGTACCCCTGGGGAATATAACAATGCTAACACGGGGGTCACTCATCACAACCGACACTTTATTTGTACCATCCATCACTTACACACAGATAGACATAGGTATAAAATGGGCACGTGCAGCTCTCTCACATTGTAAATAGATCAACAACAACATTTAGAAGCTCTCAATAAACTGAGAAACTACCTAGCTACAAATAAATCATTTTGTACGAGAGGAGGGGGAGGTGTAAAAAAATATATTAAAAAACACCATCAACCTCTCCTTATATTATACATAAACCTCTCTAACTTATAAAACAAATCTTAACAAAAGCAATATTTTGAATCTTCTTTGACTAAACATAATAAAACGTGTATATAAAAAAAAACTTTGTAAATAAAAATAAATATTTCAAAAGCATAATCTAAATGTGACATAAAACTATAAAAAATATATTATAATCTATCCAAATATATATACAGTAGAACCTCCCTGTAAAGGACAACACCTATAGTTACAAAGCCAAACTGTCCTTTAGAGAAAGGGGTCTTCTTACTGGACAGTTGCAAAATAGTAAAAAATGGCAATTTTGAAAAGGTAAACTGTTCTTTGTAGAGAGGTGTCCTTTAGTGCGAGTGTCCTCTCATGGAGGTTCTACTGTATTTGAAAAAAAAAGGTAGGCAAGAGCATAGAACTATATGCAAATATATGTAATATAAAGTTGCATAACATTAGGTATTCCTTAGGTATAAACAAACATAAAACCCAAAAGTTTGTAACAACAAAATGCATTCAATGGCAGATTAGATTAAAAAAACTCAGGTATCACATAAAGAGCCAAAATTATATCACAAAAAAACTTTCTAAATAAAAAAAAAAAAGGCCGGATTAATATACAGTAAAACCCTGATAAAAAGGAACATAGAAAATAGAAAATCTTTCTTTAAACTGAAATAATCCAAATTTTACAACACAGTGAACTATAGCTAACTGACCATGGCTATAGTGAACCACAGTTCAATTGTTATAGAGGGGGTTAACTGTAATTTGTACGGATCTCTAGATCAGAGACCAATCATCATTATACAAAACTGTGTCAATGGAACAAAAAATGGAATAGAGAAAGCCTTTAAAAAACATCAATCCAAATATATATATAGAGGTTTCTTTCTTAATATTTCACACCAATATTGAGAGCCGGGAAGTTACAAAAAAAAGCTCCAATAGTTAAAGCAGTGTATCATGAAGACAACACCCCTCAGTTTACTGTCAACAAAATCTCTATCATGGAAGATTGGGGCAGTGAGATGAATGAAGTTATAGCTGTTGACATTGTTAGGATGAGAGTAGACACTGCAGTTGTAAGGACACCAGTAGACAAAGAGAGCCAAAGATATACACCAACACACTTAAGATTGTCTACACAAGGTAATCCAAATAAATAGTTATTTGGTCTTATTACCTTGTATATCTAATCTATAATCCAAATTGTACCTAATCCTTTAAGATTGTCTTTTTAGCAACACCATCTCCTTGTTTATGTAGGCAATGTAAAAATACACAACACTCTCTCCATTTGTGATTATCATGAAAATTATTATTATAAAAGATGCCCCCTCCCATCTCATCATTCCTGCTGGCAAATCGACAAAGTAACAGAGCAGTATTAGGACCAGTCTACAGTGGATAGTGTGACCTCCACTTCTGGTTCATCTACCGATATGTAAATAGACTCCCTCTCAGATTTGCATACCTTTCAAACCACTCACAATCTGGGAGAGTTTTCCCGGAGGAAAAACAAAATAAACATCAGGCCCAATTATCTGCAATCCCAATTAACAAAAATATGCGCTATAAAAAAAGTAACTTATAAAACCACAAAAAATCATTTGCTATTTGGGACTATAATGAACTATACATTGGGAATTAATTTTTTTACTTTCATAAGATGAGTTACAATTGTAATTAGTTCTTTTTTTTTTATATGAAAAGAAAAAAACAAAAACATATACAGTAAAACCCCGCTAAAACGAACCAGGGATATAACAAAACTTCCCTTATAACAAACCTGAAATAATCCCATATAACAAATCATGGCTGTAGTGAACCATGGCTATAGGCATAGGCTTCAGTTCTATTGGGGTTTGCTATAGAGGGGGTTTTACTGTATATATAGATATAGAATAAAGACAAAATAACTTTAGAGAAATATGAAAAAACGATATAAAAATAAACTGTTAAACACAATGTATAGACTTATATTTGCCATACAATGAACCAATGATCGAAAGCATAAAAAAGTTTTGAAAAAATGAAGTGATAAAGGAAAAAAGCAAAGCAATCATCAAAGGTTGAGATTTAAGAGAAAAAAAAAAGGTTCAAGTATATATATTCTAGAAGGAAAATTTACAACTCAAAACATTTGAAGAACAGAAAGGTTGAACCTATAAAAACAGCACAATTTGTTGGGGACTAGTTGTGAATATCAATTTACTTATTTTGTCTTAGGTTACATGAAGTTTTGCTTCTCAGTGTGAATGAGAGGGAATGTTGGCATAGCGAGGCACATGCTGTTATTGCATAGCAGCCTTGAGCTAGAGAATGTTTCAGGACACATTATTGAAGATATCATTGTTTCTAAGGGAGCACCAAGTGGAAATTCACCCATAGAGCAATCAGGAAGATGGCTTAGTATGGAGATGACATTGTTGCATAGTGGATGGTAAAGTTGCATAGCGGATGTTGCATATATTCTCCCAACTTGGTCCAAGTAGTATAGCTTCTTTAATAATAATATCATTTTTCTTTCAATATTCAACATTAAAGATGTATTATGTTTGGCCTTACTAAGTAAGAGACCCTACTAAGGTGGAGAAGCACTGATTAAGAACTTGAATCTCTATAATGTGAGGGTGATCATTCGGCCTTGATGGCAGGGTTGGCTCGGAGGTATGTAAGTAGGTCCTCCAGGTGGCAAGGGTCCAGGTAGGCGATGATGCCCTGGTCGTGTCGGCTCTCCTTCTTGTGATAGGTCAGCTGGAGGGAGGGTAGGGCATCTGGGAGGGCAGCTGGTGGGGTGGCCATGGCATCTGCATACCGCACGATGCCTCCGCCACGCGCCCGCAGTATGGCATGTGGGGCGCAGGTGTCCCAACAGAAAGTGGAGCCCTTGGTGAGTAGGTAGAGATCGGCCTGTTGTAGGAGGACCAGGCAGAGCTTATGGCCGGCTCCCGCTGTCTGGATGACCTTGTACCTGCGAGCCAGTTTCCCGGCAAGTTCATCCTCCAAGCGGCTCAGCACCACACGTAGCCGGCTACCGCCGCGGTACCTGTCCACCTCCGGGACATAGTGACGCTTGGCTGCACCCCAGGCCCATCTTCCCTGCCACCTGGCACACAGTCAGTGACAACTAGGGTGGTGGCAAGGGGACAATTTGTCTGTATGTTCTCTCTTTACTAAATTAGAGAATTAAAACCATTAGCTCAACCTTTCAGTTTTAAAAGGCCACACACAAGGAGGATCAGTTCTCATTATCGCAGTCTTTGACTCTTTACCACAAGGGAAAAAAAGGCATACTTGGATCAATGAAAGAAAAACAATTTTTTTTTTCTCAAAATATTTCAAATTTTATTCAAGTTTATTGTGCAATATGTTTATAAAGAGGGAGCAATCCCTCGAAATATTTTGAGAATTTTTTTTGTTTTTCACACAGATTCAGAGGTACGCCTAAAACATAAATATATTCAACCTTTTATCTCAAACTTTTAGGAAAATGTCATTTTTCTCTGTATGAAACAATCACAGTTTCAGGGAGACTCTCCATCTTCCTGTGGGGAGATTTTTCTCCCCAGAGAGCTCCTGTTGCTAATTCAAACATTTGGCAAGCAACAAAGAGAACAACTATATTTGGTAGACTGTAATAGTCGGTGGAAGGCTGGGTAAACCGTTTGGTTTTCGACCACTAGGACCCGGGTTCGATTCCCGCATTGGGCACTTTTTTCTGTTTAAAAAAAAAAATGCTCCAATGGCCCCCGATTCTTGCAAAAGTCCAACCCCACCAGCGAGTGCAAGTAACCAAACGGGGCTCTGGCATTTGTAAGTGCAAAGTCGAACTGCTTTTCACATGTGTAGACATGTGGTGCGCTTACAGTAAAAGCAGTCGCTAATTACCCACCATGATTATCATGGCCTGTACCACGTGTACTAGGGATAAGCAAAAAAAAAAAAAAAAAGACTGTAATAGCCTCTCAATTTCCTACAGCCTCTCATAAATCTAAGGAGGAAACTGTAGCCAACGTAGAGAGTGTCTCACAGAGGGTGTATGGAATACAAATTAAGGTGCAGCCAGAGGCCATTCCACATTCACATGGCAACTTAGCAAACACCACCAGCTCTATCAAATGAAGGTCACAGCTCTTGGAAGTTTCCATCAGGTTCCAAGCACCAATGTATTTCCAAGGCAGGTTGTCTTCTAGGACAAGGTGGTTACAATAAACCCAACACTTTCTTATGCAAATTAAACAATGTCCATCTTAATATATGATATTCCCAAGATAATAAGACCAAATCCATATAAATAAATAGTATGTAAGTAAACACAAGGTAATAAGACCAAATCCAAATAAATAGTGTATGACGTTTCGGTAACAGCGTTGTTACCATCTTCAGACAAAAGTACTGAATGACATGACACTGAGTACATTCAGTACTTTTGTCTGAAGATGGTAACAACGCTGTTACCGAAATGTCACACACTATTTATTTATTTGTATTTGGTCTTATTACCTTGTGTTTATATTCTATAATCCAAATTGTGCCTTATCAGTATGTAAGTAAGTACACACTAATTATTTATTTGGGAGATTTGGTCTTATTATTTTGTGTTTGTAATCTATAATCCATATTGTGCCTTATCATATAGAATATTCATTTAGCTTCAAGGGGCTTTAAGCACATTAGACAGGGCCAGAAAACTAATAGTTCCCACTAAAAATTGACTCCTAAGAGAGACAGAATGAAAGGTGACTTCTGAGAGAGACATGCTTTATTAGATATGTTCTTAATAGTAAAGTACTTAATTAACCCTCTTCTATGATTCAACCAATTTTCCAATCAGCCTATTTACTGATAAAGCACAATTTGGATTATAGATTGTAATAAAAGAAAATAAGACCCCTAATCATTTTTGATAGACTTCAATGGACCTAAGAAGTTATTCTTCCTATGAAACACACTAATAAATTATTTGGATTAGGTCTTATTTTCTTTTATTATAGCCTATTTACTTTTATTTAACCGACTGTAATTCAACCAAAAATTCTGATTGGTGTTGCAATAAAGAAGTTTTGAAGAGACTGTATATACTCTAACAAATATCTGTAAGTATGCAATATAGGAGTGCATAGAGGTGTATGCTTTAAAAGTGATGGAGTACGGCTTTGAAATTTCACTCAAGTATTGGTAATTCTTTATTCTGAATAACAAGCTGTACAGTAGAACCTCCATGAGAGGACACTGCTGGTTGAAGACACCTCTCAACAAAGGACAGTTTTCATCACCAAAATTACCAATTAGCAACTCTCCAGTAAGAGGACAGCTCTCTAAAGGACAATTTGTCTCTGTAACTATAGGTGATGTCTTTTACAAAGAGGTAGTTCTACTGATCTATTAAGTTTTAACAACTTTTTCAAACTTTTATCATTGTTATTATATTGTCATAGGGCTAGCCTTTACAGACACCCATCTTTACTTATAATGCAGCCATCATGATTGAGTGAAGTAGTCTGTCTTTGTCACTAAGACTGGGAGCACACTACTCAGTAGCAGGCCACTGACTTAGCTCCAATATGGCCGCCTTGACATGAGGAATTGATGCCATGTGCAGACGCTCCTAACATGGAGTACAAACGCTGTTCATCCTGTATCCCTGGATTAGGAGCCATTACAGGGTACTATAAGCTGAGCCCAGGTTATTAATGATTTTGATACAGCGCGCTCCCCCTCCTCCATCCGGGTTTGGGACCGGTAAAGGCAGAGTGATGAGCTCTACTTATCCCCAGCCACAGACACCATCTCCAGCTCTACAGGTTCATCGATACCCTAACAGGATTGCATGGAGATAAGAAAGGAGGAATATTACTCCGATGACATGACGTCAGTGCCTTTTAATGAAAAATTATTTAGTCTATCTCTAGAACTACAAAGTAATAAGACCAAATCCAAATTAATTAATATTTACCTTGTAGTTCTACTCTATAATACAAATTGTATCTTATCATAGTTTGCCTTTACTACGAGGCTGTATCTGATAAGGTTGTAAAGAGTGCAGTTTGGAAAAATTAATAATATTTATGGAATAGCCTTGGCTTAATCAATGATTTAGGCAAAGTCAACGTCACATAACGGTGTAACAATATTGATGGAGCCAAAATTAGAACATGTTCTAAAAAATCAGAGTTACTTCCTTTACAGTTTAAATGTACAATACAGTGGAGTCTCTCATGAGAAATTATAGCTTAAAAATACTGCTAAGCTTGGTTTGTCACAGGGGGAATTTCTCATTAGAAACTCTGATAGGTCAGGCTAAGTCATGAGGAGTCTTTAAAACAAAACAAAGTCCCTTGATGAAAGACCACTTCCAGAAGAGACCGGATTTAGCCCATAATTTTTAGACTGCAGTCTCCCATAGAAGACTTCTAGCCGAATGACCCGGGCAACGCCCGTGTTTTACCCGATTGAATGTTTTGATTCAAATACTATTTGTTACAATTATAAATTGGCGCCTTAAATATATCCCTAATGATAATAGTACTTACATATGTACATAAGTATGTGTATATATATATACACCTTAATAGTACAAAATCTACATACCTATACTTTCGATATTTGCGGACCTATAATGAGGTATTGTTAACAATAGATTATTTAAGGAGCGACCCGCTCCAACACAATAGTTACAAAAACAACAAAGCGAGTGGGGGGGGGGCAAAGGTGGCGTGATCGTAGCCAACCAATAGGAGAGCGCCATTCCAAAAAAAAAGCAAACGGTGACAGAGATGAAAAAGAATTGATGACGCTCGTAACTGTATATAGAATACTGTATGTACAACCAGCATGGGTGTGAGAGAAAGTTAAAAAAAAAGAAAAGTTACTCGTTGCCTCCAGGAAGCAGCTGGCAGAAGGGCTGGTTGACCACTCCAATAAGCGGGACCCCGGACCTCGTGTCAAACACACCAATGAGAACACTGACACATCGCAGTCCGCTGAGAGGAATGCCAAAGTTGTCAACGACGTCTTTGCCGGAGATGTACTCATTGGTGCCATCTGTAACACACTCAACCATCTTGTTTACTGAACAAACTGCTCTTCATCTTTATCTATGACTGTCTGAACTTGTGAGAAAATGTGAGACATCGATTGTTCCCTGATCTAAATGATTTAACTCTCTTACATCAGCCACTTTCTCTATATAACTTTTATGAACTCTGTCGATTAATACATGTAAATTTGATAAGGTACAAATTTGGATTATAAACACAAGGTAATAAGACCAAATCCAAATAAATAAATAGTGTGTGACGTTTTGGTAACAACGCTGTTACCGAAACATCACACACTATTTATTTATTTGGATTTGGTCTTATTACCTTGTGTTTACAAAGTAAATTTGTAAATATTCAATTCAAAGTTCTAATTTGTTTGTTTGTTTTGCTTGTTGGCAATGTAATAGGCACAAATATTTCAATAATTTTTTTACAAATTATCTTCTCTATGGTAAGGGAGGACACTTCTCCCTAAAGTACACTTCTTCTTTCTTATCTCTACTCAATCATATCAGGGTATCTTTGTGCCTGTAGAGTGTGAGATGATGTCAGCTGCGGATGAGTAGAGCTTATCAATAGACTCGTCACTACAGTCAATGATGTGATAAAGCACAATTTGGATTATAGATTATAGACACAAGAAAATAAGACCTAATCCAAATAATTTAATTATTAAATTATTTATATTAAACTAATTAAAAATATATAATTTATATTAAACTTATATAACTAATATATATAACTATTATATAAACTAATATTAAATTATTTGGATTAGGTCTTATTTTCTTGAGTCAATGATGTGGTTTGGGGTTGCAGGTTGACACTTAGTACATAGTGGGAAAACCTTGCAACCATTCTGATAAGTCATTGTCCATAGATGACCAGACTGGAAATCAAGGAATGCTGTTCTAAAGGACACTTTTGGCTCTGCAATTAGGTATTGTCCTTTAGAGATGTAGGTACTGTAATGGAGAGATGAGAATCCGGAGAGAAACAAGTGTTGTCAACACCAGTAGACTCACCAATAGGGTCAATCCATATCCCTATATTAGACAGCAAAAGATCTGCAATGGAGCAGTCAACGGTGGGTTCCACGTCCACCGTGGAGTACACGGCATTGGTCAGAAGTTTGGCCACTGTGATGTCTCCATTCAGCACCTCCAGGAGACAACGGAAGGTCTTGTCTTGGTCCGCAGACACCTCCAGTGTCACAGTCTGCTGGAGCAGGTTGGTGAACTGATTAGATTCCTCCCCGTAGATCTTTGGACCCAGGATGGGAAACTGGCCAACAAACACTTCAGTGGTCAAACACAAGGTAATGAGACCAAATCCAAATAAATAAATAGTGTGTAACGTTTTGGTAACAGCGTTGTTACCATCTTCAGACAAAAGTACTGAATGTACATTGTGTCTTATCTTGCCTTTTTTTTTTTTACTCTTTTACTGCCCTATGTTAAGAGGACACCTCTGCCCAAAGGAAACTTTGGCTCTGAAATTGGGTGTTGAACTTTACAGACAGTACTTTTGTCTGAAGATGGTAACAACGCTGTTACCGAAATGTCACGCACTATTTATTTATTTGGATTTGGTCTTATTACCTTGTGTTTAAGGATAGTATAAGTTTATTTTATGTTAAAAATAAATAGTCATGCTTAAATACCTTCATTTCCTATAATAAAATATAGTCTGGAAGATTACAAAGAGACGACAGGGTGAAGTAGTGATGGCATCTTGGAGCTGACAATACAACAGCTTGCAAGAGATGACAAGGCAGCTCTGTGGATGACATTCCACATATCCCAGCTGTTCAAACTACCTCACTTCTTGGGTTACAAGCAATGTCCATATTTCATAATACAATATAATGCGGCTTATGATTGTAGAACGAAATCTCAAAATTATCCCGCTAATGTTTCTTTTAAACGAAAAATCAAAATTTATTTTAAGGAGAAATAACGAATATTTCTAACCTTAGGGATGAAGTATGATAGGATGAATTGTGAAGAGTAATGATAAACGGAAAAATAAAAGTGTCCAGGGATGGGAAATTATTTTTCCGTTTATCATTACTCTTCACAATTCATACTTCATCTTTAAGGTTAGAAATATTCGTTATTTCTCCTTGAAATAAATTTTGATTTTTCGTTTAAAAGAAACATTTGCGGTATAATTTTGAGATTTCTTTCTCTAATGTCCATATTTGTTCAACACTAGCCCGGTTCTACAAACTGTGCCAGTCTTAGTTTTATTCTCAAATAAAGTAGAACTAGCTCTCTGTAAAGTCCAACACCCAATTTCAGAGTCAAAGTTTCCTTTAGGGAGAGGTGTCCTCTTAACAGAGGGCAGTAAAAGAGTTAAAAAAAAAAAAAGGCATTATAAGACACAATTTGGATTATAGATTAGAACTACAAGGGAAAAAAAGACAAAATACAAATAAATAAATAAATAGTGGGTGACAGTTTCGGTAACAGCGTTGTTATCATCCTCAGACAAAAGACTAAATAATTATTTTGGCAAATGAAATCTATCCTTGATAAGTCACAATTTGGATTATAAATTATAAAAACAAGGTAATAAGACCAAATCCAAATAAATAAATAGTGTGTGACGTTTCGGTAACAGCGTTGTTACCATCTTCAGACAAAAGCACTGGATATGGTTACAACGCTGTTACCGAAACCTCACACACTATTTATTTATTTGGATTTGGTCTTATTACCTTGTGTTTGAAATCTATCCTTTGTAGAGAGGTTTCTTCTAGAGTGTCCTCTCTCATGGAGGTTGGTTCTACTGTAATAATATTTATTACCATTATATTATATATTAATTCTATCATTCTTGGTACCAGGTAGAAAACCCCAAAAAACAGACCCTCCAACTAAACAGAAGGGAATCGACACAGTTGGCCAGATGGAAATCTGGTCACCTGCGCCCTCTAGTCTATAAAGAGGGAGCCAAAAGCTTCCCCATGTACACTAGGTGCAAAACCAAAGAGGCCACTCCCCAACATATACTAAATTGTAAAACAACACTTGAAGTTACACCGCATGAGTTTCTTTTCAATGAAAAATCAAAATTTATTTCAAGGTGAAATATGGACTATTTCTAACCTTTTTGGATGAGGGAAGTTCCCATCCCTGGACACTTTTATTTTTCCGTTCATCATTACTCTTCATAATTCACCCTTTCATACCTCATCCTTGAAATAAAATTTGATTTTTCATTGAAAAGAAACTCATGCGGTGTAACTTCAAGTGTTGTTTTACAATCACAGGCCGCAGTGTATTATATAATATACTAAATTGTATTGAAAAGGACAAAAGATCCCTGTACAGAGAACCAAGAAGAGTTCTTGAGCTTCTTTATGAGCACGACCTCCAAGATCTTGTCTAATATTGACTAAAAGGATAAGTAAAAATATATATATATTTTAGTTTTGCACATTACCATTAGTTATATTTTTTTAAAGGAAAACTTTGTTATATGGAGGAGAATATATGCAAGGTTTATTATCTTTGGAGAAGATTGCTAAAGGATTGCTTAAGGAAGTTATACCTTTTAGCATCTCTTCTTCTTCTTTCTTATCTCTTAAATGAGGGTCAGGAGCCCTCCTCCTCCATCTGCTGAAGGCCTTCTTTTCTCAGTATTTTGAAGCCCTTTACCTTAAAAAGGTGGTTGGGCTTAAGCTTGGTTTCTTGCAGACAAATGATATTAGCACTTTTGGAATCCGCCAGTGATAATATCTCGTCCAGTTTAACCTTGCACCTTTTAGCATGAATATCGGGATTCAGCTAAAAAACTCTGAAATTTATTATTTTTTAAGGAGACAAAGGAAACGGAGGCAATTTTTTTTTTCACACTTGGTTATCTCATGTGTCTTCAATAAAGGTCACTGTAATATCTTTCAGAGTTATTGTCTGAATCCTGATATATACATGCTGAAAGGTAAAACTTCCTTAAGTGTTGTATGTATATCGGGATTTAGAAAATAACTCTGAAAGATATTACAGTGACCTTTATCGAAGACACACAAGACAACCGAGTGTGAACAAAATTGCTTGTCTCAATAAAAAAATTTTTTTTTTTAAATAGACTACTCAGACATCAAAGACTTTTCCACTTCATTTGTCCATGAGTATATATACTAGAAATACGTCCCCGTAGAAGACAAGACCTAGTTGCAGAGCCAAAAGAGAGGTGTCCTCTTAAGGGAAGGCTGGTTAAACCGTTTGGTTTTCAACCACTACGACCCGGGTTCGATTCCCTTATTGGACACTTTTTTCTGTTTAAAAAAAAAAAAAAATTTAAATGCTCCAATGGCCCCCCGATTCTTGCAAAAGTCCAACCCCACCAGCGAGTGCAAGTAACCAAATGGGGCTCTGGCACATTTGTAAGTGCAAAGTCGAACTGCTTTCACATGTGTAGACATGTGGTGCGCTTACAGTAAAAAAAAAAAGCAGTCACTAACTACCCACCATGATTATCATGGCCTGTACCACGTGTACTAGGGATAAGCAAAAAAAAACTTTCTTTAATTTAACTGATAGTTCAGATCCTTTGAGGTGTCAAATTAAAGAGACTGTACACCAATACCTCGCTTTGCGTCGTTTCAATTTGCGTCGTGTTTTTTTGGAACGTAACCCCGACGCAAAGCGAGGTATGGGTGCATTTATATATATGCTTGTGTATAGATGGCAGAAAGAGTGCCATTAGCAACATTCATTTACATGATCAGGAAGTGATCATTCATTATATTGCCCTAAGCCTTTTCTTTCATCTATATTCTCTAACTCTTTTTAAAATAAACACAAGGTAATAAGACCAAATAAATAAATAGTGTGTTTTATTACCTTGTGTTTATAATCTATAATCCAAATTGTACCTTATCATTAAAATAAATAAAAGTAAATTACC
>CP092875.1:90859664-90888144 GCA_030710605.1 Cordylochernes scorpioides | reverse complement strand
ACTATATGTGACCTGAAGGAATCTTTACTTTGGGAATAGATTATTCAGTCATGGAGGTATAGCTATTTAAAAGAGAAACCTCATCTATAAGTAACCTTAATTCAAAACTCGCAATCTCCGACTAGCATTGTTTGGATGTGTTCTTTATTTTGTTTCATCTTAAAGATAGAGGTTGGCTCTGGTCATCATTCATTATTCTTAAAATAAGAGATACTTTGTTCAGTAGATTTTATTTAAAACTCTATACTGGCCGAAATGTCTGTTTTATCTTCTTGTTAGACTCACTTTTGAATAAAGTGAGATAAAGAATTAAAAGTAAGAATTTCAAACTATTTTTTGTAAAAATGTGTCATCGTTAAGATAGAAAGAAAATTCAATTAATAGGTCGGGTGGACGAGTGGGTAACACCCTCGATTCCCGACAGTCATGAACCAGAATCGAATCCCGCGTTAACATTTTGTTTAATATGTGAATAACCTTCACATATTATTCATAGTTGCAAATATCATAAACTAGGTTGTTCTTGTTGAGCGGTACCTAATAAAGTTATTTTGGAAAAAGGAAAATTCAATTAGAATTATGAGCGTGATGCACATTTGAAAAAGTGATTTGTTATAAAGTTGCTTAAGGACATCGTGCGTTACCTATAGGTGATGGCGCAAGGGTGTGTGTTTGTCTACTTGCTATGTAGTTCCTTACCTGACAATTTGCCGTGTGCACAGGTGGAGATGAGGGCATACCCCTCCATCAGCCTGTACCAGAAACCAGAAGAGATCCCGTGGTGGGTCATCATCCTTTCCGTGTGTCTGGGGATCTTCCTGCTGGCCCTACTGGTATTCTTACTCTGGAAGGTAAACACGGCTTCAGCACCTATACCTCCGTAGATATTTCTACGGAGCAATCACCCAACTGTACTCTGCCATGAACCAACTTATATTCCCAGTCGAGATAACCACAAACTTCACTTTCTATCAAATATACGCAGAAACATTGCCACCCTTAACAAAACTCCTTCGATTCTTATATCTGATTTGCATATACAAAAGGTTTTGTATGTAAATAAGGTCTTATTTCTTGTGCTCCTTTTTTTTGGCTATTAATATATCGCAGAAAAGACTGTATTTGCAATCTAGCAGACTAAATAAGGGACAAAGCCAGAGAAAAAACAGCTTTGGAGAATTAAGAAACCCCCACCTGGAGACCATGATTTAGGTCCAATGGCCCTTGTCAGTCCAGGGCGAGGCGGACATTTATCGCAGAAGACATTGCCATTAAATACCTTATTAGCATATCGCACATTTATAGCAGCCAAATATGGGTGCAATTGTGGGTTATTTTATATATTGAAAAAGAGAACAAAGTGAAATTGTACCAGAGTTATGTTGATGAATTAAGAAAAAAGCATTTTTCCTAGTCGCGCAGTCTGTCGGAATAAATATAAACTTAATCGTTGACTTTAAATTATACCAGAATATTAGCCAAATACTCCTTTTCTGTATATTTTAGAATAATTAAAATCAACGATTAGTTGATTTTTATTCCGTCAGATGTCGCAAGCCATCAGAAATTATCATTTGCATAAGATCAGATTTTTTTTCTTAATTATGTAAATATTATGTATATTATATTAGCGCGCCATCTGTTATAAGAAATTGTAACTATTTTAACACGTGTATGATTCTTTTTAAAATTAAACAATTTTCCATGTTGTCCTTATTGCTATGTGTTTATGTAATGGGTGCATATGTAAGCGACATTGAGAACATCGTGATGTGACAGTTTGGCTTCTTCAAGAGGAAGATCCCCGACTATACGGCCTCTAAGAGCATGTCGGAGAAAGAGAAGGAGGCGAACAATCTATGAACACCACCTAGTCCCGCCTATCCACAGCACATGTGCGAGCCTGTACATACTGGAGTATTTATTGCACATGCCCGCTGTACATATGTCATCCACTGCCCCCCCGCGACAATCCCTCCCCTGGTAAAAAATTCCATTACTTTATAGCATCGCGTCTTCTGATTTTTATATTTGTTTTCCCCCCTTTTCTTTATTTGTAAAGTTTTCTATATTGTATATTTTGCATTACCTTTTTTTTTCTATTGAAGTTTTTTTTTTTCTTTTTTTGTTGTTTATTTTTTTTGCATGTGCTTTAAAAATTCGGCTGAATTGTTTCATCGAAGCTAAATCTACGGTAAAAAAAAAAAGATGAAGATTGTTTTTGTCAAAATGTTTGTGTATATCTTGTACATAGCGTTTTTTTTTTTCGTATATTTTTTTGAAGTGATTTTTATTAATATTTCTATATGAAAGGGCAAAAAAAAGTGTAAATGTGTTAATAATGTCTACAGAATTTATATGATGAAAAGATATATGTTGTGAAGATATAACAAAATGAGATATTGTAAATGAAAAACAAAAAGATATAGAGAAATTTTTCTATTTACTTTCTATATACTGTAATTTGTACTTTAATATTTTCTACACTAGAGCCAAGTTGAACATGGTAAACAAATTTGTAATGCTACCAAATATGACCATTTCTTCATCCCTCTTTACATAATCTACGCCAAACTTAACTTTTCTAAGTCACACTGCCAGCTTTATACGTGCCGAACTTATACAGGTTTGTAAACTTCTAGGGAATCTTTGTATACTCCAAATATCTCCTTTTTTTAAAGAATTGATGAGGGAATTTAAATGATGAGCTTAAGTAGGATAATTTAGAGTAGAATATCGTGATAATTAAGTAAAAATTAATGGAGAAAATATGTTTGAAAGATGTGAAACAGCAGGATAATACGTTGGAGAATGGGTTTTAGGGAATCAAGAAAGAAATGTGATTTCTGAGTGTAATAGGTTACCGAATATATTTGTACTAAGAATAAAAGATATCTAAAGGGATTATTTAAGGCTATTGTAGAGGCATTAGAGTACAAGAAAAGAGAAGAGAGAAGAACTGAAAATATAAATTTTGAAAAAGTATAGCGCAAGAATAAATTAAGAAAGTTAAAGGAAAGAGAGAATACAATATTTTTTTCTTAAATATGACGTCTTAGGTCACTTAGACATTCTTTAGAAATAATCTTCAGTCCCACATTGTATGTGATGGAAGATTAGTTATGTTTCCAACTCCTCTAGCGTAAAGTATAGAATCCGGGTTTTTTTACCCAGTAGCAAGATCAAGTATATCTTATAATGTCCAGTAACTTTAACACCAACAAAATATCCAGATATATCAATAGTTTTTTTGATAAAATAAATTATATATAGAATTTGTAAACTCTAGGTATTTTGAGGATCCTTTATATATGTCTTAATGATTTATCAAATATATTTAAATAGAATTTCTAAACTCTCTAGGTCTTTTGATAATCCTTTATATACGTCTTAACCATTTATCAAATATATTTAAATATAATTTGTAAACTCTATAGGTCTTTTATTAATCCTTTATGTACGCCTTAATCATTTATCAAATATATTTAAATATGAAGAAAATCTTTTTGTAACTCCTAGTGTTTTGATATTTTTTAATATTTACTTTTTCAGATGGACTGTTTACAAGACCTTGTATATAATTTTTTTTTATAGTGTGCAAGGTAAATATCATGTAAACTATGCCATTTTTGGCTTCTTTTTAATTCAATTTACTAAAAAAATTGCTCATCTAAAAATTCTATGATCAGAATATTATAAAGTATTTAGAACTTGAGATAACTTTTTTATTAAATACGCGGATGAAGGAATGGCCAATAATATAAAATAATCTAAAATTCTATAAATGAACAAACTAAAGAGAGTTCTGATTTTTTGAAAAGTTCATTCTCCAAATCTTCGCTCCAAAACTTCGACTGCTCAACATTCTTGACAAGCTTGAATACGTAGACCAGTAGGGATAATGCTCAAGTTTCCTAACATTTAAAATATATTTATTATTTTTTTGCTCACACACACTTGAAGTGAATAAAATAAAGAATTAATGTTTTCATTAAAACTTGAAAAATAAATATGTGAAATATATATTTTGTCAATAGAAATTTAAGAATATAAACGCGTCATTTTCTCAGTCATTTATAAGCTAAAAATTCTATGAATTATAACCAAGAAAAACTTTTTTATTTGGTCACGTTGGTCCCTTGCTTTGAAAATAAAATGCCCCTGATTTCAAAATTACCAATTTTGCGCGCTTTATGCATCGCGAATAAAATCAATATTTGGCTGTCAAAATACTGAAATACAAATTTCAAACATCTTTTACTTTCATATATTTTTTAATTTTACTCGAAGGTTATATACATACATAATAGAACACTTTATAGCTGATATACAGGGTGTTCAAAAATTCACACAAGAAATAATTTTGTTAGAAAGCCCCCCCATAACAAAAGTTGTAATTTTTTATTAATTCATAATGTATACGTATAGAGTGTAGAGTGATGACCGTTTTGCATGAGAATGTGATTCAATAGACCGTTATACATAAATGTAGCATATTTTTTTTAATGGAGAACTAAAGAAAAACGCGTTTTCATTGTTAAGAAATATTTCAAATAATGAAGGTTTGGCAGCTATAGTTCGCGATATTCGCAATATTATTGGAATAGTGCTTGAACAGCATCCAATTGTGATTAGTTAAAATTGAGAAAAAGTGGATCAATTAGTGTTCTTAAACACTCGGGGTATTGGACTGTTTTCTTTGAGGTTTATGAAGTTTAATGTGTATGACCACAAGACCACCCCAGCCTTGAAGAAGGAAATTGAGCGATGTATCGACGAAATTCAGCCAAATTTATGTAGATCGGCCATGAAATATTTCAACAAAAGGGTACGTATGTGCTATATGCCATTCCATCTCTATATATAACCCTATACTCTATGAATAAAGAAAATTTACATTTTTATATATAATTATGATCAGAGTTTTCTCTATAAAAATTAATTAAGTGAATATTGGGATACCCCTTATATCAGATATATTTAATCGAAAATTTATTAATAGTCTAATTTTTGTTTGCTAAGATTATAAATAAAATTTGTCTTTTATATGCATAAATATCACCCCCCTTGCAAAAGTACATCGAATACTAAAATGTTATATATATTTGGAGATTATTTTTCATTTTTTTCACATAAAATTTCGACCTTATTTATTATTTTAAAATCTATGTTTATTTGGCCTATTTAACATGGCTCTCTTTTTCTTTAATTTTAAACCAAAATTCATTCCATAAATATATTTTTAAACTATCATATTGTATAAAATATATGCAGCTCTAAAAATTAATTTTTCAATAATTACTTCCTAAATCGGCGAATAAATTATTGTTTGAATATTACCTAAAAAATATAAAATTGTAAATATAAATGTTCAAAAGAAACTATTTATGTATTTAAAATTTAAAATATACCGAACACTAAAATTGCTGTTTACTAAATCTATAAAATTATATTTTCGAAAAAAAAAAAAAGAGAAAGATTAGTATATGGATCAATCAAAATTCTATTTATTCCTCATATACATGTTATATAAATATTGTAGAAATTATAATACATAAAAGAGAGCTATAATTTTATATTCACAATCAACGATGAAATTTCAACCATTTTTCTTTTCACTAACTCGCGCTTCGCCATTATTTATTTTTTTCTCCATTTAGGCCCAAAAACACCAACAACCTCAATGTTACCAAGGCAATGGTATTGTTAAAAACAACAAAGGCTATTTTTCTATTGAAAACCAAATAATAACAGACGGTTCTGCCCCCTCAGGTAGGGGGGAAATTACCTTGTTATCAGCTTCTATTAGAAACTAACACCATGTGCCAAAATTTGTTGAAATAAAGTGAAGCTCTGACTATTTATTTTCTGTGAATTTTTTATTCCAACAACATGCTATGCTTTATTCCCACTATTTATAAATTAAGAAGAATATTATTTAAATAATATTAAATTTCATATATAGGTTTTTAACTAGGCAATTTTAATTTATATTTAGACATTTTTCAATTTAATTTAGACACTTTTTATTTTAATTTAGACACTTTTTATTTTAATTTAGACATTTTTCATTTTAATATAGACATTTTGTATTTTAATTTAGACATTTTTCATTTTAATTTAGACACATGGACTTTTTATAGAAAAGTCCATGTGTCTAAATTAAAATGAAAAATGTCTAAATATAAATTGTCTAATTAAAAGTTAAAAACCTATATATTATAAAATATACAAGTATCAGAGTCATCAACAATTCTGTCACCGTTTGCTTTTGTGAATGGAATAAATACCCAAATATGGCCATTTCTTATAAGCATCGGTGGTTCAGTGGCGAGAATGCTCGCCTGCCAGGCGGGCGGCCCGGGTTCAATTCCCGGCCGATGCATTTTTTTTTTTTTACAATTTTTAAAACTCATTTATATTATTATTATTAAAATATACAAGTATCAGAGTAATCAATTCTGTCATCGTTTGCTTTTGTGAATGGAATGCTTTTATGTAATATACGTAACTAATATGACTGAAATTTTAGCAGTATGTATAGTAGAATCTGGAAAAACTTGTATTGAATATTTCAGGTCTCTATCCCGAATATTCTTCGAGTTATTTGCAAATTTGCTCTTTCGCTCGCAAGCAGCGCCTCTAGCGGTGAAGATGGGAGGTAATATCAGCTGACCTAATGTACATGTAAAACGTGTTTTAACAGGACATAGAAAAAAATATGGAAGAGATATTTGTCGCATTTTTAGGCAAGAAAAATTGAAATTGACAGGTTCTGGGCAAAAATAGTTGGTTTTTTTTTTTTAGTCATAAAATGATTATGACAATATTGCTGTATCATATTTGATTATCAGATACAAAATTATATCGGGAAAAAATCCAAAAAGCTGAGACCACGGGTGAAGCCAGTTCATTTTCAGTATGCAGGAACAAAATTCTAACAGAAAAACATTCATTCGAGCAGAAGACACAAAGCCAGATCATCTCTTTATAAAAATATCGCTTCTCTGACACAAAGTTTGGAGCGGGACGTTTCACAAAAGTGATATCCACGGCGCCAATTTATAATTGTAACGAATAGTATTTGAATAAAAACATTTAATCGGGTAAAACACGGGCGTTGCCCGGGTCATTCGGCTAGTTAGATAATAATATTGTTTTAAGAAATTTAAACTATTTTTGACACGTATATTTCTTTTTTAAAATAAAACAATTTTCTACTTCCCTCACTGCAATAATAATTGCTTTATGTTAAAAAGAAACACGCGTCAAAAATAAATTATAACAGATGGCACGCTAATGCATCACGTTAATAAACGTTTCCCGTTCCCTTGAAAAATACTCGATAAGGTTGAATAAATTTATGGTCGTTTATGGAAGATGGACGAAGTTCCCGGAGGTCATCTTGGGCAAGCTCCCGCGAGGCTTTTTTTCTTGTCTACTTGGCACAGCTGTGTCACCAACTCTGCCCTGATTGGTCGGTGGGTACTCGGACTGTCCATCCGGCCGGCGGCCGGAATGTTTTATGATGCACTAGCGCGCCATCTGTTATGAAAATTAGAAACTATTTTAGACAGGTAAGATTCTTTTTGAAATTAATATTTAAGAATATAAACGCGTCATTTTCTCAGTCGGCGCGGTCCCTCCATAAGCCGCGCCACAGTCCCTTAATTTCAGGAAAGTTCACGCATGCCCCTGACGCACGCCGGAATTCTTTAAATATAGTGTTGACCTTCCCTAACTGTCAATCTTCATGGATGGGCAGAAGGATATAATAGGCCAGGACGTTCTTCCCAGAACTCTCTCAGGTGGCAAAAGGGCTGCGTTGGAGAGGCACAGCCATACCGAAGCGCTTTTCGGATTCTAAATGGGCGGGTGAAGTTTCCATGGACCTTGATGGCACTCCGCGTAGAGAAGGTGGAGCCAATCCACGAAGGGCAGAGGCAGGCAGATTGAGCGCAGCTAGGATGCCAGGAACTCTCGGTCCACATTGTCAAAGACAGACGGCAGGTCGGTGGAGATGACTTGTTCTTGAAGGCCTCGTCAGACACGCACGTGATATTCCCGAAAGTAAATAATTCTTTAGCTGCGTAATTCTGACACTCCTGCACGATGGCTGGCAGGTAGCGACACAGAAGAACGTCGCTGATGATTCTGTAGTCCGCCGTAGTTAGAGAGAGAGATATAGGCCGGTAACCGCTTAGATCCGGACCACCGTTCGCTTTGGGGACGAGGCAGATGATGCTTCTCCTCGAGAATTCAGGCAGAGCCCCGCGATGACTCGATGTATGGCTCCCGCGAAGAAATATTCGAAGCCTTTGACGAGCTCGCAGATCACACTATTCCAACCATCCGCTTTCCCTTGTGGTAGACGGCTGATGGCAATTTCCACCTCACTCAAGGAGATATCTGCTCGATGAAGCGAGTCACTGTCCTCCAGGGTGATACTCTCCGTAGCTCCTTCCAGGAACCCAGCGATGGCCTACGGGCTGCAGGTAGCGCTCTTTGAAGGAATTGAAGACAGTGTGCCTCAGGATCTATCCCTCGATGGGCTTTCTCTGGGCGTCGAAGACAGTCGTCGGTTCCGAGCGATATGGTCGGACGCGCAAGGCACGCCCAAGCTCAGGCAGCAAAAGGTAGTCGACGTCTACGGTCTCGAGCGCAGGAACGAACTTGCTCTGGCGATGTAGTCTTCAACGCGGGGAATGGAGAAGCACTTGATGTCATCGGCAAAGTTCCGCTTCAGTTTTCCCCATTTCTCTCCATATACTACTCTTATCAAAAAGTTTCGACACTTTGCTCATAAAATCCTGAAAACTCAATATATTTTCTCCCGGTTTGTGGCAAACGCAAGCGTCGCCCTTGGCTTGGAGACCTGCCAATTTTCAAAAATCACGCGCCACAACAGCGCGAGCAGCGGCTGTTCGAAGTGAAGCCATTTTGCCAGTGCTTCGATTTCGTTAGTCACCGAAATGGAGGATCAACGAATTTGCATCAAGTTCTGTGTGAAAAACGGATTCAAGGGTGCCGAAAATTTTTGGATGTTGCAAACAGCCTACGGGGATGCCGTCATGAGCCGAAGACAAGTTTTCGAGTGGTACAAGCGCTTCAAGGAGGGTCGGGAAGAGACCGCCGACAACGAGCGTTCCGGGAGACCGTCCACATCAACCACGCCTGAAAAAGTGGACAAGGTGTTGGAACTGGTGCGTGAAGACCGACGAATAACTGTCAGGGAGGTCGCCGAAGAAGCAGGGATATCATTCGGGTCGACTCAATCGATAATGAAGGACATTTTGGGAGTGAGAAGACTCAACGCCGTTCTCGTTCCCAAAGATTTGACTTTTGATCAAAAGAACGCCCGGAAAGAAACGGCCAGTCTCAATCTCGAAGCGACAACCCTGAATTGCCGAAGAGGGTCATTACTGGAGACGTAACATTGATTTACGGCTTTGATTCGGAAACTACCCAACAGGCATCGGAGTGGCGCTTCAAAAATGAACCGAGACCAAAGAAAGCGAGGAAGGCTCCCAGCAAAGTCAAGGTCATGTTAACGGTGTTCTTCGACTACCAGGGCATCGTTCATCATGAATTTCAACAACAAGGCTCTACAATAACTGCTGACTCCTACCTGGGAGTTTTGAGGCGATTGAGGGAAGCGATCAGGCAGAAACGGCCGGAGCTGTGGAGGAGCAAGTCGTGGATCCTCCACCACGATAACGCGCCGGCGCACACAGCCCTCAAAATCTCGAAGTTCCTGCCGGACCACTCAACCTCTGTGTTCCCCCAACCCCCCTACAGTCCCGATTTGGCCCCCTGCGACTTCTTCCTTTTTGGAAAGCTCCAAAAAAAGTTAAAGGGTCGAAAATTTCAGAGCATAAAAGAGATCAAAGTGGAATCGAAGAAGGCCATGAAGGCTATCCCGAAAACAGACTACCAGAGGTGTTTTGCCGACTGGAAAAAAAGGTGGCTGAAGTGCATCGCGGCCAACGGGGACTACTTTGAAGGGGACAATTTGAATTTGGTAGAATAATAAAGTTTTTTTTTAAACTTATGAGCAAAGTGTCAAAACTTTTTGATCAGAGTAGTATCTCTAGGAGAGACGTCCCCGATCTTCAACGATAATTCACGAAAAAGCGAAAAGATAGATGGCGCGGGTGGTGAAAGGGAATTCTCCACCAGGAGAAGGATGGCACATCAAGGAGGTTTAAGTAACGTGTGAGGCGTCCGGAGAGTATTGATGGTGTTAGAACTCGATCCAGACAGGCGGCGTCTACCCGGCCTCCGTAACTGGCAACCATGGCTCCAGACACGATGTCGCTCGAGGACTCCTCGGAGATGTTAAAGTCGCCGAGGACCCACGCATCTTCCCTGATGGCTTCCTCTGCGATGGCCTGCAGTTGGAGATTCCGTTCTTCAGGAGTGTGGGACAGGTGGCAGTTGATGACGCGGGTCTCGATACCCGGGATGTTGATGCTGGCGATATTGTCTGGACGCGGTATCGGAGGACGGTTACTCCCGGCGCTACAATGATGGTTCCCTGGGACTCGACAATGGCGCTAAGACAACGCTATAGTCGAGGCCTCGGACATTGTTCAGAGCCAGCACGTTCATCTCTTGCAGGCATGCTACATCAAAGGTATCTTGAAGTCAAAAGTTTATCCCAGCTTTCATTTGGTCCCCTTCTGTGTCAGCCATCCCATTAGGATATTGTCCACCCTCTACCAGAGTTGTACTCACACTGGTAGGTACAAATAGGGGTTTTCTATTGGGATTGAGACCAAGTGGCATTTCTCAAAACATGTGGTGTACTTACAATATATAGACAGTTCATGATAAAGCACAATTTAGATTATAAACACAAGGTAATAAGACCAAATAAATAAATAGTGTGTGAATTTTTGTAACAATGCTTTTACCGAAATGTCACACACTATTTATTTGGAATTGGTCTTATTACCTTGTCTTCTCTCTTATCTCAAAGCCATGATAATCATGGTGGGTAGTTAGCGACTGCTTTTACTATAAGTGCACCACATGTCTACACATGTGAAAAGCAGTTCGACTTTGCACTTACAAATTATTACCTTGTGTTTATAGACAAACCCCTCTACCCACCATGATTATCATGCATACTAGGGATAAGTAACATTAGTACAACCCAAATAAATATGAAACATTAGTGCACCATTACATATGCAAATTTGAAACAATTCAGCGCCATTATTTCTCCAAATTCCTACTGTCTTTACACCAATGAGAAAAAATAGTGAGAGAGCCTGGCTCATGAGTGGTGAACCTTTCAAGGAGTTTTTCCAGTTCCACTTACCATACAGATCTAACTATTGTATAGAGGTTTATTCTGTATATAGAGATGGTGAGACTTGGTGGCGAGTTTTTGGCATTCAAGTCAATTTTAGACATATGTCTTTGATTTCCAGACTTAAAGTCTGGTCATCTATGGACAATGACTTTCCAGAATGGTTGCAATGTTTTCCCACTATGTACTAAATGTCAACCTACAACCCCAAACCACATCATTGACTGTATTGACTCATCCATTGATGAGCTCTACTCAGCAGACACCATCAACAAGCTTTACAACCTTGATACCTTAATATGATTGAGTGGAGATAAGAAAGATGACATTAACACAAGGTAATAAGACCAAATTCAAATAAATAAATAGTGTGTGACATTTTGGAAACAGCATTGTAACCATCATCAGACAAAAGTAATGAATGAAATGTTACTGAAACATCACACACTATTTATATATTTGGTCTTATTACCTTCTGTCTATTCTATATACAGTTACGAGCGTGATTCCTCATCTCCTAATCAATCAGTCATCAGTTTTCATCTCTGTCACCGTTTGCTTTTTTTTTTTGGAATTGCGCCCTCCTATTGGTTGGCTACGGTCACGCCACCTTTGCCCCCCCACTCGCTATTTCGTCTTTGTAACTATTGTGTTGGAGCGGGTCGCTCCCTAAATAAATGCATATATTAGATAATAACCAAATGGAATCCTCTCTTTCTTTTTCCCAGTAAGAGACGCCTACGGAAGCCAACAGTACATAGACAGATAAAGCACATAGGCTATAGTTATTAACTAACATATGCAATTATTTAAGGCGCCAATTTATAATTGTAACAAATAGTATTTGAATCAAAACATTCAATCGGGTAAAACACGGGCGTTGCCCGGGTCATTCGGCTAGTAATCTATAATCCAAATTGTACCTTGTCAAGATAAGACACAAGAATATCTGAGGCACACACATAAGGTGTACCATGTTGTTTCTTATCCCCCCTTGTGTAAAGATTACACAAATTGCATGAGTCCATCATGCTCCTCAAGATGTTTGATGATAAGCAGGAGCCTCTTCCAAAGGTCCTGTTTAGTACAGTAGAACCTCCCTGTAAAGGACAACACCTAATTGCAGAACCAAAGTGTCCTTTAGGGAGAGGTGTCCTCTTACCGGAAAGTTGAAAAATAGTAAAAAAGGTAATTTTACAAATGAAAACTGTCCTTTGTAGAGAGGTGTCTGCTAGCGAGGTGTCCAATAAAGGGAGTTTCTACTGTACATCTAATTCAAGCCAAAATGTTTTCTGGAGTTGCAGATACTAAGCTACATTTTGGGCAAGTGGGGTAGATTTTGTTGTTATTTTTCTATTTTCAATGGCTTGAGATGGCCTGTTCTAAATCTTGTTTAGTGCAGTCTGAGGTTCAGAGCTACTCCTGGGGAATATAACAACACGTGGGTCACTCATCACAAACGACACTTTATTTGTACCATCCACACACAGACATGGGTATAAAATGTGCAGTTCTCTCACAGTGTAAATAGATCAACAACAACATTTAGAAGCTCTCAATAAACTGAGAAACTAGCTAGCTACAAATAAATCATTTTGTACGAGAGGAGGGGGAGGTGTAAAAAAATATATTAAAAAACACCATCAACCTCTCCTTATATTATACATAAACCTCTCTAACTTATAAAACAAATCTCAACAAAAGAAATATTTTGAATCTTCTTTGACTAAACATAATAAAACGTGTATATAAAAAAAAAACATTGTAAATAAAAATAAATCTTGCAAAAAGCATAATATAAATGTGTGACATAAAACTATAAAAATATATTATAATATATCCAAATATATATACAGTAGAACCTCCCTGTAAAGGACAACACCTATAGTTACAAAGCCAAACTGTCCTTTAGAGAAAGGGGTCTTCTTACTGGACAGTTGCTAAATAGTAAAAATGGCCATTTTGAAAAGGTAAACGCTTCTTTGTAGAGAGGTGTCCTTTAGCACGGGTGTCCTCTCATGGAGGTTCTACTGTATTTGAAAAAAAAAAAGGTAGGCAAAAGCATAGAACTATATGCAAATACATGTAATATAAAGTTGCATAACATTAGGTATTCCTTAGGTATACACAAACATAAAACCCAAAAGTTTGTAACAACAAAATGTATTCAATGGCAGATTAGATTAAAAAAAATAAAAAAACTCAGGTATCACACAAAGAGCCAAATTATATCACAAAAAAACTTTCTAAATAAAAAAAAAAAAAAGGCCGCATTAATATACAGTAAAACCCTGATAAAAAGGAACATAGAAAATAGAAAACCCTTCTTTAAACCACAACCTGAAATAATCCAAATTTTACAACACAGTAAACTATAGCTAACTGACCATGGCTATAGTGAACCACAGTTCCATTGTTATAGAAGGGGGTTAACTGTAATTTGTACGGTAGAGATCAGAGACCAATCATCATATACAAAACTGGGTCAATGGAACAAAAAATGGAATAAAGAAAGCCTTTAAAACATATCAATCCAAATATATATATAGAGGTTTCTTTCTTAATATTTCACACCAATATTGAGAGCCGGGAAGTTACAAAAAAAAGCTCCAATAGTTAAAGCAGTGTATCATGAAGACAACACTCCCTCAGATAAATCCCAACAAAATCTCTATCATGGAAGATTGGGGCAGTGAGATGAATGAAGTTATAGCTGTTGACAATGTTAGGCTGAGAGTAGACACTGCAGTTGTAAGGACACCAGTAGACAAAGATATACACCAACACACTTAAGATTGTCTACACAAGGTAATAAATCCAAATAAATTGTTATTTGGTCTTATTACCTTGTATATCTAATCTATAATCCAAATTGTACCTAATCCTTTAAGATTGTCTTTTTAGCAACACCATCTCTTTGTTTATATAGGCAATGTAAAAATACACAACACCCTCTCCATTTGTGATTATCATGAAAATTATTATTATAAAAGATGCCCCCTCCCATCTCATCATTCCTGCTGGCAAATCGACAAAGTAACAGAGCAGTATTAGGACCAGTCTACAGTGGATAGTGTGACCTCCACTTCTGGTTCATCTACCGATATGTAAATAGACTCCCTCACAGATTTGCATACCTTTCTAACCACTCACTATCTGGGAGAGTTTTCCTGGAGGAAAAACAAAATAAACATCAGGCACAATTATCTGCAATCCCAATTAACAAAAATATGCGTTATAAAAAAAGTAACTTATAAAACCACAAAAAATCATTTGCTATTTGGGACTAATGAACTATACATTGGGAATTAATTTTTTTACTTTCACAAGATGAGTTGCAATTGTAATTAGTTCATTTTTTTTTTATATGAAAAAAAATGCATATACAGTAAAACCCCGCTAAAACAAACCAGGGATATAGCAAAACTTCCCTTATAACAAACCTGAAATAATCCCATATAACAAATCATGGCTGTAGTGAACCATGGCTATAGGCATAGGCTTTAGTCCTATTGGGGTTTGCTATAGAGGGGGTTTTACTGTATATATAGATAGAGAATAAAGACAAAATAACTTTAGAGAAATATGAAAAAACTATATAAAAATAAACTATTAAACACAATGTATAGACTTGAATTTACCATGCAATGAACCAATAATCGAAAGCATAAAAAAGTTTCAAAAAAATGAATTGATAAAGAAAAAGGTAAAGCAATCATCAAAGGTTTAAATTTGAGAGAAAAAAAGGTTCAAGTATAAATATTCTAGAAGGAAAATTTACAACTCAAAACATTTGATGAACAGAATAGTTGAACCTATAAAAACAGCACAATTTGTTGGGGACTAGTTGTGAATATCAATTTACTTATTTTATCTTAGGTTACATGAAGTTTTGCTTCTCAGTGTGAATGAGAGGGAATGTTGGCATAGCGAGGCACATGCTCTTATTGCATAGCAGCCTTGAGCTAGAGAAAGTTTCAGGAAACATCATTGAAGATATCATTGTTTCTAAGGGAGCACCAAGTGGAAATTCACCCATAGAGCAACCAGGAAAATGGCTTAGTATGGAGATGACATTGTTGCATAGTGGATGGTAAAGTTGCATAGCGGATGTTGCATATATTCTCCCAACTTGGTCCAAGTAGTATAGCTTCTTTAATAATAATATTATCATTTTTCTTTCAATATTCAACATTAAAGATGTATTATGTTTGGCCTTACTAAGTAAGAGACCCTACTAAGGTGGAGAAGCACTGGTTAAGAACTTGAATCTCTATAATGTGAGGGTGATCATTCGGCCTTGATGGCAGGGTTGGCTCGGAGGTATGTAAGTAGGTCCTCCAGGTGGCAAGGGTCCAGGTAGGCGATGATGCCCTGGTCGTGTCGGCTCTCCTTCTTGTGATAGGTCAGCTGGAGGGAGGGTAGGGCATCTGGGAGAGCAGCTGGTGGGGTGGCCATGGCGTCGGCGTAGCGCACGATGCCTCCGCCGCGCGCCCGCAGTATGGCATGTGGGGCGCAGGTGTCCCAACAGAAAGTGGAGCCCTTGGTGAGTAGGTAGAGGTCGGCCTGTTGTAGGAGGACCAGGCAGAGCTTATGGCCGGCTCCCGCTGTCTGGATGACCTTGTACCTGCGGGCCAGTTTGCCGGCAAGTTCATCCTCCAAGCGGCTCAGCACCACACGTAGCCGGCTGCCGCCGCGGTACCTATCCACCTCCGGGACATAGTGACGTTTGGCAGCGCCCCAGGCCCATCTTCCCTGCCACCTGGCACACAGTCAGTGACAACTAGGGTGGTGGCAAGTGGACACTTTGTCTGTATGTTCTCTCTTTACTAAATTAGAGAATTAAAACCATTAGCTCAACCTTTTAGTTTTAAAAGGCCACACACAAAGGAGTGTGGGGGGGAGAAGTCCGACCACACCTCCCTGCGGTCCCCCCTGGACCCTTGGAATATTCGACCAAATTCTGGTTCGTTTCCAAGGTGACTAACAAGGCAACGGCACCCATTTTCCAATGAAGAGCAAGATAGTGAATATTGCTGCTGCTGTGATAGAGATGCATGGAGACATCTAAGACTCTTCTTTGGACACGACAACAACAACAACAACAAAGGAGTGTCAGTTCTCATTATCGCAGTCTTTGACTTTACCACAAGGGAAAAAAGGCCTACTTGGATCAATGAAAGAAAAACAATTTTTTTTTCTCAAAATATTTCAAATTTTATTCAAGTTTATTGTGCAATATGTTTATAAAGAGGGGGCAATCCCTCGAAATATTTCGAGAATTTTTGTTGTTTTTCACACAGATTCAGAGGTATGCCTAAAACATAAATATATTCAACCTTTTATCTAAAACTTTTAGGAAAATATCATTTTTCTCTGTATGAAACAATCCCAGTTTCAGGGAAACTCTCCATCTTTCTGTGGGGAGATTTTTCTCTAATGCCAGAGAGCTCCTGTTGCTAACTCAAACATTTGGCAAGCAACAAAGAGAGCTACTATATTTGGTAGACTGTAATAGCCTCTCAATTTCCTACAGCCTCTCATAAATCTGAAATACTTCAAGTTGGAAAATCCTTGAGTACTGTAGCCAACGTAGAGAGTGTCTCACAGAGGGTGTATGGAATACAAATTAAGGTGCAGCCAGAGGGAATTCCACATTCACATGGCAACTTAGCAAACACCACCAGCTCTATCAAATGAAGGTCACAGCTCTTGGAAGTTTCCATCAGGTTCCAAGCACCAATGTATTGCCAAGGCAGGTTGTCTTCTAGGACAGGGTAGTTACAATAAACCCAATACTTTCTTATGCAAATTAAACAATGTTCATCTTAATATATGATATTCATTTATCTTTAAAGGGATTTAGACAGGGCCAGAGAACCAATGGTTTTCACTAAAAATTAACTCCTAAGAGAGACAGGAAGAGTCCCATGATAGGTGACTTCTGAGGACAGACTTTATTAGATATCCTCTTAAAAATAAGGTTCTTAACTCACCCATCTATAATTCAACACTTCCTTTAATTCAACCAATTTTCCACTTATCAATCAGCCTATTTACTTTGATTTAACCGACTATAATTCAACCAAAAATTCTGATTGGTGTTGCATTAAAGAAGTTTTGAAGAGACTGTATACACTCTAACAAATATCTGTAAGTATGCAATATAGGAGTGCATAGAGGTGTATGCTTTAAAAGTGATGGAATACGGCTATGAAATTTCACTCAAGTATTGGTGATTCTTTATTCTGAATAACAAGCTGTACAGTAGAACCTCCATGAGAGGACACTGCTGGTTGATGACACCTCTCAACAAAGGACAGTTTTCATCACCAAAATTACCAATTAGCTGTTCTCAGGTAAGAGGACAGCTCTCTAAAGGACAATTTGTCTCTGTAACTAGGTGTTGTCTTTTACAGAGAGGTAGTTCTACTGTATCTATTAAGTTTTAACAACTTTTTCAAACTTTTAACATTGTCATTATATTTTAATCGGGCTGGCCTTCTCAGTCATCCATCATTACTTATATAACAGCCATCATGATTGGGTGAAGTAGACAAAGCCTATGTCCATAGTTCTTCTAAAATACCCATTCCAAGAGTCTAGCAATAGTATCACTATAAAAGGAAATTTCAAAAATGCAATATAACAGCGGTATGGTAGATTAAACTGGCGAAACCGCTGGGAGGTTCACCACTGATGAGCCAGACCCTCCCATTAATTTTTCCATTGCAGTAAGGGCAGTAGAAATTGTTTATTTTCAAAAAGAATCTTACGCCTTTAAAATAATTTCGAATTTAGACTGTCTTTGTCACCAAGACTGGGAGCACTACTCAGTAGCAGGCTACTGACTTTAATATGTAATGGCCATCTCTCTATGTAATGTGCAGCTGCTCCTAACATGGAGTACAGACATCCTGTATCCCTGGAGCTCTTACAGGGTACTATCAGCTGAGTCCAGGCTGTTTAGTGAGCTTGTTAGTGCTCCTCCATCTGGGCTTGGGACCAGACGGAATGATGAGCTCTACTCAGCATACCTAGTAGAAACCATCTCAAGCTCCACGGGTTCATTGATACCCTGATAGGATTGATTGGAGATAAAAAATATTACTGATATTGACATGATATCAGTGCCTTTTACTGAAAAATTATTTAGTCTTATCTTTACTTTTAGGTTGTAAATAGTGCGCAGTTTGACAAAATTAATAATATTTATGGAATAGCCTTGGCTTAATCAATGATTTACACAAAGTCAATGTCACATGTTGATGGAACAATAAGGGGGAGCCAAAATTGGAACATGTTCTGCAGAAATCAGAGTTACTTCCTTTAGAGTTTAAATGTACAATGCAGTGGAGTCTCTCATGAAAAACCATAGCTTAAAAATACTTCTAAGCTTGGTTTGTCACAGGGGGGATTTCTTATTAGAAACTCTGATAGGTCAGGCTAAGTTATGAGAAGTCTTTAAAACAAAACAGAGTCCCTTGATGAAATACCACTTCCAGAAGAGACCGGATTTAGCCCATAATTTTTAGACTGCAGTCTCCCATAGAAGACTTCTAGCCGAAAGACCCGGGCAACGCCCGTGTTTTACCCGATTGAATGTTTTGATTCAAATACTATTTGTTACAATTATAAATTGGCGCCTTAAATATATCCCTAATGATAATAGTACTTACATATGTACATAAGTATGTGTATATATATATACACCTTAATAGTACAAAATCTACATACCTATACTTTCGATATTTGCGGACCTATAATGAGGTATTGTTAACAATAGATTATTTAAGGAGCGACCCGCTCCAACACAATAGTTACAAAACAACAAAGCGAGTGGGGGGGGGGCAAAGGTGGCGTGATCGTAGCCAACCAATAGGAGAGCGCCATTCCAAAAAAAAAGCAAACGGTGACAGAGATGAAAAAGAATTGATGACGCTCGTAACTGTATATAGAATACTGTATGTACAACCAGCATGGGTGTGAGTGAAAGTTAAAAAAAAAAGAAAAGTTACTCGTTGCCTCCAGGAAGCAGCTGGCAGAAGGGCTGGTTGACCACTCCAATAAGCGGGACCCCGGACCTCGTGTCAAACACACCAATGAGAACACTGACACATCGCAGTCCGCTGAGAGGAATGCCAAAGTTGTCAACGACGTCTTTGCCGGAGATGTACTCATTGGTGCCATCTGTAACACACTCAACCATCTTGTTTACTGAACAAAAACTGCTCTCCATCTTTATCTATGACTGTCTGAACTTGTGAGAAAATGTGAGACATCGATTGTTCCCTGATCTAAATGATTTAACTCTCTTACATCAGCCACTTTCTCTATATAACTTTTATGAACTCTGTCGATTAATACATGTAAATTTGATAAGGTACAAATTTGGATTATAAACACAAGGTAATAAGACCAAATCCAAATAAATAAATAGTGTGTGATGTTTCGGTAACAACGCTGTTACTGAAACATCACACACTATTTATTTATTTGGATTTGGTCTTATTACCTTGTGTTTACAAAGTAAATTTGTAAATATTCAATTCAAAGTTCTAATTTGTTTGTTTGTTTTGCTTGTTGGCAATGTAATAGGCACAAATATTTCAATATTTTTTTACAAATTATCTTCTCTATGGTAAGGGAGGACACTTCTCCCTAAAGTAGACTTCTTCTTTCTTATCTCCACTCAATCATATCAGGGTATCTTTGTGCCTGTAGAGTGTGAGATGATGTCAGCTGGGGATGAGTAGAGCTTATCAATAGACTCGTCACTACAGTCAATGATGTGATAAAGCACAATTTGGATTATAGATTACTAGACGAATGGCCCGGGCAACACCCGGGTTTTACCCGAGTGCGTATATATTTTAAAAACGTTTTAATTCAAATACTATTCCTTACAATTATAAATTGGCGCCATGGATGTCACTCTTGTGAAACGTCCCGTTCCAAACTGTGTGTTTTTAAAATGTTTTAATTAAAATACTATTCGTTACAATTATAAATTGGCGCCGTGGATGTCTCTCTTGTGAAACGTCCCGCCCCAAACTGTGTGTGTCTTGAAAATATAAAAATAAAAATGTGAATTTTCATAAAGATTTCATCATGTCGATTTTTTTTTTTGCATTTCACCTACTAAATCGATAGAGATAATTACATTTGCAACATGAACTTAGGTATATTGACTAAATAGAAAACTGCATAGTAATAAAGATCATTTTTTAAAGGCACCATATTGTTTTTTTTTTCAATAAAATCGAAACAAAAATTAACGATAAATAACGATAATTGCCTTAAAAAAAAGAAACATTCGCGGTGATTTTGTCTTGCATTCGTTTATACAATTATTATATACGAATGACCCGGGCAACGCCCGGGTTTTACCCCGATTAAATGCTTTTATTCAAATACTATTCGTTACAATTATAAATTGGCGCCGTGGATGTCATTCTTGTATAATATATAAATGAGTTTTAAAAATTGTAAAAAAAAAAAAAAAAAATGCATCGGCCGGGAATCGAACCCGGGCCGCCCGCGTGGCAGGCGAGCATTCTACCACTGAACCACCGATGGTTATGAAAAATCCCATCCGTGAGCTTCAGACAGACAAACAAACAGACAGAATAAGGCAAATATATTATAGATTATAGACACAAGAAAATAAGACCTAATCCAAATAGTTTAATTATTAAATTATTCATATTAAACTAATTAAAAATATATAATTTATATTAAACTTATATAACTAATATATATAACTATTATATAAACTAATATTAAATTATTTGGATTAGGTCTTATTTTCTTGAGTCAATGATGTGGTTTGGGGTTGCAGGTTGACGCTTAGTACATAGTGGGAAAACCCTGCAACCATTCTGATAAGTCATTGTCCATAGATGACCAGACTGGAAATCAAGGAATGCTGTTCTAAAGGACACTTTTGGCTCTGCAATTAGGTATTGGCGTGGAGAGATGAGAATCCGGAGAGAAACGGGTGTTGTCAACAACAGTAGACTCACCAATAGGGTCAATCCATATCCCTATATTAGACAGTGAGAGATCTGCGATGGAGCAGTCAACGGTGGGTTCCACGTCCACGGTGGAGTACACGGCATTGGTCAGCAGTTTGGCCACTGTGATGTCTCCATTCAGCACCTCCAGGAGACAACGGAAGGTCTTGTCTTGGTCCGCAGACACCTCCAGCGTCACAGTCTGCTGGAGCAGGTTGGTGAACTGGTTGGACTCTTCCCCGTAGATCTTTGGGCCCAGGATGGGAAACTGGCCAACAAACACTTCAGTGGTCAAACACAAGGAAAATGAGACCAAATCCAAATAAATAAATAGTGTGTAACGTTTTGGTAACAGCGTTGTTACCATCTTCAGACAAAAGTACTGAATGTACATTGTGTCTTGCCTTCTTTTTTTTTACTCTTTTACTGCCCTATGTTAAGAGGACACCTCTGCCCAAAGGAAACTTTGGCTCTGAAATTGGGTGTTGAACTTTACAGACAGTACTTTTGTCTGAAGATGGTAACAACGCTGTTACAGAAATGTCACACACTATTTATTTATTTGGATTTGGTCTTATTACCTTGTGTTTAAGGATAGTATAAGTTTATTTTATGTTAAAGAGAAATATTCACAAGCTTAAATACCTTCATTTCCTATAATAAAATATTAGTCTGGAAGATTACAGAGATGTGACAGGGTGAAGTAGTGATGGCATCTTGGAGCTGACAATACAACAGCTTGCAAGAGATGACAAGGCAGCTCTGTGGATGACATTCCACATATCCCAGCTGTTTGAACTACCTCACTCCTACTTCTTGGGTTACAAGCAATGCCCATATTTAATTAACACTAGCCACTTGCCCGTTGTACATATGGAACTACTGTGCCAGTCTTATTATCAAATAAAGTAGAACTAGCTCTCTGTAAAGTTCAATTTCAGAGCCAAAGTTTCCTTTGGGGAGAGGTGTCCTCTTACCAGAGGGCAGTAAAAGAGTAAAAAAAAAGGCATTATAAGACACAATTTGGATTATAGATTAGAACTACAAGCGAAAAAAAAGACAAAATACAAATAAATTAATAGTGGGTGACAGTTTCGGTAACAGCGTTGTTATCATCCTCAGACAAAAGACTAAATAATTATTTTGGCAAATGAAATCTATCCTTGATAAGGCACAATTTGGATTATAGATTATAAAAACAAGGTAAAAGACCAAAAATAAATAGTGTGTGACATTTTGGTAACAGCGTTGTTACCATCTTCAGACAAAAGCACTGAATATGGTAACAACGCTGTTACCGAAACCTCACACACTATTTATTTATTTGGATTTGGTCTTATTACCTTGTGTTTGAAATCTATCCTTTGTAGAGAGGTTTCTTCTAGATAGAGTGTCCTCTCTCATGGAGGTTGGTTCTACTGTAATAATATTTATTATCATTATATTATATATTAATTCCATCATTCTTGGTACCAGGTAGAAAACCCCAAAAAACAGACCCTCCAACTAAACAGAAGGGAGTCGACACAGTTGACCAGATGGAAATCTGGTCACCTGCGCCCTCTAGTCTATAAAGAGGGAGCCAAAAGCTTCCCCATGTACACTAGGTGCAAAACCAAAGAGGCCACTCCCCAACATATACTAAATTGTAAAACAACACTTGAAGTTACACCGCATGAGTTTCTTTTCAATGAAAAATCAAAATTTATTTCAAGGTGAAATATGGACTATTTCTAACCTTTTTGGATGAGGGAAGTTCCCATCCCTGGACACTTTTATTTTTCCGTTCATCATTACTCTTCATAATTCACCCTTTCATACCTCATCCAAAAAGGTTAGAAATAGTCAATATTTCACCTTGAAATAAATTTTGATTTTTCATTGAAAAGAAACTCATGCGGTGTAACTTCAAGTGTTGTTTTACAATCACAGGCCGCAGTGTATTATATAATATACTAAATTGTATTGGAAAGGACAAGAGATCCCTGTACAGAGAACCAAGAAGAGTTCTTGAGCTTCTTTATGAGCACAACCTCTAAGATTTTGTCTAATTTTGACTAAAAGGATAAGTAAAAAAATATATTTTAGTTTTGCACATTACCATTAGTGATATTTTTTAAAGGAAAACTTTGTTATGGAGGAGAATATATGCTAAGTTTATTATCTTTGGAGAAGATTGCTAAAGGATTGCTTAAGGAAGTTGTACCTTTTAGCATCTTTTCTTCTTCTTCTTTCTTATCTCTTAAATGAGGGTCAGGAGCCCTCCTCCTCCATCTGCTGAAGGCCTGTCTTTTCTCAGTATTTTGAAGCCCTTTACCTTAAAAAGGTGGTTGGGCTTAAGCTTGGTTTCTTGCAGACAAATGATATTAGCACTTTTGGAATCCGCCAGTGATAATATCTCGTCCAGTTTAACCTTGCACCTTTTAGCATGAATATCGGGATTCAGCTAAAAACTCTGAAATTTATTATTTTTTAAGGAGACAAAGGAAACGGAGGCAATTTTTTTTTCACACTTGGTTATCTCATGTGTCTTCAATAAAGGTCACTGTAATATCTTTCAGAGTTATTGTCTGAATCCAGATATATACATGCTGAAAGGTAAAACTTCCTTAAGTATTGTATGTATATCGGGATTCAGACAATAACTCTGCAAGATATTACAGTGACCTTTATAGAAGACACACAAGATAACCAAGTGTGAACAAAATTGCTTCTGTCTCAATAAAAATTTTTTTTTTTTAAATAGATGACTCAGACATCAAAGACTTTTCCATTTCATTTGTCCATGAGTATATATACTAGAAATACGTCCCTGTAGAAGACAACACCTAGTTGCAGAGCCAAAAGAGAGGTGTCCTCTTAAGGGAAGGCTGGTTAAACCATTTGGTTTTCAACCACTACGACCCGGGTTCGATTCCCGCATTGGACACTTTTTTCTCTTAAAAAAAAAAAAAATTTAAATGCTCCAATGGCCCCCCCGATTCTTGCAAAAGTCCAACCCCACCAGCGAGTGCAAGTAACCAAACGGGGCTCTGGCACATTTGTAAGTGCAAAGTCGAACTGCTTTCACATGTGTAGACATGTGGTGCGCTTACAGTAAAAAAAAAAAAAAAAAGCAGTCGCCTTCTTCTACCTACCATGATTATCATGGCCTGTACAAGGCCACCTGTACTAATTTAACCCTTTACGCGCCACGCAACGATCTATCGACTTTAGCCTAGGTTTGCACAACGGCCATTGCCACGATTCATCGACGCGGGAAAAAAGTGGGGTTAGGGCAATTTTTTTCCCCCATTTTCGTATTCTCTTGTTTCCTCTAGTTACTATAGTCTATAATTTAACTTTTGCTGTAAGAAAATATCTGATTCTACTTATCCCAATCTTTATATAGCGATGTCAGAAAGTGGTGAAGAAACTGAAATTTATCAACTTAGCTCTGATGAACTCACTTCCGATTCTACAGAAGATTTAGACATTTCCACTCCAACTGGGAGTGAATATGGTGACCATAATTCCTCAAGAATATGGGTAAGAACATATTCCCCTTCTACTTTTCCCAAACCCTTTATTTTTTCCGAAAGAACTGGGCCCCAACACTGTCCTTCAACTTTGAAAAAACCAATCGATTATTTTTTTCTCTTCTTTTCAATAGATTTATTCAGAGATTTTGCGAGATTTACAAATAAATATGTGAAGGAATACTTGAAAGATAATATCGCAACTTTACCTTCACATTCCAGGCTACAAAAATGGAAAGAAATAACCACAAATGAAATGATGGCATTCTTTGGAATCATTTTCAACATGGGTCTGAATCCCAAGAATCAAATAATGAATTACTGGAGTAAAGAAAGATGTTTTAGACAAAATTGGTTTCCTGATGTTATGTCTAGGAACCGTTTTGAGCTAATTTATTCTTTCTTTACTACCTGTGATTCATATAAAATGCCTAAACACGCTGACCCTAAATATGACCCCACTTTGAAATATAGAGACTTGATAAATCATGTAAACTTCAAATTTTTATATTATTATAAGCCCACTCAACATCTAAGTATTGATGAAAGTCTGGTGTGTCTGAAAAATCGTACCAGATTATTGCAATACATGCCAAACAAACATCATGGCCGCTTTGGAATAAAACTCTGGATGTTGTGTGAGGCTAGAACTGGATACTGTCTCCAGTTTTATGTATATAAAGGTAGATTAAGCGAAATATCTAAAAGTCTATCTGATGATGTACCAATGAAACTCCTTACCGACACAAATATGATAGGAAGGGGTTATCATGTTGTAATGGATAACTTCTTCACCAGTGTGGACCTTGCCAAAGACCTAGCTGGTAAACAGACCTATCTGACTGGAACTATACGGTCCAATCGTAGAGGCTACCCCAAAACTTTGAAAAGAGCCTCCCTACATGTAGATGAAGTCATCTATATGAAAAGTGATATGCAGCTAGCAGCAGCATACAAAGAAAAAGCTAAACGAAAATCAATAAACTTCCTGAGCACCTATTGTGATGCCGTTTCAGAGACCAAACCTGGTAGTTCAAGAGACCCCCATCATTTATATCCTCAGGTCAAAACCGTCTATGATAAATACATGGGCGGTGTTGACCTGAGTGATATGATGATGTACTGCTATATGGACGAGAGAAAGGGCCGTAAACATCACAGAAAGGTTGTCATAAACATAATACACAGAGCTCTTCTGAACTCCTACATCCTATACAGTCAACATTCAAGTGATTCTCCCAAGCTGACCAGGCAGAAATACCAGGTCTCAGTGATAAATAGCCTTGTAGAGGGCACTATCAAGGGATCTACTTCATCAGCAACCACCAGCAGCAATATTCAATTGGAAAAATTGACCGAGAAAAAGGAACGACAGTGCGTTGAGTGTAGGATTCGAGGAGAGAAAAGAAGATCCAGAACTATTTGTTCTGGGTGTAAAATGGGATTGCATGGAGTATGCGCGCTGAATCACCATTGTAAATGAAGAGGAATCTTTGTACATAAATTTTAATCCGAGTGAAATATTTTGTATCTCTTACCTTTATACCTGCTATTTGAATTTAAATTATCTGTTTTATTTTGTTATTTTTTTCTTGTAAATATGCCGATCAATAACTAAATGTATATAGCAAATACAATTATTTTAGCCATTCAATTTTGAAGAACAATGTTTCTAGATAATAAAATCATTTTGTTTTTCAATATTGAAAAGTGTTTCTTGGAGTTATGAGGAAACAAGAAGAACAGTGCAGAGGAAACAATTGTGCGAACAAAAGGTGATGGCGGATTACGTCACGCCGGCACTTCCGGCGGTGGCGCTTATAGGGTTAACTGATAGTTCAGATCCTTTGAGGTGTCAAATTAAAGAGACTGTACACCAATACCTCGCTTTGCGTCGTTTCAATTTGCGTCGTGTTTTTTTGGAACGTAACCCCCGATGCAAAGCGAAGTATGGGTGTACTTATATATATGTTTGTGTATAGATGGCAGAAAGAGTGCCATTAGCAACATTCATTTACATGATCAGGAAGTGATCATTCATTATATTGCCCTAATCCTTTTCTTTCATCTATATTCTCTAACTCTTTTTAAAATAAACACAAGGTAATAAGACCAAATAAATAGTGTGTTTTATTACCTTGTGTTTATAATCTATAATCCAAATTGTACCTTATCATTAAAATAAATAAAAGTAAATTACCGTTACAAACTTCCATCTCAAAAAGGTCTGCAGAAGATGAAGAACATCAAAAGTATAAAGCAGTAATTACTAAACTGAACATTCCAAGTTATTAAAAGATATAACTTTCATAGAGTAAAATTATATAAAGAACAATAAATATAATTTAATATATATATATACCATGAAACTATACTTTTGGACCTTATCATTTATTAGTGTAGCTTAAAATTTTCAAATGATTATGTATAGTTAAGGTGTATTTATGCTGCATATAACATGTTCAAAAATATAAATTAGTGTTTTTTTTAATGCATAAATTTATCTGAATTTTATTCAAACCCCAAAGATATTGCTGAATATTTTGGATGTTTGAAGTTGTGAATTTTACATTTAAAATGAATTTGAATTATATGCAAAGAACATTTGGTTTCCTGTATCATGTATATTAAGGTAATTATTTCTTATATGCAAAGTGCAAAAATTGTAAAGTGCTATAAAAAGTGGTTTTTTATATAGAAAGAAAGTTTTGAAGTGTTGTGTTTAAAAAAAATAGATTTACCTTTTCGCTTAGTTCGTGTCGGACCATTTCCTGAATCAAAACATCTGCCAATGTCTTGAAATCTTTGAAGCATCGTCTGTTTGTGACTATTTCTGACTTTTCCTCAACTAATAGTTCGAAAAGTTCCTTTCTTGCTCGGCACTCTCTGCTAATATATGCGGCCTTTTCTGAAAGTTTTATTAGAATTTTAAGAAACTCGTCAACTTCAACATTTTCAGCCATCTTATATTGCCCGGATTAAATTTTGATCGAAAAGCAGATGTATGTTTACAAACTAACGCAAGCGCCCTATCAAAGAAGTAAAAAATGATTTACTTCTTTATTTACTTTTTTAATAAAAATTAACAAATAATTGCTGAGCGCTTTTTAAATTTTAAATATTAAAATTCACTGTATACATTTTCAATTATTAAATTTTATTATTATTGTCCAAATACATTGGTAAGCTTTTATATTTTTCTGTTTAGGTAAAAAAAAAATCAATAAATTAATAAAAGTCAATAAATTTCATCCAAAAATATAAACATCAAAATTCGACCATTTGCCAAGCAAAAAAAAATGAGTAACTATAATAGACCATTTAGAGGACCTTCTCCGAATAATTCTAGGTTTAATTCACCCACAAATTACGACAGATCAGGCGGCAATTTTCACGGAACACCACATCGCCAAAACTCTCCGCGTAATCATTGGCAAGGTGCCTCACCATATAGAGGAAATTCACCATATAATCAACAAAATAATTGGCAATCTCCACGATTTTCAGGTCCAAGATCATCTACACCAAGAAGTGACGATTCATTTAATAAATCAAGGCGGTTTGCTTCACCTGGGAATTATAATCAAGATAATTCATTTAATTCATCAAGAAATTCGTATACCCATCAA
>CP092875.1:90848988-90859564 GCA_030710605.1 Cordylochernes scorpioides | reverse complement strand
GTTACAAACTTCCATCTCAAAAAGGTCTGCAGAAGATGAAGAACATCAAAAGTATAAAGCAGTAATTACTAAACTGAACATTCCAAGTTATTAAAAGATATAACTTTCATAGAGTAAAAAAAAAAAAAATTATAAAGAACAATAAATATAATTTAATATATATATATACCATGAAACTATACTTTTGGACCTTATCATTTATTAGTGTAGCTTAAAATTTCCAAATGATTATGTATAGTTAAGGTGTATTTATGCTGCGCATATAACATGTTCAAAAATATATATTAGTGTTTTTTTAATGCATAAATTTATCTGAATTTTATTCAAACCCCAAAGATATTGCTGAATATTTTGGATGTTTGAAGTTGTGAATTTTACATTTAAAATGAATTTGAATTATATGCAAAGAACATTTGGTTTCCTGTATCATGTATATTAAGGTAATTATTTCTTATATGCAAAGTGCAAAAATTGTAAAGTGCTATAAAACGTAGTTTTTTATATAGAAAGAAAGTTTTGAAGTGTTGTGTTTAAAAAATATAGATTTACCTTTTCGCTTAGTTCGTGTCGGACCATTTCCTGAATCAAAACATCTGCCAATGTCTTGAAATCTTTGAAGCATCGTCTGTTTGTGACTATTTCTGACTTTTCCTCAACTAATAGTTCGAAAAGTTCCTTTCTTGCTCGGCACTCTCTGCTAATATATGCGGCCTTTTCTGAAAGTTTTATTAGAATTTTAAGAAACTCGTCAACTTCAACATTTTCAGCCATCTTATATTGCCCGGATTAAATTTTGATCGAAAAGCAGATGTATGTTTACAAACTAACGCAAGCGCCCTATCAAAGAAGTAAAAAATGATTTACTTCTTTATTTACTTTTTTAATAAAAATTAACAAATAATTGCTGAGCGCTTTTTAAATTTTAAATATTAAAATTCACTGTATACATTTTCAATTATTATAAATTTTATTATTATTGTCCAAATACATTGGTAAGCTTTTATATTTTTCTGTTTAGGTAAAAAAAAAATCAATAAATTAATAAAAGTCAATAAATTTCATCCAAAAATATAAACATCAAAATTCGACCATTTGCCAAGCAAAAAAAATGAGTAACTATAATAGACCATTTAGAGGACCTTCTCCGAATAATTCTAGGTTTAATTCACCCACAAATTACGACAGATCAGGCGGCAATTTTCACGGAACACCACATCGCCAAAACTCTCCGCGTAATCATTGGCAAGGTGCCTCACCATATAGAGGAAATTCACCATATAATCAACAAAATAATTGGCAATCTCCACGATTTTCAGGTCCAAGATCATCAACACCAAGAAGTGACGATTCATTTAATAAATCAAGGCGGTTTGCTTCACCTGGGAATTATAATCAAGATAATTCATTTAATTCATCAAGAAATTCGTATAGCCCATCATCCACAAACTACTCTCCCCGAGGAAATAGCCCATATTATAATAATACACCTCGCGGAAACAGATCATGGAATTCAGGAAGAAATTCAAGTTTTTCAAAATATGAAAGAGGAAAGGTAAGACACATTTATCTTCTGGTTGTTTTCCCGTTTGGTATTTTTTCACCAAGACATTTGAGAACTTGAAACAAATACAATGAGGTATGATAGAAATACCAAGATTAAACCCAAATATGTAGTAGTTTTGACATGTTCAATCACAGAGGCCACTGCCTATGTTTATCCTATTCCAAAATTGGAAAATAATGGTTGTTGGTGACCATCAAGTCGACTTTTGGTGACTATATGGACAAACATTCTCCAGTTTGATCTGTTAGTGACCATTAAGTAGACTTTTGGTGACTATATGGACAAATATTCTCTAATTTGATCTGTTAGTGACCATCAAGTCAACTTTTGGTGACTATATGGACAAATTTTCTCCAATTTGATATGTTGGTGACCATCAAGTCAACTTTTGGTGACTATATGGACAAACATTCTCCAGTTTGATCTGTTAGTGACCATCAAGTCAACTTTTGGCGACTATATGGACAAATATTCTCCAGTTTGATCTGTTAGTGTCCATCAAGTTAACTTTTGGTGACTATATGGACAAATATTCTCCAATTTGATATGTTAGTGTTCATCAAGTCAACTTTTGGTGACTATATGGACAAACATTCTCCAGTTTGATCTGTTAGTGACCATCAAGTCAACTTTTGGTGACTATATGGACAAATATTCTCCAGTTTGATCTGTTAGTGACCATCAAGTCAACTTTTGGTGACTATATGGACAAACATTCTCCAGTTTGATCTGTTAGTGACCATCAAGTCAACTTTTGGTGACTATATGGACAAACATTCTCCAGTTTGATCTGTTAGTGACCATCAAGTCAACTTTTGGTAACTATATGGACAAATAATCTCCAGTTTGATCTGTTAGTGTTCATCAAGTCAACTTTTGGTGACTATATGGACAAATATTCTCCAGTTTGATCTGTTAGTGACCATAAAGCAACTTTTGGTGACTATATGGACAAATATTCTCCAGTTTGATCTGTTAGTGTTCATCAAGTCAACTTTTGGTGACTATATGGACAAATATTCTCCAGTTTGATCTGTTAGTGTTCATCAAGTCAACTTTTGGTGACTATATGGACAAATATTCTCCAGTTTGATCTGTTAGTGTTCATCAAGTCAACTTTTGGTGACTATATGGACAAATATTCTCCAGTTTGATCTGTTAGTGACCATCAAGTCAACTTTTGGTGACTATATGGACAAATATTCTCCAGTTTGATCTGTTAGTGACCATCAAGTCAACTTTTGGTGACTATATGGACAAATATTCTCCCGTTTGATCTGTTAGTGACCATCAAGTCAACTTTTGGTGACTATATGGACAAATATTCTCCAGTTTGATCTTTAAGTGACCATCAAGTTAACTCTTGGTGACTATATGGACAAATTTTCTCCAATTTGATATGTTGGTGACCATCGAGTAGACTTTTGGTGACTATATGGACAAATATTCTCCAGTTTGATATGTTGGTGACCATCAAGTAGACTTTTGGTGACTATATGGCCAAATATTCTCTAATTTGATCTGTTAGTGACCATCAAGTCAACTTTTGGTGGCTATATGGACAAATATTCTCCAATTTTATCTGTTAGTGTTCATCAAGTCAACTTTTGGTGACTATATGGACAAGCATTCTCCAGTTTGATCTGTTAGTGACCATTAAGTAGACTTTTGGTGACTATATGGACAAATATTCTCCAATTTGATATGTTGGTGACCATCGAGTAGACTTTTGGTGACTATATGGACAAATATTCTCCAGTTTGATATGTTGGTGACCTTCAAATCAACTTTTGGTGATTATATGGACAAATATTCTCCAGTTTGATATGTTGGTGACCATCGAGTAGACTTTTGGTGACTATATGGACAAATATTCTCCATTTTTATCTGTTAGTGACCATCAAGTCAACTTTTGGTGACTATATGGACAAATATTCTCCAATTTGATCTGTTAGTGTCCATCAAGTCAACTTTTGGTGACTATATGGACAAATATTCTCCAATTTGATCTGTTAGTGTCCATCAAGTCAACTTTTGGTGACTATATGGACAAACATTCTCCAGTTTGATCTGTTAGTGACCATCAAGTCAACTTTTGGTGACTATATGGACAAATATTCTCCAATTTGATCTGTTGGTGTCCATCAAGTCGACTTTTGGTGACTATATGGACAAATATTCTCCAGTTTGATCTGTTCGTGACCATCAAGTCAACTTTTGGTGACTATATGGACAAACATTCTCCAGTTTGATCTGTTAGTGTCCATCAAGTCAACTTTTGGTAACTATATGGACAAATATTCTCCAGTTTGATCTGTTAGTGACCATCAAGTCGACTTTTGGTGACTATATGGACAAATATTCTCCAATTTTATCTATTAGTGTTCATCAAGTCAACTTTTGGTGACTATATGGATAAACATTTTCCAGTTTGATCTGTTAGTGACCATCAAGTCAACTTTTGGTGACTATATGGACAAATATTCTCCAATTTGATCTGTTGGTGTCCATCAAGTCGACTTTTGGTGACTATATGGACAAATATTCTCCAGTTTGATCTGTTAGTGACCATCAAGTCAACTTTTGGTGACTATATGGACAAATATTCTCCAATTTTATCTATTAGTGTTCATCAAGTCAACTTTTGGTGACTATATGGATAAACATTTTCCAGTTTGATCTGTTAGTGACCATCAAGTCAACTTTTGGTGACTATATGGACAAATATTCTCCAATTTGATCTGTTAGTGACCATCAAGTCAACTTTTGGTGACTATATGGACAAACATTCTTCAATTCGATCTGTTAGTGACCATCAAGTCAACTTTTGGTGACTATATGGACAAATATTCTCCAATTTGATCTGTTAGTGACCATCAAGTCAACTTTTGGTGACTATATGGACAAACATTCTTCAATTCGATCTGTTAGTGACCATCAAGTCAACTTTTGGTGACTATATGGACAAACATTCTTCAATTTGATCTGTTAGTGACCATCAAGTCAACTTTTGGTGACTATATGGACAAATATTCTTCAATTTGATCTGTTAGTGACCATCAAGTCAACTTTTGGTGACTATATGGACAAATATTCTCCAATTTGATCTGTTAGTGACCATCAAGTCAACTTTTGGTGACTATATGGACAAATATTCTCCAATTTGATCTGTTAGTGACCATCAAGTCAACTTTTGGTGACTATATGGACAAACATTCTCCAGTTTGATCTGTTAGTGACCATCAAGTCAACTTTTGGTGACTATATGGACAAATATTCTCCAGTTTGATCTGTTAGTGACCATCAAGTCAACTTTTGGTGACTATATGGACAAATATTCTCCAGTTTGATATGTTGGTGACCATCGAGTAGACTTGTGGTGACTATATGGACAAATATTCTCCAATTTGATCTGTTAGTGACCATCAAGTCAACTTTTGGTGACTATATGGACAAACATTCTTCAATTCGATCTGTTAGTGACCATCAAGTCAACTTTTGGTGACTATATGGACAAATATTCTCCAGTTTGATCTGTTAGTGACCATCAAGTCAACTTTTGGTGACTATATGGACAAATATTCTCCAGTTTGATATGTTGGTGACCATCGAGTAGACTTGTGGTGACTATATGGACAAATATTCTCCAGTTTGATCTGTTAGTGTTCATCAAGTCAACTTTTGGTGACTATATGGACAAATATTCTCCAGTTTGATCTGTTAGTGTTCATCAAGTTAACTTTTGGTGACTATATGGAAAAATATTCTCCAATTTGATCTGTTAGTGACCATCAAGTCAACTTTTGGTGACTATATGGACAAATATTCTCCAATTTGATCTGTTAGTGACCATCACTTGCCTCATTTCCTAATATATATTTAAACATAAGATATATTCAGAGCTGCAACAAAAATGTTAAACACTTCTATTAATACAATATAATGCGGCTTATGATTGTAGAACGACATTTGAAAATTATCCCGCATGTGTTTCTTTTGAACGAAAAATCGAAATTTATTTTAAGGAGAAATAACGATTATTTCTAACCTTAGGGATGAAGTATGAAAGGATGAATTGTGAAGAGTAATGATAAACGGAAAAATAAAAGTGTACAAATATGGGAATCGAACCCACAGTGTTCCGCTTACCGGGCAGATGCCATGTCCACCAGGCCACTTCTATTAATGTGAAAAAAAAAAAATTAGGACAAAATCAAAATTGGTCTTTCTAGATACACCCATACCTCGCTTTGCGTAGGGGTTACGTTCCAAAAAAACACGACGCAAAGTGAAAATATGTGAAGGCGCAATCAAAAACAAAGATGTTGCCATATTTTAGGAAAAAAAAATTAAAAAAAATTAAAGACTTGAATCCAAAACAATGCAACTTCGAAAATGTAATGACGCACAGTGAAAATCAGTAAAAATTAAGCAGCAACGAAACTTTAAAAAAAACGCAAAACGAAACGACGCAAAGCGAGGTATTGGTGTATATAAAAAATGGTATTTGTCCAAAATGCTTAATAATTAAAATCAACGCATAGTTTATATTTATTCCAATGGCGCAAGCCATCAGCAACTCTCAGTTTGACAATTAGGGGGAATGCCTTTTTTTTTTAATCTAAAATTTATAAAAGAAAATAAGACCTAATCCAAATAATTTATTAGTGTGCGACGTTTCAGCAACAACATTATAATCTATAATACAAATTGTACTTTATCATAATCTTAAATTTGTTTTACAAATTATCATTTTTTATATATATGGTAAAAAGCACAATTTGGATTATAGATTAGAAACACAAGATAATAAGACCAAATCTAAATAAATATTTATTTGGTTTTGTTCTTATTACCTTTTTTTTTTTCTAATAAAAAAGGGACAAAATTTCAGTATCATTGTCAGGCCGGCATTCATAGTTTTTTATGAGACACATCGTCCAGAGAAAAGTTTTTTTTTCTTCTTTCTTTCTTATCTCCAATCACACACAATTCTATCACACTGCAAATGACGTCTGTTCCTCATGTCAGAGGCGGCCATTTCTTTTGGAGCTAAGTCGGCCTGCCACTGAGTAGTACTCCCAGTCTTAATGACAAAGGCAGACGCAATCTACTTCACCCAGTGTGAAGATAAGAAAGAAGAAGAAGACAATTCTATCAGGGTATCAACGAGCCTGTAGAACTTGAGATGATGTTTGTGGCTGGGGATGCCGAGTTCAATGGATGACCCAATTACAGTCAATGATGTGGGGTTGAATATTGCACTCAGTGTGTAGTGCTTGAGTATTTTTATTTTAAAATTTCAGTAATCTTTGAGTAATTTTTATTTCTTTTTGCTTATCCCTAGTACACGTGGTACAGGCCATGATAATCATGGTGGGTAGTTAGCGACTGCTTTTACTGTAAGCGCACCACATGTCTACACATGTGTAAAGCAGTTCGACTTTGCACTTACAAATGTGCCAGAGCCCCGTTTGGTTACTTGCACTCGCTGGTGGGGTTGGACTTTTACAAGAATCGGGGACCATTGGAGCACTTTTTTTTTTTTTTAAACAGAAAAAAAGTGTCCAATGCTGGAATCGAACCCGGGTCGTAGTGGTCGAAAACCAAACGGTTTAACCAGCCTTCCACCGGCCCCTTCATTGAGTAACAAATGTCCAATATAGGGGGGCGATTAGTTCAACAGAAACTGTTGGGAGGGTTGATTAGTGATGAGCCAGGCCTTCCTAACATTCAGTGAGTTGAGAGGTGTCACCACCGTGATCATAGTAGAAGACTAAGAGAACCAATTAACCCGACCAGAGAACTTGGTTAATTGAAGCTACCCGTTCTCAAGGAGAGATCTGGCTAACTGCCAGTCTGTGAGCGGCCATTCTCCAAGTCTCTGTGTCAGCTGTGTGACAACCAAACTGGACACTTCTCTATGCAAATTGGAGTGAATATCCGCAGAGTACAAAGTCTGGTTAAGCTAGAGAAGAACCTCCAATCAGGGACCATGTTAAAGAATAAGGAATATTCTTCCTGGTCTCTCAACAATTCACTTCTTTGAAATAACACAATTTCCACTTTAAATTTCCATTTTGAAATAACACAATTTCCAGTTTGAAATAACACAATTTCCACTTTAAAGAACCACAATGTTCCAGTCGTATCAATCCGTAGGTTTGCTGCCAACGGATGGCTATAGTGACAATTCATTAGGTAGACTTGTGCCAGAGGCTAGAAAGTCAACAAAGGAAGACAATATGTAAATAGGTAACGACAGATATATACATTGGTGGAGAGATATAACAACCTCTGTGTGTCTTCTTGTTATCTTTCCTTTTGTTTTTTTGTCATGCACGCGATATTCTTCCTGCTGAACTGCAGAAATGGCACGGCAAAGTGTTGGAATATTTAATCTTATAAAAAAAAAAAAATATATATATATAGTGTAAAAACTATATAACAAAATTATAACAGTGATTCCAAATTTAAAACTAAAGGAGCAGACTGATAAGAATGATAACTCATATCAAGTAGATTTGATTAGATTAGCAAGCTAAATCTAAATTAATTATAATAATAAATAGTTGTTTAATTTTATAGTCCAGTTTTGTTTTAAAATTATCTTCACTATTTTGATCAATTAAATTTAAATTATAAAATTTGTAAATAGTTATTATTTAGTAGAGAGAGAGAGAAAAAAAAAAAAAAAAACTAAATAATAACTATTTACAAATTTTATAATTTAAATTTAATTGATCAAAATAGTGAAGATAATTTTAAAACAAAACTGGACTATAAAATTAAACAACTATTTATTATTATATATATATATATTCTGTGAGATTGGATATGATGATAACCTAATAAAAAGTTGTTGTTGTTAAAAAGTGACTAACAAAACTTGATTAAAAAATATATAGCCACTGTTCAAATCAATAAGCTTGAGGGATTTAAAGAGACTCATCCCTCAAGCTTATTGATTTGAACATTCTATTAAGGGATTAGCCTATTAAATATATAGCCACTATTATCTTTTGTATTTATTGTGTTTTCTTATTGTAATGTATGTATAATAAATAATACATTTAAAAGAAGAAGTCTGTCAATCATCAATAAAACAACACAAAGTCTCTTATGAGAGATCTTAGTATAAAAACACGGATACTCTATCAGGCCAAGTCATGAGGAGTCTTTCAACCTAGACAGAGTGGTTGTAGACTTGTTTGTCTGCTATGGTTCCTCATGGGAGACTACTGTACTACAAGTAGACACAAATCAGTCAGTAATTCAGAGAAAAGCTTGTTACATATTATAGACTACACCCATACCTCGCTTTGCTTCGGGGTTACGTTCCAAAAAAACACGACGCAAAGTGAAAATATGTGAAGGCGCATTCAAAAACAAAAGGTGTTGCCATAGTTTAGGAAAAAAAATTAAAGACTCGAATCCAAAACAACGCAACTTCGAAAATCTAACGACGCACAGTGAAAAATCAGTAAAAATTAAGCAGCGACGCAACTTCGAAAAAAACGCAAAATGAGGTATTGGTGTAGACACAAATCTCTCATCAGTCAGTAATTCAGGAGAAAAACTTGTTACCTATTATAGACTACTTTAAACTGTCCTAAAATCTTAGGACAGTCTATGGTCTGCTTAAAAACCATTTCTAAGATTCCACCCTTCTGTGCCAGGTATATAAGCAGAATTGTCTTATACAGTATTAGAACTCTAAAAAATCGCCTACTTCTACCCACCATGATCATCATGGCCTGTACCACGTGTACTAGGGATAAGCAAAAAAAAAAAAGAGCTCCAAAAAGTGGTCTGGTGGATTAAATTGACGAAAAAGCCGAGAGGGTTTATGACTGATGAGCCAAGCCCTCCCAAAATTTGTTTTCATTGCAGAAAGGACAGTGTAAAGTTTTAAAAAAAAGGGCATCTCCTGATTGTGTAATTAAAAGTTGCTGATGGTTTGTGCCCCATATGTCAGAATAAATATCAACTGTTTGTTGATTTTTAATTATTCCAGAATTGGCCAAATACCCATTCTTGAAAAGCTAACCGCATACATGTTTCTGGACGTTGGGCCTAAGTTTGTTTTATTTGGAAAAGAAACACTTATATTTAATGACTAGCGGATGTGTACCCGGCTTCGCCCGGGTTTTATCCGAGTGAAAGTTTGCCTAACAAATATTATATATTATGAAGTATAATAAACAATGTTAAAGATTAGTTTTAATTATTAATCAAGATTGTGTGTCAATATGTGAGAAAGATGTAATATCGTTGTTGTTTTCTTGGCCGACTGTTTTACATATGGTGTTATCTTAAAATTGCTTGTTTTGAATATTTTTTTAGATTGAGTTGAATGAATTGCTGAATTTTTTTTTGTATTTATATATAAATAAAATTAACTCTGTTGATTTTTTTTTTGTATTTAATCGATAACAGCGAAGTTACGCATGTTAAAGTTAGGAAAAATATTTTGATGTTAAGCAAAACCTGCTCCATCTCGTTTTACATGAATGTTGAAAATTTGGTCGAAATTGATGCATTGTAACGAAAGTTTTTAGTGAACAACACTTATGAAATTTGCATTTTATTAATATAGATAATGCACAATTTGGATTATAGATTATAAACACGAGGTAATAAGACCAAATAAAAAAATAGTGTGTGACGTTGCGGTAACAGCATTGTTACCATCTTCAGATAAAAGTACTGAATGGTTAATGTGGTGTATTTGCATATCCATAATTTAATATGCAAATGGTGTGGTGTATTTGCATATTGAATTATGGATATGCAAATACACCACAGTTAACAACTGCATTCAGTACTTTTGTATAAAGATGGTAACAACTGTGTTTCCGAAACGTCACACACTATTTATTTATTTGGTCTTATTACCTTGTGTTTATAAACATTTGTGTGTTTAATGGTTGTGACCAGTGTGCTGACCCACAGCTGTGTGTCCAAAGGATGACATCAGCCTCTATGTCAACCCCAGCATGCTGAAGGACC
>CP092875.1:90823224-90848888 GCA_030710605.1 Cordylochernes scorpioides | reverse complement strand
CTTGGGAGGACCTGGAGAAGTCCACAGTCCCAGCCCCACAAAACTGAAACATCTTCCATCTTGTACAAATGAGATTTTCTACAATAAAATTCTACCCCATTTTATTTATAGATTTCTGTACTTTCTCCTTCTTTGTTGGTTCTTCATTATGAAAATTGCAGCTTGGATATGCTTCTCAGCAATGTTTTTTTTTTATCTCAAGTACACAGTACAGTCCATGATAAGGCACAATTTGGATTATAGATTATAAACACAAGGTAATAAGACCAAATCAAAATAAATAAATAGTGTGTGACGTTTCCGTTACCATGGTAACAACCCTGTTACTGAAACGTCACACACTATTTATTTGGATTTGGTCTTATTACCTTGTGTTTAGTACAGTCCATGATAATCATGGTGGGTAGTTGGCAACTGTTTTTTTTTTACTGTAAGTGCACCACATCTCTAAACATTGTAGAAAGCTGTTTGACTTTTACACATTAAATGTGCATTTTGAAACTCTCACAGTCCAGCTCTCACATCCATAAGTAACCACAGAGAATAGCTCAATGCCTCTACATTTCTTTTTTTGCTTATCCCTAGTACACGTGGTACAGGCCATGATAATCATGGTGGGTAGAAGTAGGTGACTGCTTTTACTGTAAGTGCACCACATGTCTACACATGTGAAAAGCAGTTTGACTTTGCACTTACAATTAAATATGCCAGAGCCCCGTTTGGTTACTTGCACTCGCTGGTGGGGTTGGACTTTTGCAAGAATAGGGGGATATTGGAGCATTTTTTTTTTATCAGAAAAAAGTGCCCAATGCGGGAATCGAACCCGGGTCGTAGTGGTCGAAAACCAACGGTTTATACCAGCCTTCCACCGACCCCCCTCTTTGTCTTGAATTAAAAGATTCCATCATCTTGCCAAATTTCATCATTTAATCAATAACCACTAAAATGTATAACTATTATTTTGGGCAAATGTTTCTTATCAAATTTCACCTCTACAGACCTTACTGTAATGATATTTGAATGAGTGGTGAACCCTCTCAGTGGTTTCCTGGCCGCTCTACTATTGCATTAGATTATTTTTTTGCTTATCCCTAGTACACGTGGTAAAGGCCATGATAATCATGGTGAGTAGAAGTAGGCGACTGCTTTTACTGTAAGTGCACCACATGTGAATTTGGTTACTTGCACTCGTGGTGAGATTGGACTTTTGATAGAAACTGTGGCCATTGGAGCATTTTTTGCATTGGATTGTTTTTCTTATATATCTTGCATTTACTAAGGAAGACAGCTAAGGGGTGTTTAGGGAACCTATGGACATGAGGAACATAATTGTCAAAAAGAATACACCTATCCCCCGATTTACACGGTAGATATGTTCCTGAGAAAAACATGTAAATTGAGGGATAGGTGTATATTAAACTGTCAAATCTGAATAGGTGTTCGCCCCCTCATGAATCAGAGCCTTCCAATATTCTTTTCAACATAGGTAGTATAGAGTAGAATATCGCATTTAGTATAGTGCGATAAAAACAAACAAAAAAAAAACTTATTTGGAAAACCGTGTAAAAGCGAAAACGTGTAAAACAAGTACCGTGTAAATCAGGGGATAGGTGTAGTTATAAATTTTAACAAAGATGGCAATCGAAACATCACTGTTACCAAATTGGAAAAGGAGTATAAAAGGAACAAGGTAATAAGACCAAATAAATAGTGTGTGAACTTTCAGTAAACATCACACACTATTTATTTATTTATTTGGTCTTATTACCTTGAGTTTATAATCCAAATTGTGCTTTATAGTATAAAAGGGAAGATGTATGGAATAACAAATACAGTAGAACTTGATCTCTAAAGGATAACTCCTTGATGCAAGTGACATCTAGAGAGAGGGGTCTTCTTACTGAAAAGCAGCTAAATGGTAATTGTGATAACTGCCTCTTATAGAGAAACTAGCCGAATGACCCGGGCAACGCCCGTGTTTTACCCGATTGAATGTTTTTATTCAAATACTATTTGTTACAATTATAAATTGGCGCCTTAAATAAATGCATATATTAGTTAATAAATATAGTCTATGTGCTTTATCTGTCTATGTACGTGCTCACCGGCAGCCAACAGGCGCGCGCCGCCGGCAGGGGGGGGGGGGCATTACGTCACTCAAGGTCACCGGCGCGCCAACGATGACACATGATCGTAGCCGTCCAATGGCCATCCGTGACAGAGGCGGCCGATGACGGTGGAAAGACGCTCGTGACTATATATAGGATGTCTGCTGATAAGAAGGTCCACTCAAGGAAGTTCTACTTTATTCAGAATCTTCTGTGAAAGTTGCCGATGGTTTGTGCCATCGTTTAGAATCAATATTGTTGTTGTTGTTTCTTATCCCCTTGTGTAAAGACTACACATAGGCAGGGCTGACTGCTACAGGACACGTCCCCAGGTGGCAGATAGGGAAACGACCTTCAGATATGAAGGCCAGCTGCGAAAGAAGCAGAATAACTCTGACAAAATGACAAAGCACAATTTGGATTATAGATTATATAAAAAATTATAATAAAAGAAAATAAGACCTAATCCAAATAATTTATTAGTGTGGGACGTTTCGGCAACAACATTGTCACCATCATCAGACAAAAGAATCGTCACACACTAATAAATTATTTGGATTAGGTCTTATTTTCTTTTATTAAATCTGACAAATAAGCAGTCGTAGACCACACACACAAAAGCAGTATTGTTAGGAGTTAGACCTCTTTAATAGAGGTTGATAGACCTCAGCAAGGATCCCACTCCAGGGATACAGAGGAGCTGTGTCTGTACTCATGTTAGAGTCGGCAGCAAAGGCTTCTGTTTTCATTTTAGAAACAGCCTCAAACTACAGGCAAAGTCAGACTTTCACCAAAGCATGTCATGGTACCATGATCAACGAAAGCTACACCCCATTCCATGAGAATCAATATTAACTGATTGTTGATTTTTAAAAATATATACAGTAGAACATACTCCATAAGATGACACTCACGCTAGAAGACACCTCTCTACAAAGGACAGTTGTCATTGTAAAATTAGAACTTTTACTATTTTGACACTCCAGTAAAAGGACACCTCTCCCTAAAGGACACTTTGGCTCTGCAATTAGGTGTTGTCCTTTACAAGGAGGTAGTTCTACTGTATATGTATGTTGTTTTTAAATATATATATATAGTAAAAGCTCCATGAGACTTGTGTAAAGACAATGCACTAGGACCAAAGAGGCCTCACCAGACCACCTCGTGGAATGTATGGGAGCCTCAAGACAGGACACCAACCCTACCAAGATTGTGAATTTAATCCATATATTCAAGCTCCATGGCCTTGTGTAATTATACAATGGGATAAAAAAATATATAATGGGTAGAAACACAAGGTAATAAGACCAAATCCAAATAAATAAATAGTGTGGTTGCGTTTCTGTAACAGCGTTGTTACCATCTTCAGACAAAAGTACTGAATTTGTCTGAAGATGGTAACAACGCTGTTACCGAAACGCAACCACACTATTTATAAAGATTTGGTCTTATTACCTTGTGTTTATAATCTATAGTCCAAATTGTGCCTTATCATAATGGGTAGAATTAACCCAGGGTCATGGAGGGTGATTGTAAGATAGATTTCTGTGGCTCTAATGTTCAGTAGAGGGGGGACACTGATGGACTTTAATGAGAAGGGGAGAATCTTTTTGTTCATGTTTGGAGTTTTTCCTATTTAAATTCTGGAGTGAACTCCTTGTAAATTTGGCTGAAATTTAACTTATATGGCAATAATAAGACCAAATCTAAATTAAAAGTGTTTGACGTTTCAGTAACAGCATTAATTTATTTGGATTAGGTGTTTTTTCTTGTAGTTAAAATGAATTTACAAATAATTTCTCTTCTTTTTGTCTGATGATGGTAACAATCCCGTTACCAAAACGTCACACACTATTAATTTATTTGGTTTAGGTCTTATTACCTTGTAGTTAAAACCAAAAGGATACAGAAACAGAGTTCTGACAAGTCAAATATTGTGTAACTCCGCCTTTGCTGGTCCCAAGCCCGGATAAAAAAGGAGGAGGGGGAGCAGTAACAAGCTCACTAAACAACCTGGGCTTAGCTGGCTCGGCTGATAATACCCTGTAAGGGCTCCAGGGATACAGGATGAGCAGCATTTGTACTCCATGTTAGGAGCGGCTGCACATGGCGTCTGTTCCTCATGTCAGAGGGGGCCATTTCTTTTGGAGCTAAGTCGGCCTGCCATTGAGTAGTGTTCCCAGTCTTAATGACAAAGGAAGACGCATTCTACTTCACCCAGTCATGATCTCAAGCTTTACAGGCTTGACACCTTAATATGATTGAGTGGAGATAAGAAAGAAGAAGAAATATTGTGTTTTACATAGCATCACAATACGTCCCTAAAACTGTGTTTGTAAACAGAACATAAAAAAGTGAATCGACACCCAGAAATATATGAGAAACAAGAGAGACATCTTTTTTTTTTTAAGTATATCCTTAAAAAAAAAATCAAAACAATTTATTTACAATTTTATATATACCACTATTTTACAAAATAAAGAAGGAGAGAAAAAAGGAGGAAAATAATAATAATAATAGTATTTGGGGGAGAAGTCAATTAATAAAAAAAAAACAAAGAAAATAATCATCAAAGAGGTGAAGGAGGAGAGGAATAAAAGATGAAATTTCAGCAGCTTCTTCTTAAAGTGTAAATTCCATCGAAGACATCTTGTATGCAAATGAGAGATATGCAAATAAGAACAAACAATATTTGTTGAGAAGCAGTAGCACACAGCGAAGGAGGGGATATAATGTGAGACACAATAATATAATAATCATATATAATAGAGTATAATTATAATAATGGGGGTGGGGGGGGGGGGGAGAATGTACAGTACACCTAGGCCCTGTGGTTCCGCAGGAGCTGGAACAAGGAGTTCTTGATGCTCTTGGACTGCAGCAAGGTCCGGGCGATGAGGGACTCGGGAATCTCCTCCACCTTGAACATTGACTTGGACTCCCTGGAGGAACCTGCGCAGCACAACTTGAATGTAACACCTGCGCAGTACCACCACAACTTGAATGTAACACCTGCGCAGTACCACCACAACTTGAATGTAACGCCTGCGCAGTACCACCACAACTTGAATGTAACACCTGCGCAGTACCACCACAACTTGAATGTAACGCCTGCGCAGTACCACCACAACTTGAATGTAACACCTGCGCAGTACCACCACAACTTGAATGTAACACCTGCGCAGTACCACCACAACTTGAATGTAACGCCTGCGCAGTACCACCACAACTTGAATGTAACGCCTGCGCAGTACCACCACAACTTGAATGTAACGCCTGCGCAGTACCACCACAACTTGAATGTAATGCCTGCGCAGTACCACCACAACTTGAATGTAACGCCTGCGCAGTACCACCACAACTTGAATGTAACACCTGCGCAGTACCACCACAACTCAAATACAAAAGTCCCAGCTTGAGAGGGATCTGTCAACAGAGCTACGTTACATCAAAGCCTAAAACTTCTAAATTCGCCTTCAGTTCATTTCTTTATTTCAACACACAAAACTCAATACCCCCCACTAGGGATAATGGCCTCAATTTACAAATAGTTTTAAGAATTTGAAACTATTTTATACGCGCACGATTCTTTTCAAAATAAAATAATTTTCTACTGCCCTTACTGCAATGATAAAATAATAGGAGGTCTCTGGCTCATCAGAGCCATTATTGCAGTTAGGGCAGTAAAAAATTATTTTATTTTGAAGATAATCATACGCATCTAAAATAGTTTCAATTTTGATAAAGCACAATTATAGATTGTAATACAAGGTAATAAGACCTAATCCAAATAATTTAATAGTGTGTGATGTTTCAGCAACAGCATTGTCACCATTATCAGACAAAAGAATAAATGAGAAAAAATATCACAGCAAGTTCTTAAATAGTACCACTATCAATGCTGTTACTGAAACATCACACACTATTAAATTATTTGGATTAGGTATTGTTGGATCCTGTGATATAATTTTGGAAGTCGGATTTTTCTTTAAATTAAATTTTGTATTAAGCAATTTTTTAATTTTTATTCTTATATGTAAATATAATTGTAAATCCTTTAAATTTTCAATTTTGTATATTGTTGATGATTCAGTAAGATATGTAAATTTCTATCAGGCAAAAAAAGAGACTCAATTTAGATAACTAATGTTGTAGCTACTCCTAACTCTAAAAAACTCAAATAAATCAAATAATTCAAGTCAAGTGGTAAAATGCTTCTTTATATCATTTACTGAACATTCAAGCCACAACAGGTATTATTTTCTTGTAGAGTTTCAATTCCTTATAACTGTTGAGTTTGGTCATGAGAGAGACATTTGGTATCCTGGAATCAGAAGTGTGTCTACAGGTGGTGTATATATTACAGTATTCCAAAGAGGCTTGCATACAACTGCTAGACAACTCACTAGTGAGGAAGGAGTCCCGAGTGGCCAAGGACCCGGCCTTCAATCCGGCCCCCTCGTGCTGCAGAGCCTTCACTGTACTGAGCAGCAGCTTCAGGAGGTGTTCCAGCATTTCCTGGGAGGCTGAGTCCAGCTGCCAACATCACGGCCACCTTATACCATACACTCAGTCTCCAGGACACATGCGACAGTCTCACATGCCGTGATGGAGACTACTTCACCTATCCACCAACACCAATGTGAATAGACACAATCAAAATAATAGGGGGTCGATAGAAGGATGGTCTAAACTGTTGGTTTTCGACCGCTACGACCCGGGTTCGATTCCCGCATTGGGCACTTTTTTTATACTAAAATGGTCCCCGATTCTTGCAAAAGTCCAACCCCACCAGCAAATGCAAGTAACCAAACAGGGCTATGGCAGATTTGTAAGTGCAAAGGCGAAATGCTTTTTACATGTGTAGACATGTGGTGCACCTACAGTAAAAGCAGTTGCCTTCTTCTACCCACCATGATTATCATGGCCTGTACCATGTGTACTAGGGATAAGCAAGAAAAAAGGGGGGTATTTGATTTATTTTATTGAGGCTTGTTTATTTCAGTGAGTTTATGCCAGAACATTGGTGTTCCAGCAACTGTGGGAGATCCATTAGAACACCAGGTTCCCCCATCATCTTGTGTAGGCAGTACAAGAAAGAAATGGTTGTAAAACTTTGTTATATAACACCATCCTTACTTCACAAGGTAATAAGACCAAATAAATAAATAGTGTGTGACGTTTCACAACAGTTACTGAAACGTCACACACTATTTATTTATTTGGTCTTATTACCTTGTGTTTATAAACCAAATTGTGTCACCATCCTTACTTATTTGTTCCATACAGTATTTTACAGTGGAGCCCCATTATAACATCCTCTCCTTTATGGCAGCACTTGGTTATAACATTCATCTAATATTTAGCCTCAAGTTTTAAGTCCCAATTATGTTTTAACAATGGATATAACAAATTAATATATTGGGGCACCAAGGGATGCTATTATATCAAGGTTTGACTTTTATTACCTCCATATAACGCTATCCCATTTATAGCATACTTTTGGCCAAGAATAGCCTGTATTCAGGAACTCCATGCCATGATGAACCTACCTAATTCCCACCATTGCCGGTCCCAAACCTGGATGAAAAATGAGGAGGGGAAGCAGTAACAAGCTCCCTAAAAACCTGGGCTCAGCTGGCCCGGCTGATAGTACCCTGTAAGGGCTCCAGGGATACAGGATGAGTTTGTACTCCATATTAGGAGCAGCTGTACATGGCATCTGTTCCTCATGTCTGAGGTGGCCATTTCATATTGGAGCTAATTCGACCTGCTACTGAGCAGTGCTCCCAGTCTTAATGACAAAGGCAGACACATTCTACTTCACCCAGTAATGATGGTTGTCAAATATCTCAATGAATATACCTTAATATTGAGAAGACTTCAGTACTCCATGGCATGAAGAACCTACCTTGATATGAGGAACCCCCGCTACACAACAACATGAAGGACCTACCTTGATATTAAGTAACCCCTGCTACACAACGCCATGAAGGACCTACCTTGATATTGAGGACCTTGGCCAGGTGACCCAGGTTAGGATTCCTCTGCTTGGAGAGAGCCTGGGCCAGGATTCTGAGGGTCTCCGTCACGCTGGAGTCAGTGTCCGGCGGTCCATCTAGCACCACACACCAGGACAGTGGTTAGAATACCTTTGATGCCTTAGCTATACCTGTAGGCCAGTGGGGAATTACTGCCTAGTAGTAGATTTTGTTAAAGATCATTTGTTGGTTGGAAGTTTGTTTCAATAAAAGATTCTATATACAGTTACGAGCGTCATGCGTTCTTAATAATTCTTCATCTCTGTCACCGTTTGCTTTTTTTTTGGAATGGCGCTCTCCTATTGGTTGGCTACGATCACGCCACCTTTGCCCCCCATCATGCCCCCCCCACTTGCTTTTTGGTTTTGTAACTATTGTGTTGGAGCGGGTCGCTCCCTAAATAAATGCATATATTAGTTAATAACCAAATGGAATCCTCTCTTTCTTTTTCCCAGTAAGAGACGCCTACGGAAGCCAACAGTACATAGACAGATAAAGAACATAGGCTATAGTTATTAACTAATATATGCATTTATATAAGGCGCCAATTTATAATTGTAACAAATAGTATTTGAATAAAAACATTCAATCGGGTAAAACACGGGCGTTGCCCGGGTCATTCGGCTAGTATAGCTATATTAACCAATTTATTTATTTAGCTCCCGATGTTTCAGTCACTTGCTGTCACTCTTCTCAGCGGGGGAATGGTTTTTTAAAATCCTACATTCTACTTATATATGTACACGATGTTTTAAAATCCAGTATATGCTTATGAAGACAGTTTGCCATATGCTTTAAAGTAGCTTTGAAGTGTGCTTTAAAGGCAAAAGTAGTGAAAAACAGGACCAATATATTGGCTTTACAAATTCCAGAGAACAGTCAAAAGGTGTAATACAGAAGAGTGACCCAACTTGAAGTAAAGATTGATCTTAATCTCCACTTTCTGTAAATAACTGTTTACCTATATAGGAGAATCCTGTATGGGACGAGTGTCCCTATAAATGCTTTTTGTTGTTGTTGTTATTTTCTAGAATATATTAATATATACAGTTATCAGCGTCATGCGTTCTTAATTCTGTCACCGTTTGCTTTTGGTTCAGTGGTAGAATGCTCGCCTGCCACGCGGGCGCCCCGGGTTCAATTCCCGGCCGATGCATTTTTTTTTTTTTTTTACAATTTTTAAAACTCATTTATATATTATACAAGAATGACATCCACGGCGCCAATTTATAATTGTAACGAATAGTATTTGAATAAAAGCATTTAATCGGGTAAAACCCGGGCGTTGCCCGGGTCTTTCGGCTAGTGTAAAGCATAACATAGTAGTAGATGTTTAATTCTTGGTGGCTTTCCAGAGAGACCCCGAGTCATCAAATGAACAGATAGGACGACAAACAAAGAAGTTCTGAGGATATTTAATAGAGAATATAGCTGCCTTATAAAAAGATAACTAAAAGGAAGTTTGAGTACTCAGAGAACCATCGGATGAGCTATCAGACTCTGCAAAGTCTGGAAAGTCTGCAAAGCTCTTGGCCACCCTAAGGCTAGAAAATCTATCACCCAACTAGATGAAAGAGACCTTCTCCGTACCATCAAGACCCAATGCCAGCAAGAATGGAAATCTAATGCTGTACATGACTGGTACAGAGCAGGAGGGACAAGCACCAAATCTGTCCTCACTAGGGAACAATAGTATTTGATTTCCAGACTTAAATCATCACTTTCCAGAATGGTTGCAAGGTTTTCCCACTATGTGCTAAAAGCAATATTCAACCTGAAACCCCAAAACACATTATTGACTGTATTGACTTGTACATTGATGAGCTCTACTCAGCATTCCCAGCTGGCATCATCTCAAGCTCTACAGGCACAATGATACCCTAATATGATTGAGTGGAGATAAAAAGAAAATAAGAAGAGGACCATCAGAAAATTGTCTATATAAGGGAAATCTACCTCGTTAAGAATGAACCTAATAGAAAGGTATGGAATTAGAATAAACAAAGATGGACGTGATGGCTAGCCTCCATATTGGAGATGTCTGTACTACAACACGACGATGGGACATTTACTAAATGAGTATGTAGTCCATCAAGCTGTGTTTAATGGAGGTAAACTAGGAATCTGGGAGAGTTCTAGTGTGGAACTACATAGAGAGGTCCTTCCAGACCTTACAACAGGTATTCTCATCATGACATTGTTCCCCTATTCTTCAGTCAGTCAGTGAGATCTCAGCCTAAATATTCCATTTGTTGATAATTTGGATTATAGATTAGAAACACAAGGTAATAAGCCCAAATACAAATAGTGTGTCGTTTCCGTAAGTGCTGTTACCATCATCAGACAAAAGAATGAGGAAAAAAGCATAGCATGCTTTAAAAAAGTTATTGTTATCAAGTGATGTTACCATTTAAAAGCATGCTAGATGTTTTTTTTTTTTTTCGCTCATTTTTTCTTTTGTCTGATGGTAACATTCTTGATAATAGTAACCATTTAAAAGCCTGCTGTGATTTTTTCTCATTCAATCTTTTGTCTAATGATGGTAATAATGCTGTTACAGAAACGTCATACACTATCTATTTGGATTTGGTCTTATTACCTTGTGATTTCACTTTGATGATGGTAACAATACTTCCACAAAACTTCATACATAGAATTTGTTCTTGCGACCAATTTCTTTGTTGGCAGAGACATCCTACTGTACCTTACTTCAACTATCCTATTACTGTCCTAGCAGCAACGTAAGGAAAAGACCATCTCCCACAGTGATCCACAAGATTGCAGAGAAAGTTGGAGGAACAATATTCAGGACAACCAGTTAATTTTTCAGTTCTCCATTTTTTGTGCTCTTATTTGACTATACAGTATAACCTCTTTAATGATAAGGTACAATTTGGATTATAGATTATAAACACAAGGTAATAAGACCAAATCTCCAAATAAATAGTGTATGACATCTCGGTAAAAATGCTGTTACCAAAACATCACACACTATTTATTTATTTGGATTTGGTCTTATTACCTTGTGTTTATAACTTCATTAATTCAACAGACTTTAATCCAACAACTACTTTAATTTGAAAGTTTTTTTCCAAATCCCAATAAGGCTATTTTCTTTAATTTAACTAACCAAAAATTTGGATCCTTTGGAATGATTAATTAGAAAAGTTAAGGCAGCATTTGTTAAACAAATGAAAAACCTTGAGAATCTTGGGGTCAGTAGATAGATTATCTAAACCCTTGGTTTTCGACCTCTACGACCCGGGTTTGATTCCCGCATTGGGCACTTTTTTTTTACTGAAAAAAAAAAATGCTCCAATGGTCCCTGATTCTTGCGAAAGTCCAACCCCACCAGTGAGTGCAAGTAACCAAACGGGGCTCTGACACATTTGTAAGTGCAAAAGTCAAACTGCTTTTCACATGTGTAGACATGTGGTGCACTTACAGTAAAAGTAGTAGCCTACTTCTACCCACCATGATTATCATGGCCTGTACCAGGTGTACTAGGGATAAGCAAAAAAAAATAACCTTGAGAATCTTAGATCCCTAATCCTCAGATTGCACCAGTCCTTACAATACCCCATCATCCAGAGTTATTCCAATTTTGAGCTCTGTTACCCTCACAGTAGAACCTCCCTTTGTGGGCACTCACACTAGCAGACACTTCCAAACAAAGGGCAGTTTTTACTGCCAAAATTGACCTCCCATTTAAAATATATTCTTGCTAATGGACATTATTTTTATTTTTTGAAAAATATTATACTCTTTATAGATGGAAAGTTTGCCGGGAGGAAATTGATCCATAGAAGCATAGGGCGCCATAGATTTGGCCCAGCCACCTTGCCAGCAAAACACCTCTTTGGTAGATTGTGAAGATTCCATTAGATCCCGTGTGGATCTCGTGGAATAAAGTCCGCCCTAGACTGACGAGTGCCATTAGCCCAAAACCATGGTCTCTAGGTGGACGCTTCTCAATTTGCCAAAGCTAGTGTTGTGGCTTTGTCACTGACCCAAGACCGCTAGTTTGCGGCGACGGTCAATAGATGGCGTCAGGTTTTGACATTTATTTTGAAGGGAGAGGCGCCCTATGCTTCTATGGATTATACTCTTTGTTCAACTTACTGAATTATCTGCAAACTGAAATGTCTATTACAGTAGAACCTCCCTTTAGAGAACACCTCTCTACAAAGGACAGTTTTCATTTGAAAAATTACCATTTTTACAATTTAGCAACTCTCTGATAAGAAGACATCTCTCCCTAAAGGACACTTTGGCTCTGCAATTAGGTGTCCTTTTCAGGGAGGTAGTTCTACTGTATATGTAAAATCAATAAATTAGGCATTGGAAAAGCGTTGTTGGGAGGTGTCCGTTAGCTATAATGTCGGCTACATGAACATATTTTCAATGGGAGAGTAATTCTGGCAGTACTCAGTAACTCAGGTTGTTTAGAGGTGCCCAATAGTGTGAGTGTTGACTAAGGGCTGTTCTACTGTATCAAGTTTGTGTTACCAAGGTTGCAGCCTAAATAACACAGAGCTGATTTGTACTATCTACATCTTAAGTTTTATACAAACTGATACACCAAAAAAATAGTGTGCAAAGTCTTATTGTAGTTCTAATATAAACACAAGGTAATAAGACCAAATCCAAATAAATAAATAGTGTGACATTTCAGGAACAGGGTTGTTACCAAAACGATACATACTATTCATTTATTTGGTCTTATTACCTTATTTTTATAATCTATAATCTAAATTGTGCCTTCTCACTAATCTATAACCCATATTGTATCTTTTAAGTTTTCTTTCATTGGCCCATTCTTCTGAATGATTTCATCATCGTGTAATAAATACAATCTCCAATATGGAGGTCGGCCATTATTTCACCAACAAAAAAGATCCCATGATGTAACTTATGATACCATATATGAGCCCTTAGAATCAAACCCAGCTTGATGATCAAAATGGTTAAACAAGGCTCCACTAGATCCTTGGTTTAAAATCATAGTTTTACTTCTCCATAAGAGCTTGCAGCAGGGAATCCTTTTTTTAAACCATTTTCTTTGTTAAAATATTCTTCAGTGTCATCAATTCCTTCTTGTATTCTTCAGTTCTTTTATTTAGACATTGCAACTAGGGGAAAAAATAATTTTTTTGAGATTGTTGTTTGTAACCATGGGAATCAAATGGTTTCTTCTTTTTTCCTCTAGGGGCATATCCCATCTTCTATAATAAATATTCTTTCAGAGTATCTTAGAATGCTTCCAGACAATTCCTTGAAGTAGTTGCATCAAAGCAAAATTAATTTGTTCATCTTGCACAGCATATCAGCTGAATGTACATGAAAAGGTAAAATTTGGATTATAGATTAAAAATAAATTGATAAGGCACAATTTGGATTATAGATTATAAAACAAGGTAATAAGACCAAATCCAAATAAATAAATAGTGTGTGACGTTTCCGTAACAGCGTTGTTACCATCTTCAGACAAAAGTAGTGAATGAGAAATTTTTTACCACAGCATGTTTGACAAAACAAAATTTCTCATTCAGTACTTTTGTCTAAAGATGGTAACAATGCTGTACCCAAAACGTCACACACTATTTATTTATTTGGATTTGGTCTTATTACCTTGTTTTAGATTAAAAATAAAAGGTAATAAAGGTAATAAAAAGTGTCCTTTATTTAGATGCGTCCTTTTACTGGAGAATTGTTAATTAGTAAAAATTATCATTTTGTTAATGAAGACTGTTCTTTGTAGAGAGGTTTTCTCTAGCGAGAGTGCCCTCTCATGAAGGTTGTTTTACTGTATTTTGATTTCAGTGGGTGATAAATCTTTGCAGAGGAGCAATAAAATTTGAGGATTTTTCCAGTTTAGTAGTTGTACTGAAATAGATGAAGCTGTAAACACAAATTACTAACACAACCAAGATACAGTATAACCTCACTGATTTAACTAAGTATGATTGGGTGAATCCTTGCTATAATTCAACACTTGACAAAATCTTGACCAAATTAACTACTTTAATTTGGCTGAAAAATTGTAAAAAAAAAAAACCTATCCATTGGGCTGTTGAACTTTAGAGGTTACCTCTAGCGCAGGTGTCCTCTCATGGAGTATGTTTTACTGTAGAGAGGTGTCATCTAGCGGGAGTGTCCTCTCATGGAGTATGTTCTACTGTAGAGAGGTGTCTTCTAGCGGGAGTGTCCTCTCATGGAGTATGTTCTACTGTAGAGAGGTGTCCTCTAGCGGGAGTGTCCTCTCATGGAGTATGTTCTACTGTAGAGAGGTGTCCTCTAGCGCAAGTGTCCTCTCATGGAGTATGTTCTACTGTAGAGAGGTGTCCTCTAGCGGGAGTGTCCTCTCATAGAGTATGTTCTACTGTAGAGAGGTGTCCTCTCATGGAGTATGTTCTACTGTAGAGAGGTGTCCTTTAGCACGATTGTCCTCTCATGGAGTATGTTCTACTGTAGAGAGGTGTCCTCTAGCGGGAGTGTCCTCTCATGGAATATGTTCTACTGTAGAGAGGTGTCCTTTAGAGGAAGTGACCTCTCATGGAGTATGTTCTACTGTAGAGAGGTGTCATCTAGCGGGAGTGTCCTCTCATGGAGTATGTTCTACTGTAGAGAGGTGTCCTCTAGCGGGAGTGTCCTCTCATGGAGTATGTTCTACTGTAGAGAGGTGTCCTCTCATGGAGTATGTTCTACTGTAAAGAGGTGTTCTCTAGCGGGAGTGTCCTCTCATGGAGTATGTTCTACTGTAGAGAGGTGTCCTCTAGCGGGAGTATCCTCTCATGGAGTATGTTCTACTGTAGAGAGGTGTCCTCTAGCGGGAGTGTCCTCTCATGGAGTATGTTCTACTGTAGAGAGGTGTCCTCTAGCGGGAGTGTCCTCTCATGGAGTATGTTCTACTGTAGAGAGGTGTCCTTTAGAGGAAGTGACCTCTCATGGAGTATGTTCTACTGTAGAGAGGTGTCCTCTAGCGGGAGTGTCCTCTCATGGAGTATGTTCTACTGTAGAGAGGTGTCCTTTAGCACGATTGTCCTCTCATGGAGTATGTTCTACTGTAGAGAGGTGTCCTCTAGCGGGAGTGTCCTCTCATGGAGTATGTTCTACTGTAGAGAGGTGTCCTTTAGCACGATTGTCCTCTCATGGAGTATGTTCTACTGTAGAGAGGTGTCCTCTAGCGGGAGTGTCCTCTCATGGAGTATGTTCTACTGTAGAGAGGTGTCCTTTAGAGGAAGTGACCTCTCATGGAGTATGTTCTACTGTAGAGAGGTGTCCTCTAGCGGGAGTGTCCTCTCATGGAGTATGTTCTACTGTAGAGAGGTGTCCTCTAGCGGGAGTATCCTCTCATGGAGTATGTTCTACTGTAGAGAGGTGTCCTCTAGCGGGAGTGTCCTCTCATGGAGTATGTTCTACTGTAGAGAGGTGTCCTCTAGCAGGAGTGTCCTCTCATGGAGTATGTTCTACTGTAGAGAGGTGTCCTCTAGCAGGAGTGTCCTCTCATGGAGTATGTTCTACTGTAGAGAGGTGTCCTCTAGCGGGAGTGTCCTCTCATGGAGTATGTTCTACTGTAGAGAGGTGTCCTCTAGCAGGAGTGTCCTCTCATGGAGTATGTTCTACTGTAGAGAGGTGACCTCTAGCGGGAGTGTCCTCTCATGGAGTATGTTCTACTGTAGAGAGGTGTCCTCTAGCGGGAGTGTCCTCTCATGGAGTATGTTCTACTGTAGAGAGGTGTCCTCTAGCGGGAGTGTCCTCTCATGGAGTATGTTCTACTGTAGAGAGGTGTCCTCTAGCGGGAGTGTCCTCTCATGGAGTATGTTCTACTGTAGAGAGGTGTCCTCTCATGGAGTATGTTCTACTGTAGAGAGGTGTCCTCTCATGGAGTATGTTCTACTGTAGAGAGGTGTCCTCTAGCGGGAGTGTCCTCTCATGGAGTATGTTCTACTGTAGAGAGGTGACCTCTAGCGGGAGTGTCCTCTCATAGAGTATGTTCTACTGTAGAGAGGTGTCCTCTCATGGAGTATGTTCTACTGTAGAGAGGTGTCCTCTAGCGGGAGTGTCCTCTCATGGAGTATGTTCTACTGTAGAGAGGTGTCCTCTCATGGAGTATGTTCTACTGTAGAGAGGTGTCCTCTAGCGGGAGTGTCCTCTCATGGAGTATGTTCTACTGTAGAGAGGTGTCCTCTAGCGGGAGTGTCCTCTCATGGAGTATGTTCTACTGTAGAGAGGTGTCCTCTAGCGGGAGTGTCCTCTCATGGAGTATGTTCTACTGTAGAGAAGTGTCCTCTCATGGAGTATGTTCTACTGTAGAGAGGTGTCCTCTAGCGGGAGTGTCCTCTCATGGAGTATGTTCTACTGTAGAGAGGTGTCCTCTAGCGGGAGTGTCCTCTCATGGAGTATGTTCTACTGTAGAGAGGTGTCCTCTAGCGGGAGTGTCCTCTCATGGAGTATGTTCTACTGTAGAGAGGTGTCCTCTAGCGGGAGTGTCCTCTCATGGAGTATGTTCTACTGTAGAGAGGTGTCCTCTCATGGAGTATGTTCTACTGTAGAGAGGTGTCCTTTAGCACGATTGTCCTCTCATGGAGTATGTTCTACTGTAGAGAGGTGTCCTCTAGCGGGAGTGTCCTCTCATGGAGTATGTTCTACTGTAGAGAGGTGTCCTTTAGAGGAAGTGACCTCTCATGGAGTATGTTCTACTGTAGAGAGGTGTCCTCTAGCGGGAGTGTCCTCTCATGGAGTATGTTCTACTGTAGAGAGGTGTCCTCTAGCGGGAGTATCCTCTCATGGAGTATGTTCTACTGTAGAGAGGTGTCCTCTAGCGGGAGTGTCCTCTCATGGAGTATGTTCTACTGTAGAGAGGTGTCCTCTAGCAGGAGTGTCCTCTCATGGAGTATGTTCTACTGTAGAGAGGTGTCCTCTAGCAGGAGTGTCCTCTCATGGAGTATGTTCTACTGTAGAGAGGTGTCCTCTAGCAGGAGTGTCCTCTCATGGAGTATGTTCTACTGTAGAGAGGTGTCCTCTAGCGGGAGTGTCCTCTCATGGAGTATGTTCTACTGTAGAGAGGTGTCCTCTCATGGAGTATGTTCTACTGTAAAGAGGTGTCCTCTAGCGGGAGTGTCCTCTCATGGAGTATGTTCTACTGTAGAGAGGTGTCCTCTAGCGGGAGTATCCTCTCATGGAGTATGTTCTACTGTAGAGAGGTGTCCTCTAGCGGGAGTGTCCTCTCATGGAGTATGTTCTACTGTAGAGAGGTGTCCTCTAGCAGGAGTGTCCTCTCATGGAGTATGTTCTACTGTAGAGAGGTGTCCTCTAGCAGGAGTGTCCTCTCATGGAGTATGTTCTACTGTAGAGAGGTGCCCTCTAGCAGGAGTGTCCTCTCATGGAGTATGTTCTACTGTAGAGAGGTGTCCTCTAGCGGGAGTGTCCTCTCATGGAGTATGTTCTACTGTAGAGAGGTGTCCTCTCATGGAGTATGTTCTACTGTAGAGAGGTGTCCTCTAGCGGGAGTGTCCTCTCATGGAGTATGTTCTACTGTAGAGAGGTGTCCTCTAGCGGGAGTGTCCTCTCATGGAGTATGTTCTACTGTAGAGAGGTGTCCTCTAGCGGGAGTGTCCTCTCATGGAGTATGTTCTACTGTAGAGAAGTGTCCTCTCATGGAGTATGTTCTACTGTAGAGAGGTGTCCTCTAGCGGGAGTGTCCTCTCATGGAGTATGTTCTACTGTAGAGAGGTGTCCTCTAGCGGGAGTGTCCTCTCATGGAGTATGTTCTACTGTAGAGAGGTGTCCTCTAGCGGGAGTGTCCTCTCATGGAGTATGTTCTACTGTAGAGAGGTGTCCTCTCATGGAGTATGTTCTACTGTAGAGAGGTGTCCTCTAGCGGGAGTGTCCTCTCATGGAGTATGTTCTACTGTAGAGAGGTGTCCTCTAGCGGGAGTGTCCTCTTACTTATTATTTTATTTTCTCTTGGTCCAATTTTGTCATTTTTCATTGTTGTTGTATATAACACATGAACCAGTACTTTTGTCTGAAGATAGTAACAACGCTGTTGCCAAAACGTCACACACTATTTATTTATTGGGATTTGGTCTTATTACCTTGTTTTATAACACATGAACCACTTATATATGTATACTTTAAACACAAGGTAATAAGAACAAATCCAAATAAATAAATAGTGTGTGATGCTTTGGTAACAACGCTGTTACCGAAACATCACACACTATTTATATATTTGGTCTTATTACCTTGTGTTTATAATCTATAATCCAAATTGTGCCTTATCATGGGTACTTTACTTTAGACCTCGAATATATACAGGTGTATAGATGAATTTTTTGTCACACACACACTGACCCTAGGCTGCTAGTTTGCTATAACGACCAATAGATGGCAGTCTAGTTTTGACGTCTATTTTGACAGGTGAGGCGACTTTTGCTTTTTTTTTTTTTTGCTTATCCCTAGTACACGTGGTACAGGCCATTATCAAATCATGGTGGGTAGAAGTAAGTGACTGCTTTTACTGTAAGTACACCACATGTCTACACATGTGAAAAGCAAGTTCGACTTTTGCACTTACAAATGTGCCAGAGCCCCGTTTGGTTACTTGCTCTCGCTGGTGGGGTTGGACTTTTGCAAGAATTGGTGGCCATTGGAGCATTTTTTTTTTTTTAAACATAAAAAAAAGTGCCCAATGCGGGAATCGAACCCGGGTCATAGCGGTCGAAAACCAACGGTTTAGACCATCCTACCACCGACCCCCGTGTGTGAGTTATAACACAGTTTTACTGTGTCTGTGACTTTAATTAGGACTAGCTGGGATGTGGTAGAGTTTTTGTCCCTTTAATCCTTTCATTGCTACACTACACATGTTAATATAAAGAGTGATTGCTGATGCTACTTGAAACTCAATAATTAAAATTTATTTTGAAAAAACTGGGTCATGAGCTTTCAAGTCAAAAAGGCTTTTTTTCAAAGCCCTAATACAATAAAATGAAACAGCTCTCTTAAGGAATCAAAAGACTAACAAGACCAAATCCAAATTATTGAAATGTGACGTTTCAGTAAACATCACAAACATTTCAATAATTTGTTACCTTTTAATTTAAATCTTCAATCCAAATTGTACCTTATCAGTTCTTTAAGAAAAAAAGGTATCTCCTGATTGTGCAACTAAAAGTTGCTGATGGCTTGCGCCATCTATCAGAATAAATATCAACTCTTTTGCTGATTTTTAATTAATCCAGAATTAGATTAATTTTCACAATTAATTAATTAAAAATCACCGAATAGTCAATATTTATTCTGAGAGATGGCGCAAGACATCAGCAACTTTTAGTTGCACAATGAGGAGATATATTTTTTTTTCATTAAGAGTTTTTTTTTTTTTTGCTTATCCCTAGTACACGTGGTATAGGCAATGATAATCATGGTGGGTAGAAGTAGGCGACTGTTTTTACTGAGTGTGCACCACATGTCTACACAGGTCAAATTAGTCTTTTCGGTTTATAAAATTACTAAAGCCCTTACACCATCATGTGATACCCTAATATGATTGAATGGAGATAAGAAGGAAGAAGAAGACTAAAGCCCTTTGGTTACTTACACTCACACTGATGGGGTTGGACTTTTGTAAGAATTGTGGGCCATTGGAGCATTTGTTTTTAATTAGAAAAAAGTGCTCAAAGCAAGATTCGATCCCAGGTCATAGCGGGTCGGAAACCAACAGTTTAGACCACTAGTCCACTGAACCCAACCTATGTGGTTATAACACCCTATTGTTGCTATAGTTGCAGTTAAAACAAGTTCCTTTCTTTCCCTTGGTGAGTTTGGAGGTTGGACTGTATATACCTGTCTATAGCACCCCTTCTTGGGACTCACCAAATTAGAGTGCTATAGAGAGGGGGGTGCTATAGATAGGTCACTTTTAATGTAAATCGCATCGTACTATGTATTTAAAATCGGTCGCTATAGAGAGGAAGGCACTATTTAGAGGGGGCGCTATATAGACAGGTTTAACTGTACATAGAAAAAGTAAAACCAATTATAATAGTAGTATCTTATTTTAAACAACAAACCACATCAACCACTTTATTACAGAAAACAAAACAAGATAATCCATGAAGATAAGAAAGTTCGGAGGAATATTCCATTGTATTTTTTTTTTTTTTTTGCCAAAAGTGAATATACAATTCTAGTCTTAGAATGGGGCTGTTACAGAATCATAAGGCATCCAAGATTTTGATACAATTTGGATTATAGATTAGAAATACAGGATAATAACACCAAATCCAAATATATAAATGTGTGACATTTCGGTAACAACGTTTTTACCAAAATGTCACACATTTATTAATTTGAATTTGGTGTTATTATCTTGTGGATCTATTATTATTATTTTTATAGATGAAAATCCCTTTCTGACAGTGTTTTAGGGATGCAATACATTCTCTGACACATGGAAAGAGTGCACAATTCTCACCTCAATTTAGAAGTTCTTTAGAGTAAACCACTGAGTGTGATAAACTAATAGGTAACAACATTCCTCCTTTGCTCTGTTATATTATTCCAACAAATACACAACCATTTCTACACGCAATGAATTTTTTAAGATAGAACTCCTGACCCAATGATGAATACAGCAATTCTGCTATGAAAATTTCACTGGAATGTCTATTGGATGAAGACACCAATGAGTAGATGATGGCAGAAAACAATGTGTGGATAAAGTAGAAAACCAATGTGTGGATGGGAAAAGGAACCAATATAGGATAGAGACAAAATTAATGTGTGGATAGAGGAATAATCCAATGTGCTAAAAGAAAGAAAAACCAATGTGTGGATAAAGAAAGAATCCAATGAGTGAATAGAGGCAGAAACCAATATCACAATAAATGAACAAGATAAATATCACTAGGACAATAAATATCACCTTTCATATTTCCATTAAAAAAACTTTTCTATAATTAACTAACAACCATAAAACCTCAAAAAATCAAAAATCCCAATAAATTCTAAAGTTTTCCCAAACAGTACAACTTGAAAAAAAAGAAGGAAATCTTCACAGCCTCCTGATATTATTGAAGTTTAAATCTGAAAAATACGGGGAAAACAGCGTCAATCTTTTGCTCGACTAATTGGCCATTATAGAATGCAAAATACGGTGCAAAATGGTGAAACAGCAAAATATACATATATTTAGGCCTTTAAAAAAAATTTTCAAAAATACAATACAAAATATTCTTTCTCTGCATAAAATAAAAAAAGAATTCAGACATTATTTTGAAAAAACTATATTGGTGCTTCAAAAAACTTTTTTTTTTTCAGTTAAAAAAAAGCACACATTTGTCAACTAGTGGGAAAAGGGACGAGGGAGGAACTGTACCTTAGATAAGGAGGCAAAGAGAACGGCACAAAGAACTTATTGACCTGGAACCACCAGAGCAGAGCGTGAGACTCGACCAAGCCACGACACCTTCATCTATCCAACACAAGGACATTTGCTTCAATGTAGTACACATGGTACAGGCCATGATAATCATGGTGGGTAAAGCCTCTACTCTTCCCCGGCAGACACCATCAAAAGTCACAAGCTTTACAAGCTTGATACCTTAATATGATTGAGTGGAGATAAGAAAAAAGAAGATGGTGGGTAGAAGAAGGCGACTGCTTTTACTCTAAGTGCACCACATGTCTACACATGTGAAAAGCAGTTCGACTTTTGCACTTATAAATGTGCCAGAGCCCCTGTTTGGTTACTTGCACTCACTGGTGGGGTTGGACTGTAATACAATATAGAGATTACCACTTACAGATGTACCATGTGTCACATTACTCCCCAAGATACACTTGCCATGGAAAAATTGAAAAATACCCAAGACGTCATAGAATCATTACGTAGGAATGACCAATCTAGCTGTAAGACCACAGCTCTCTATAAGGAAGGAGCAATGTAACATTTAATTTATCACAGAATTATTTATTTTTAATAATCTGTTGCCCTTGATGATGATTTAGAAATTTCTATAAACCTTCTTTGCCTTTGTAAATTAATGTGATGATCATTTTTCACAAGCCAATTAGGATACTATGTATTGTAGCAGTGGCACTGCCAAAATTTAAAAAAAAAAAATTTAAAGTAAATATTGAAGTCAATGGTCCAAATTAATAAAATGTTTCACAGAATATTCCAAATCAGATTGTACATATTTGGGGGAGAATTAAAAGACTAGTCAGTTATTGCTTATGAATAAAATTGAATAAAGATGTTGAAAATAAAACTTTTTAATAGTTCTAGAGAGGTCTGTTCTAAATAGGCTCTACCTTGAGGTAGGACACAAGGATTGTTTTATAGCATCAGTTCTTTATTAGAAAGAATGTTAGTCTACTGAACCATTTCTGGTTGAAAGAGCATCACAGGTTCCTGCACTTTAAAACATCTGAGCTTCGAAGTAGGTAAAAGGGTTTTACATTTCAACATTACCTCAATCCACACATGTGAGTTAAAAAACTTATTTCAATGTATTTAGCTCTCTTTGTCAAACAAACTTTTTAAGTATTAGAAAATGGGTTGACCAAATATTATGGAAAAAGTCTAAATCAACATTTAGTTGATTTTTGTCCCACTAGATGGTGCTCTGCCATCTAAAATGCTTATGTAGGCAGGTCAGGATTTTATTTTTAATATTGACATCTGACCTTTTTCTAATGCTTCTTTTTTTTCCATATAAATAAATAAATATAATATCTGCTCCTTTAAACCTTACAAACAGCTAGTGGTGAAAATAATAAAAGTCCTTAACAGAGCTACTCATCACATCAGGCTGTGTTGGGTATGAAGATACAGTGAAGTCAATAGTAATGAACAAGCAGACATTGCAGCAAAAATGCCGCTACTTCTGTCCTACCACACTCATACTTCACCCTGCCTCAAACTCATTCTCGAATACACGTAAAGCTGCTCTATCATCATGGACTGTATTATATTCCCAAGACCACTCGACCAGATCCCTCAGGAGAATTGCTTCCACTCCAAGCCATCTCAAGCTAAACATCAGCCATGGAAAGGCTACTACCACCATCCTCACAAATTACATTCATCACGAAATCCAGGGCTACATCGAGAGAGAGAGAGAACATTAGTCCATTCAACTCTATGGCCATAACTGGCAGACCTTACACTTGTGCATCCCGAAACAGACCCTACCTGCCTTCACTATTCAGAAGAGCCACAGACAGTTAATCATCTCTTCTTCAGCTGTCCAGCATTCCTGAGATATAGGATACAAACAGCTATCCTGCTAGGGCTGACCTACCTCAATCCTACATCTATGGCCTGACTCAGCATGGAACTTCCTGGTCAACTTGTTCAGCTCAGCAATCAAAACAGGACGTGAGTAAAAGCGCTTAGCACAAGTCCATACTAGTGAGCTGGACTTCCCGGGTAGTTGGCGTTCTGCGCTCCCTGGGTTATAAATATCTCTCTTTTTATCTGTTTTATTGGATTGGTTCTCCCTGGGGTATTATCACATCGGTAAAACCTTGTGAAAATGAATGTGGACTATAGCAAACCTTCTCTTATAACGAACCTAAAATATTCCCCAATATTGGTGGTGGTATTTAACCCTAGTTGGGTAGTCCTGCTTTTACTGTAAGTCCACCACATGTCTTCCTATGTAGAAAGCATGATAAAGCACAATTTGGATTATCGATTATAGCTACAAGAAAATAAGACTAAATAAATTAATAGTGTGTGACATTTCGGTAACAACGCTGTTACAGAAGTGTCACATACTATTAATTTATTTAGTCTTATTTTCTTGTATGTAGTAGTATGTAACTGCTTTCTATGTAGAAGGCAGTTCATTTTTTTGTATTTACAAAGTGCCAGAGCTCCACTTGCATTCACTGGCGGTGTTTGGCAAGAATCAAGGGCCATTGAAGCAAATTTGTTAGACTAAAGTACCAGATTCAATAATGCCAGGTCATGGCTGGTGAAACTGACAATTGATACCCCCCACCCTCCCAATATACTGAGCCATGAGTTCAGTCCCAGTGGGGTATACAAGGTTTGACACTGTGTATAAAATTTATACAGTTAAACCTGTCTATAGCACCCCCTCTTGGGACTCACCAAAATAGGGTGCTATAGAGAGGTCACTTTTAATGTAAAATGTTTACATTTTAATGTTTAAAATCGGGCGCTATAGAGAGGAAGGCGGCTATTTAGAGGGGGGTGTTATAGACAGGTTTAACTGTAGTTTGATTTATATTGCTGCATGCGTGTGGAAACATTATAGAAATATTAATATTGATTAGGATGATTGAGTACTTTTGTCCGAAGATGGTAACAACGCTGTTACCGAAACATCACACTATTTATTTATTTGGATTTGGTCTTATTACCTTGTTTTATAATCTACTAGCCGAATGACCCGGGCAACGCCAGTGTTTTAATTTAGACACGTGGACCTGTTGGATCATTAACACCCGTGTTTTACCCGATTGAATGTTTTTATTCAAGTTACAATTGGGTCAATAAGTAATGCACAATCATCAATAATTTATTTATTTAACAAACCATAACTTTGTATAAATGAATACCTATTAGCTATATATCATTCAATATATCCACTCTGTACACATTTGGTCCAGCGTTCTTTCCAACTCACAACTTTGGTAAAATGCTACATCTTGCTTTCTGAACCACCCTCTAACCTCATGGAGTAATATTTCATCATTTTCAAATTTTCTACCGCGTAGAGAATTCTTTAATTTACCAAACAGGTAGAAGTCGGTATGTAGATGTGACATATATATCCCTAATGATAATAGTACTTACATATGTACATAAGTATGTGTATATATATACACCTTAATAGTACAAAAGCTACATACCTATACTTTCGATATTTGCGGACCTATAATGAGGTATTGTTAACAATAGATTATTTAAGGAGCGACCCGCTCCAACACAATAGTTACAAAAACAACAAAGCGAGTGGGGGGGGGCAAAGGTGGCGTGATCGTAGCCAACCAATAGGAGAGCGTCATTTTAAAAAAAAGCAAACGGTGACAGAGATGAAAAAGAATTGATGACGCTCGTAACTGTATATAGAATAATCCACAAGGTAATAAGACCAAATCCAAATTGTGCCTTATCAATTAGATAAAAATAGATTAGAAACGGAAGGTAATAAGACCAAATTCAAAGACTGAATGGTAATTCAGTCTTTTGTCAGATGGTGATAACAATGCTGTTACTGAAACATCACACACTATTTTGATTTGGTCTTATTACCTTGTTTCTAATCTATAATCTAAATTGTGCCTTATATTCTAAATAGTTACAACATATCTCTCAACATTTTCTTTTTTATTTAACCTAACCAATTCCCTTTCAAATTTTACCATATTTAATATAACCAGTGAATAAATTAAAGGTATGTAATTAGAAACAAAATTGTCAACATGGTTTAATGGCTATATTTTATCATAAGTGTTCAACTATAGA
>CP092875.1:90810655-90823124 GCA_030710605.1 Cordylochernes scorpioides | reverse complement strand
GGTTATATATACAAGGTAGTAAGACCCAATCTAAATAAATAAATTGTGTGTGACGTTTCGGTAACAGCGTTGTTACTGAAACGTCACACAATATTTATTTGGATTAGGTCTTATTACCTTGTATATATAATCTATAATCCCAATTATCTTATCAATAAAGAGGTTATATTGAATTACCTCATTAAAAAAAACTATAAGTCCTCTTCTAAGCACTTTTAAAATCCCTATTATTAATTTCCTACATATTTACACATTGCAGTATGACTATGCAAATCATAGATAAATTCCAATTTGGTTGCTTGCCCTGAGAGGATGAACACAAGTTCTACAAGTGACCTCACAACCAGCAGACAGACTATTAATGCTATCCAAGTTTTCATCATTGCTTTCTTTTTTAAAATTTGCATAAGCAACAATTCACAACACCACCATCAATCATGGTTCTTTAACAAATGTTGAAATTGTCCTCAAACTATCATTGCTTGTATCGCATGGCAAGTCGGAAAAGCTTACACCATGTCACTTATCTAGTGCACAGGCTCCCAAACATTCTCAGGCCACCACCCATTTTACGAGACCAAATTTTTTTTAAATTTCCTCTGTAAGAAGCCAACCTTTAGAATACCTGTGCCCCAAATGTTTCTAAACCCACTCTCTAGGAAACTTCAAAACCCATCTGGCAATTCAGTGTCTAAACTAGGTAGATCTTGCACTTGTACATCCCAAAACAGACCCGACCTGCCCTCTGACCCACAGTCTCTGACTCAGACAGACAGTTGATCATCTCCTCTTCAGCTATACAACATGACCCAGGACCAAACCCTGCATTAGGCACTTTTTTCGAAAGTAAAAATTTCTTCAATGGCCACCGTACTAATGAAAAAGTTCAACCTCACTGGTGAGTACAAATAACTAAATGGAGCACTGTCACACTTGTAAATACAAGAGCCAACCTGCTTTCCACATGTGTAGACACGTAGTGCATTTGCAGTATAAGCAGTTATTAACTACTCCTCACCATGATTATCATAACCTGTACCACTTGTACTAGGGATAATTTTTTTTTTAAATGTCTAAACGGAGAGGTTAAAATATGCCCTTATCCTATAGAATAAATATTTCCATGTTGATTTCTCCCCATAAGCCAAAGATGACCATGTAAAAAAAAATGCTTTGACTGACTAACTTGATAGAGTCAAAACTGGCCTGACAATCTTCAGGAGAGACTAGGAATGTGTTTTTAGAAGATCTCATGGAAGACTGTGGCTGTAATCTGTGGCCCTCTTTTAACTGGATGGAGTTTTTTTTACTTTTAAGAACCTATAGAAACCCATTTACTCCGGCCATTGTTAGAACCTGTAGAAACCCATTATAGGGATATACTCTGCCCATTGTTAGAACCGGTAGAAACCCATTATAGGGATATACTCTGCCCATTGTTAGAACCTGTAGAAACCCATTTACTCCGCCCATTGTTAGAACCTGTAGAAATCATTTACTCCGTCCATTGTTAAAACCTGTAGAAACTCATTTACTCCGGCCATTTTTAGAACCTGTAGAAACCCATTATAGGGATATACTATGCCCATTGTTAGAACCTGGAGAAACCCATTATAGGGATATACTCTGCCCATTGTTAGAACCTGTAAAAACCCATTATAGGGATATACTCTGCCCATTGTTAGAACCTGTAGAAACCCATTATAGGGATATACTCTGCCCATTGTTAGAACCTGTAGAAACCCACCTACTCTGCCCATTGTTAGAACCTGTAAAAACCCACTTACTCTGCCCATTGTTAGAACCTGTAGAAACCCACCTACTCTGCCCATTGTTAGAACCTGTAAAAACCCACTTACTCTGCCCATTGTTAGAACCTGTAGAAACCCACTTACTCCGCCAATTGTTAGAACCTGTAGAAACCCACTTACTCTGCCCATTGTTAGAACCTGTAGAAACCCACTTACTCCGCCAATTGTTAGAACCTGTAGAAACCCACTTACTCTGCCCATTGTTAGAACCTGTAGAAACCCACTTACTCCGCCCAATGTTAGAACCTGTAGAAACCCACTTACTCTGCCCATTGTTAGAACCTGTAGAAACCCACTTACTCGGCCAATTGTTAGAACCTATAGAAACCCACTTACTCTGCCCATTGTTAGAACCTGTAGAAACCCACTTACTCCGCCAATTGTTAGAACCTGTAGAAACCCATTTACTCTGCCAATTGTTAGAACCTATAGAAACCCACTTACTCTGCCAATTGTTAGAACCTATAGAAACCCACTTACTCTGCCCATTGTTAGAACCTGTTGAAACCCACTTACTCGGCCAATTGTTAGAACGTATAGAAACCCACTTACTCTGCCCATTGTTAGAACCTGTAGAAACCCACTTACTCCGCCAATTGTTAGAACCTGTAGAAACCCACTTACTCTGCCCATTGTTTGAACCTGTAGAAACCCACTTACTCTGCCCATTGTTTGAACCTGTAGAAACCCACTTACTCTGCCCAATGTTAGAACCTGTAGAAACCCACTTACTCTGCCCATTGTTAGAACCTGTAGAAACCCACTTACTCTGCCCAATGTTAGAACCTGTAGAAACCCACTTACTCTGCCCATTGTTAGAACCTGTAGAAACCCACTTACTCAGCCCATTGTTAGAACCTGTAGAAACCCACTTACTCCGCCCATTGTTAGAACCTGTAGAAACCCACTTACTCCGCCAATTGTTAGAACCTATAGAAACCCACTTACTCTGCCCATTGTTAGAACCTGTAGAAACCCACTTACTCTGCCCATTGTTAGAACCTGTAGAAACCCACTTACTCCGCCAATTGTTAGAACCTGTAGAAACCCACTTACTCTGCCCATTGTTAGAACCTGTAGAAACCCACTTACTCCGCCAATAGTTAGAACCTGTAGAAACCCATTTACTCTGCCAATTGTTAGAACCTATAGAAACCCACTTACTCTGCCAATTGTTAGAACCTATAGAAACCCACTTACTCTGCCAATTGTTAGAACCTGTAGAAACCCACCTACTCTGCCCATTGTTAGAACCTGTAGAAACCCACTTACTCTGCCAATTGTTAGAACCTATAGAAACCCACTTACTCTGCCAATTGTTAGAACCTGTAAAAACCCATTATAGGGATATACTCTGCCCATTGTTAGAACCTGTAGAAACCCATTATAGGGATATACTCTGCCCATTGTTAGAACCTGTAGAAACCCACCTTCTCTGCCCATTGTTAGAACCTGTAAAAACCCACTTACTCTGCCCATTGTTAGAACCTGTAGAAACCCACTTACTCCGCCAATTGTTAGAACCTGTAGAAACCCACTTACTCTGCCCATTGTTAGAACCTGTAGAAACCCACTTACTCCGCCCATTGTTAGAACCTGTAGAAACCCACTTACTCCGCCAATTGTTAGAACCTGTAGTAACCCACTTACTCCGCCCAATGTTAGAACCTGTAGAAACCCACTTATTCTGCCCATTGTTAGAACCTGTAGAAACCCACTTACTCTACCCATTGTTAGAACCTATAGAAACCCACTTACTCAGCCCATTGTTAGAACCTGTAGAAACCCACTTACTCCGCCAATTGTTAGAACCTGTAGAAACCCACTTACTCTGCCCATTGTTAGAACCTGTAGAAACCCACTTACTCTGCCCATTGTTAAAACCTGTAGAAACCCACTTACTCTGCCCAATGTTAGAACCTGTAGAAACCCACTTACTCTGCCCATTGTTAGAACCTGTAGAAACCCACTTACTCTGCCCAATGTTAGAACCTGTAGAAACCCACTTACTCCGCCAATTGTTAGAACCTGTAGAAACCCACTTACTCTGCCCATTGTTAGAACCTGTAGAAACCCACTTACTCTGCCCAATGTTAGAACCTGTAGAAACCCACTTACTCCGCCCATTGTTAGAACCTGTAGAAACCCACTTACTCTGCCCATTGTTAGAACCTGTAGAAACCCACTTACTCCGCCCATTGTTAGAACCTGTAGAAACCCACTTACTCTGCCAATTGTTAGAACCTATAGAAACCCACTTACTCTGCCCATTGTTAGAACCTGTAGAAACCCACTTACTCTGCCCATTGTTAGAACCCTGTAGAAACCCACTTACTCCGCCAATTGTTAGAACCTGTAGAAACCCACTTACTCTGCCCATTGTTAGAACCTGTAGAAACCCACTTATTCCGCCAATTGTTAGAACCTATAGAAACCCACTTACTCTGCCAATTGTTAGAACCTGTAGAAACCCACTTACTCTGCCCATTGTTAGAACCTGTAGAAACCCACTTACTCTGCCCAATGTTAGAACCTGTAGAAACCCACTTACTCTGCCCATTGTTAGAACCTGTAGAAACCCACTTACTCTGCCAATTGTTAGAACCTATAGAAACCCACTTACTCTGCCAATTGTTAGAACCTGTAGAAACCCACCTACTCTGCCCATTGTTAGAACCTGTAGAAACCCACTTACTCCGCCAATTGTTAGAACCTATAGAAACCCACTTACTCTGCCCATTGTTAGAACCTGTAGAAACCCACTTACTCTGCCCATTGTTAGAACCTGTAGAAACCCACTTACTCTGCCCATTGTTAGAACCTGTAGAAACCCACTTACTCTATCCATTGTTAGAACCTGTAGAAACCCACTTACTCTGCCCATTGTCAGAACCTGTAGAAACCCACTTACTCTGCCCATTGTTAGAACCTGTAGAAACCCACTTACTCTGCCCAATGTTAGAACCTGTAGAAACCCACTTACTCTGCCCATTGTTAGAACCTGTAGAAACCCACTTACTCAGCCCATTGTTAGAACCTGTAGAAACCCACTTACTCCGCCCATTGTTAGAACCTGTAGAAACCCACTTACTCCGCCAATTGTTAGAACCTATAGAAACCCACTTACTCTGCCAATTGTTAGAACCTATAGAAACCCACTTACTCTGCCCATTGTTAGAACCTGTTGAAACCCACTTACTCGGCCAATTGTTAGAACGTATAGAAACCCACTTACTCTGCCCATTGTTAGAACCTGTAGAAACCCACTTACTCCGCCAATTGTTAGAACCTGTAGAAACCCACTTACTCTGCCCATTGTTTGAACCTGTAGAAACCCACTTACTCTGCCCATTGTTTGAACCTGTAGAAACCCACTTACTCTGCCCAATGTTAGAACCTGTAGAAACCCACTTACTCTGCCCATTGTTAGAACCTGTAGAAACCCACTTACTCTGCCCAATGTTAGAACCTGTAGAAACCCACTTACTCTGCCCATTGTTAGAACCTGTAGAAACCCACTTACTCAGCCCATTGTTAGAACCTGTAGAAACCCACTTACTCCGCCCATTGTTAGAACCTGTAGAAACCCACTTACTCCGCCAATTGTTAGAACCTATAGAAACCCACTTACTCTGCCCATTGTTAGAACCTGTAGAAACCCACTTACTCTGCCCATTGTTAGAACCTGTAGAAACCCACTTACTCCGCCAATTGTTAGAACCTGTAGAAACCCACTTACTCTGCCATTGTTAGAACCTGTAGAAACCCACTTACTCCGCCAATAGTTAGAACCTGTAGAAACCCATTTACTCTGCCAATTGTTAGAACCTATAGAAACCCACTTACTCTGCCAATTGTTAGAACCTATAGAAACCCACTTACTCTGCCAATTGTTAGAACCTGTAGAAACCCACCTACTCTGCCCATTGTTAGAACCTGTAGAAACCCACTTACTCTGCCAATTGTTAGAACCTATAGAAACCCACTTACTCTGCCAATTGTTAGAACCTGTAAAAACCCATTATAGGGATATACTCTGCCCATTGTTAGAACCTGTAGAAACCCATTATAGGGATATACTCTGCCCATTGTTAGAACCTGTAGAAACCCACCTTCTCTGCCCATTGTTAGAACCTGTAAAAACCCACTTACTCTGCCCATTGTTAGAACCTGTAGAAACCCACTTACTCCGCCAATTGTTAGAACCTGTAGAAACCCACTTACTCTGCCCATTGTTAGAACCTGTAGAAACCCACTTACTCCGCCCATTGTTAGAACCTGTAGAAACCCACTTACTCCGCCAATTGTTAGAACCTGTAGTAACCCACTTACTCCGCCCAATGTTAGAACCTGTAGAAACCCACTTATTCTGCCCATTGTTAGAACCTGTAGAAACCCACTTACTCTACCCATTGTTAGAACCTATAGAAACCCACTTACTCAGCCCATTGTTAGAACCTGTAGAAACCCACTTACTCCGCCAATTGTTAGAACCTGTAGAAACCCACTTACTCTGCCCATTGTTAGAACCTGTAGAAACCCACTTACTCTGCCCATTGTTAAAACCTGTAGAAACCCACTTACTCTGCCCAATGTTAGAACCTGTAGAAACCCACTTACTCTGCCCATTGTTAGAACCTGTAGAAACCCACTTACTCTGCCCAATGTTAGAACCTGTAGAAACCCACTTACTCCGCCAATTGTTAGAACCTGTAGAAACCCACTTACTCTGCCCATTGTTAGAACCTGTAGAAACCCACTTACTCTGCCCAATGTTAGAACCTGTAGAAACCCACTTACTCCGCCCATTGTTAGAACCTGTAGAAACCCACTTACTCTGCCCATTGTTAGAACCTGTAGAAACCCACTTACTCCGCCCATTGTTAGAACCTGTAGAAACCCACTTACTCTGCCAATTGTTAGAACCTATAGAAACCCACTTACTCTGCCCATTGTTAGAACCTGTAGAAACCCACTTACTCTGCCCATTGTTAGAACCTGTAGAAACCCACTTACTCCGCCAATTGTTAGAACCTGTAGAAACCCACTTACTCTGCCCATTGTTAGAACCTGTAGAAACCCACTTATTCCGCCAATTGTTAGAACCTATAGAAACCCACTTACTCTGCCAATTGTTAGAACCTGTAGAAACCCACTTACTCTGCCCATTGTTAGAACCTGTAGAAACCCACTTACTCTGCCCAATGTTAGAACCTGTAGAAACCCACTTACTCTGCCCATTGTTAGAACCTGTAGAAACCCACTTACTCTGCCAATTGTTAGAACCTATAGAAACCCACTTACTCTGCCAATTGTTAGAACCTGTAGAAACCCACCTACTCTGCCCATTGTTAGAACCTGTAGAAACCCACTTACTCCGCCAATTGTTAGAACCTATAGAAACCCACTTACTCTGCCCATTGTTAGAACCTGTAGAAACCCACTTACTCTGCCCATTGTTAGAACCTGTAGAAACCCACTTACTCTGCCCATTGTTAGAACCTGTAGAAACCCACTTACTCTATCCATTGTTAGAACCTGTAGAAACCCACTTACTCTGCCCATTGTCAGAACCTGTAGAAACCCATTTACTCTGCCCATTGTCAGAACCTGTAGAAACCCATTTACTCCGCCCATTGTTAGAACCTGTAGAAACCCACCTACTCCGCCAATTGTTAGAACCTGTAGAAACCCACTTACTCTGCCCATTGTTAGAACCTGTAGAAACCCACTTACTCTGCCCATTGTTAAAACCTGTAGAAACCCACTTACTCTGCCCAATGTTAGAACCTGTAGAAACCCACTTACTCTGCCCATTGTTAGAACCTGTAGAAACCCACTTACTCTGCCCAATGTTAGAACCTGTAGAAACCCACTTACTCCGCCAATTGTTAGAACCTGTAGAAACCCATTTACTCTGCCAATTGTTAGAACCTATAGAAACCCACTTACTCTGCCTATTGTTAGAACCTATAGAAACCCACTTACTCTGCCCATTGTTAGAACCTGTAGAAACCCACTTACTCGGCCAATTGTTAGAACCTATAGAAACCCACTTACTCTGCCCATTGTTAGAACCTGTAGAAACCCACTTACTCCGCCAATTGTTAGAACCTGTAGAAACCCACTTACTCTGCCCATTGTTAGAACCTGTAGAAACCCACTTACTCTGCCCATTGTTAGAACCTGTAGAAACCCACTTACTCTGCCCATTGTTAGAACCTGTAGAAACCCACTTACTCTGCCCAATGTTAGAACCTGTAGAAACCCACTTACTCCGCCCATTGTTAGAACCTGTAGAAACCCACTTACTCTGCCCATTGTTAGAACCTGTAGAAACCCACTTACTCCGCCCATTGTTAGAACCTGTAGAAACCCACTTACTCTGCCAATTGTTAGAACCTATAGAAACCCACTTACTCTGCCCATTGTTAGAACCTGTAGAAACCCACTTACTCTGCCCATTGTTAGAACCTGTAGAAACCCACTTACTCCGCCAATTGTTAGAACCTGTAGAAACCCACTTACTCTGCCCATTGTTAGAACCTGTAGAAACCCACTTATTCCGCCAATTGTTAGAACCTGTAGAAACCCATTTACTCTGCCAATTGTTAGAACCTATAGAAACCCACTTACTCTGCCAATTGTTAGAACCTGTAGAAACCCACCTACTCTGCCCATTGTTAGAACCTGTAGAAACCCACTTACTCTGCCAATTGTTAGAACCTATAGAAACCCACTTACTCTGCCAATTGTTAGAACCTGTAGAAACCCACTTACTCTGCCCATTGTTAGAACCTGTAGAAACCCACTTACTCTGCCCAATGTTAGAACCTGTAGAAACCCACTTACTCTGCCCATTGTTAGAACCTGTAGAAACCCACTTACTCTGCCAATTGTTAGAACCTATAGAAACCCACTTACTCTGCCAATTGTTAGAACCTGTAGAAACCCACCTACTCTGCCCATTGTTAGAACCTGTAGAAACCCACTTACTCCGCCAATTGTTAGAACCTATAGAAACCCACTTACTCTGCCCATTGTTAGAACCTGTAGAAACCCATTTACTCTGCCCATTGTCAGAACCTGTAGAAACCCATTTACTCCGCCCATTGTTAGAACCTGTAGAAACCCACCTACTCTGCCCATTGTTAGAACCTGTAGAAACCCACTTACTCTGCCCATTGTTAGAACCTGTAGAAACCCACTTACTCTGCCCATTGTTAAAACCTTTAGAAACCCACTTACTCTGCCCATTGTTAGAACCTGTAGAAACCCACTTACTCTGCCCATTATTAGAACCTGTAGAAACCCACTTACTCTGCCCATTGTTAGAACCTGTAGAAACCCACTTACTCTGCCCAATGTTAAAACCTTTAGAAACCCACTTACTCTGCCCATTGTTAGAACCTGTAGAAACCCACCTACTCTGCCCATTGTTAGAACCTGTAGAAACCCACTTACTCCGCCAATTGTTAGAACCTGTAGAAACCCACTTACTCTGCCCATTGTTAGAACCTGTAGAAACCCACTTACTCTGCCCATTGTTAGAACCTGTAGAAACCCACTTACTCTATCCATTTTTAGAACCTGTAGAAACCCACTTACTCTGCCCATTGTTAGAACCTGTAGAAACCCATTTACTCCGCCCATTGTTAGAACCTGTAGAAACCCACTTACTCTGCCCATTGTTAGAACCTGTAGAAACCCACTTACTCTATCCATTTTTAGAACCTGTAGAAACCCACTTACTCTGTCCATTGTCAGAACCTGTAGAAACCCATTTACTCCGCCCATTGTTAGAACCTGTAGAAACCCATTTACTCCGCCCATTGTTAGAACCTGTAGAAACCCACTTACTCCGCCCATTGTTAGAACCTGTAGAAACCCACCTACTCCGCCCATTGTTAGAACCTGTAGAAACCCATTATAAGGATATACTCCACCCATTGTTAAAACCTTTAGAAACCCACTTACTCTGCCCATTGTTAGAACCTGTAGAAATCATTTACTCCGTCCATTGTTAGAACCTGTAAAAACCCACTTACTCGGCCAATTGTTAGAACCTGTAGCAACCCACTTACTCTGCCCATTGTTAGAACCTGTAGAAACCCACTTACTCTGCCCATTGTTAGAACCTGTAGAAACCCACTTACTCTGACCATTGTTAGAACCTGTAGAAACCCACTTACTCTATCCATTTTTAGAACCTGTAGAAACCCACTTACTCCGCCAATTGTTAGAACCTGTAGAAACCCACTTACTCCGCCCATTGTTAGAACCTGTAGAAACCCATTATAGGAATATACTCTACCCATTGTTAGAACCTGTAGGAACCCATTTACTCCGCCCATTGTTAGAACCTCTAGAAACTCATTTACTCCGGCCATTGTTAGAACCTGTAGAAACCCATTATAGGGATATACTCCACCCATTGTTAGAACCTGTAGAAACCCACTTACTCTGCCCATTGTTAGAACCTGTAGAAACCCACTTACTCCGCCCATTGTTAGAACCTGTAGAAACCCATTATAGGGATATACCCCACCTATTGTTAGAACCTGTAGAAACCCACTTACTCTCCCATTGTTAGAACCTGTAGAAACCAATTATAGGGATATACTCCATCCATTGTTAGAACCTGTAAAAACCCACTTACTCCACCCATTGTTAGAACCTGTAGAAACCCACTTACTCTCCCATTGTTAGAACTTGTAGAAACCCACTTACTCTCCCATTGTTAGAACCTGTAGAAAACCATTATAGGGATATACTCCACCCATTGTTAGAACCTGTAGAAACCCACTTACTCTGCCCATTGTTAGAACCTGTAGAAACCCACTTACTCCGCCCATTGTTAGAACCTGTAGAAACCCATTATAGGGATATACCCCACCCATTGTTAGAACCTGTAGAAACCCAGGTACTCTGCCTATTGTTAGAACCTGTAGAAACCCACTTACTCTCCCATTGTTAGAACTTGTAGAAACCAATTTAATCCAATCATTGTTAGAACCTGTAGAAACCCATTTAATCCAACCATTGTTATATCTCAGTCCTATTCACTCCATTTTTACATTTCAACCAGTTGCAAGCAAACAACCTTATATAGCTACATCAACCAATTTTTTTATTTAGCTCCAGACATTTCAGTGACTTTGTTAATCTCATCAGAGGAATTGGTTATTTTGAATCCTATCTTCTACTTATGTGTAGTTAATAGGATCCAGAAATAACCATTTCCCTGAGGAGGATGACAGAAAATCACTGCAATGTCTGGAACTAAATAAAAAATTGGTTGATTGTAGCTGTATATGTTTCTGAGCAAACTTCCAAGCAGCAAATGAAATTCAAAACAGACAACCTAAATTGGATACCCTACATTATTATTTAATCATTTTGGAATGGTTATATAAATGAATTATAGGGTAATAACACACCAACTATATATAAGAAATCTAATCATTTAAGCATACAAGTTTCTTTTAAACATAATACAAACTTCTACTGTCCTTATACTGCGATGAAAATAAATTTCTCCCAATCCCTGCAGAGGCACCTAACCTCTACTCAGCATCCCCAGCCACAGACACCATCAACACAAGCTCTACAAGCTTGATACCCTAATATGATTGAGTGCAGAAAAGAAAGATGTCTATAAGAAACTGCTGGTTTATCTTACTGATATCTTCATGTGGTGAACTTGGGGTATGGCCGGCCATGCCACATTGGAAACACATGGTTCTATGGGTACCAAGCTGTTATCAGTGATTCTAAACAACAGCTGCCATGATTTGGGGGGGGGATACAACAAGGAAGGATGATCATTCTAGCTCAATTAGAAAGGTGCTGTGAAACAAAAGCAGTGTACTTAGAGAAAATAATAATCCACACTATTGTAACAAGAGAGATATGGCTCCATACATTAGGAGCATGCTAAACTGATCATACAGAATGTCAGTGCACTGAAATGGCAAGAAGATAAAGTGCTACTTCGTATTTATTTAAATTTCAACAATTTAATCTTTTTATCCTTATATTTAATCTCTATTATTGTATTGTGTTACTCCTGTAGAAGGACTTTGATGCCTGAGAGATTTGTGAATAACATTTTTTTTTAAAAAGAAACTGGACACCTGATGTTTTCAACTTAAAATCAACTTAAGGTATTTTGAACCCCTTGTTGATATATTAACCCAATTATCTTCTATTTTAATATATTTTGTCACAATTTCTTATTATTTTATTCTCTACATCACAATGTGCAAGGAAATTTGCAAACCCCACTTGGTGATAATTGATGAAAAAGTGGATTCTGCAAGACAGGTGTATAAGAAAAATTTAAATTTTTGATTGTCATTCAATTGCAAAATCATGAGAATAATAAATCTTCAAAAATACAATTCGATAAAATCCTTAGAAATACCTTATTGACTTTTTTTTCTCTAAGAAGCCACCAACTCCTAACTTCCCTTCTTGGCCTTTTGGCTAAGATCAAAATGTAACTGTCACCCTGTAACACCCTTCAAATAATAAAGCACAATTTGGATTATAGATTATAAACATAAGGTAATAAGGTATTTATTTATTTGGATTTGATCTTATTACCTGTGTTTATAACCCTTCAAATACTTTTGTAAACCCACAGCTCCCTTAGA
>CP092875.1:90779823-90810555 GCA_030710605.1 Cordylochernes scorpioides | reverse complement strand
AGGCCTTCTCACTCTTTGGTACAGCATATACTCTGGAAACTTATGTACATCTGGGTTAGCCAGAAGTGATCTAATGATTAAGTGGTCTGATTATCCAATGCATTAATCAGAGGTTTAAAACATGCATCAAACCTTTTTTAAATTCTGCCTATGGGGCCACAATTTGATTCTTGCCTATGTCAAACCTAACAGGTGAGTGAGTATCAGCCTTGGTATCCTGTAATTGCTAAACTACCAGCTGCATGTGCCAACATGTGGTGGACAACTTCCATTAGACACACAAGGTAATAAGACCAAATCTAATATAGTATGTGATGTTTCTGTAACAATGCTGTTACCTAAACATCACACACTATTTATTTAGATTTGGTCCCTTTACCTTGTGTTTATAATCTACTAGCGGATGTACCCGGCTTCGCCCGATTTTTACCCGAGTAAAGGTTTGTCTAACGAACATTTGTTAAAACAATTCTCTATAAACTTATTAAAAAAATAATAGATATATTTTGATAATTTGATACTCATAAATTTTAATCTCTCGTTAAAGTGAACATTTTTTTCCGGTCCCTTTAAAAATACTCGATAAGTTGAATAAAATCAATATTAATTGGTTCCCTCGGTAATTGAAGTTAAAGGAATAGTATCTTGCCTTGGAATTGTATCATTATTCTTGTCTCAAATAAATTGCAGTGTCATCCTGAATTTTGTCTTTCCTAATTTTCTACATTACAAAATCATCATTTTATCTAGTGAACATTTTTTCCCGGTCCCTTGAAAAATACTCGATAAGTTGAATAAAATCAATATTAATTGGTTCCCTCGGTAATTGGAAGTTAAAGGAATAGTATCTTGCCTTGGTATTGTATCATTATTCTTGTCTCAAATAAATTGCCGTGTCATCCTGAATTCTGTTTTTCCTAATTTTCTACATTACAAATCATCATTTTATCTATTCTCCCAATATATATGTTGTAGATAAATGATAAAACTAACTTTGACTTGTGCGCAATTAATAGGTAGAAAATCTTACTTTTGATAAATAATCTTTAAGATAATAAACTTAGTGATAAAAAAAACTTGTTATCTCTGTCGCAATGGGGGCGCTGCTTGCAAGTTAAATCTACAAATCTGCAAATAACTCTAAGGATATTCAAGATATTCAAGAAATTATTTTTCAAAAACCTTCCCGGGGATATACCTAATAATATCCCAAAATTTCACGGTGATTGGATGTATGGTTTTTGAATCTATAGAGTACACAGACAGACATTCAATTTTATATATATAGATAATCCAAATTGTGTCTTATCAACCTCCATTAGATATACCCCTCTGTCCATAGTGTGAATATCCTAGTCTGTACTGCTTATGGGAAAAGTTAAGAAACATTAAATCAAATGGTTCAAGTAGCTCAAAAACTACCCAGCAAACAGGTGACCTCTATGTAAATAACATCAAGAGAGTGGAGGAAAACATATTCAAATCACATTTTATCTGAGAGTGCCTTGATTGAGTTCATTGTTGAGATTCTTAAATAAACAACTTCTTATTGTTGTCTACAATGGATACAATATTGGAAGGGCCTGTTTCATCAACTCAGCTGTTTCTCTCGGCTGTTGGATGAGAGGGTAACTAGCTCGATTCCCGATATAAGTTGGTGGATGAGAGGGTAACACGCTCGATTCCCGACAGTCATGAACCAGGATTGAATCCTGCGTTAAAATTGTTTAATATGTGAATAACCTTTACATATTATTCACTGTTTCAATTATCATGAACTAGGTTGCTCTTGCTGAGCGGTACCTATTAATGTGATTTTGAACCAGAGCTGTTTCTCCAGTTTAATCTATTAGTTCTACTATTGTATTATGCTTCTCTGCTTATATAGCTGGCAATTTTGAGGAATTTTTTGATGAAGGCATTGAAAGGAATGATGGACGGACTATCCCTCTATATATCTAACACACTAGGCCTTAATTCTCTCTACAGTCACATGACCTCAAACGGCCAATCAGTGAAAGCCCCTAGTATACTGTTGTGTGTCAACAAGTGGCCAACCAGATGATGTACGTGACAAAAAATTGTTGTTGTCTCTAAATTAGAAACGATTTTATTTTTGTTAATTGTCGATTTTTTATTATTATTTATATCTAAGTTTATCATAAATTGAACCACAGAGATGAAGAGTATTATTGTATTTGACCCTTAACAAAGAGACAAAGAGCCCAAATGTTTTAGTTTGCCAGAGAAGATAGCAGGCCATCTTCACCCAATGCCAGGAATGAAAAATGAGGTTGTCATCATATCTGATCTATAAGAAAGCTCTTACTTTTTTTTTAGAAATCAATTCTCTAGCATTCTTTATTTCTCTTCACCATTATACTAATCTGTAATTTCTTGTGGAAAATTGCATAGGAGTCCTCTCACACATGGCTACTTTCAGGCTTTCTCAGTTTTTCTTGAGAAAATGTAAAAGTCTAAATGCTACGATCTTAGTGACTAAAAGGGATGCCAACCACCTCCTACTGAACAATTTAGATAAGAGAGTTTAAAGCCATTTTATTGGCCGTATTAAGAGGAGTTTGTGACATTGGTCTTAAGACCAGAGAGGGGATCAAGTGCTTAATAGAGAGAGGTTATTCTTAGGATTTGATGGAGGTGACTTAGATGCTACGAGATCAGATGGATGGAGTATAGAGACTTCATAGAGAGGATATATAGCTACATGGAAGTAATAGAGATTTGTTTAGGACATGTACTCCAATTATTGTAAAGAACTATTGAATGACCATAATGGAGAGATACAAAGGAAGGAATTAGGGAAGAGAATTGTGGAGAACAGGAGGGTGTTCCGTGTCAAAGTTCCTCCAGTATTTTTTCTATCAATTTACTATCTTTCTAATAATTTTTAAATGTTTTTTTTTTATATAAACAGTGTAGAGTGGAGAGAGCTAAATTAACAAGGGGCTTCCCTAGAATTACTATAGTTGTAATCAAGGTGGTAGTGGGTGCACTATGCAAATCATATTTTTTAATACAACAGTCCTCCAACTTCTTCAACTTTACTCCAAAGGATCTCAGAATTTTTGGAGGAATTCAAGTCAGAGTTGAAATATAGCCAGCTGAATTGAAGAGACTAATTGGGATTTCGAACAAAAAATGTGTTGAATTAAAGAAGTTATACCCTTAGGGATCACCAATTTTCGGTGGCCTTAAAGTCAGATTTGGGTTATAGTCAGTTGAATTAAAGAAAAGCACTTAATTTGGATTTGGAACAGAAAACAGTTGAATTAAATGTTGAATTGAAGAGGTTATATACTGTAAAGTCAAACTTCTTTAATTCAAGACTGCACAGATCAGAACTTTCAGTGGTATTAAAGTCTGTGTTGAATGAAAGAAAAAAAAATGGTTAAGCCAAAATAAGTGTTGAATTAAAGTAGGTGTTGGAAATTAAAGAGGTTATACTGTCTAAGGGATCAGAATTTTCAGGTGAATTAAAGTCAGTGTTGTATTATAGTTGGTTGAATTAAAGAGGTTATACTGTATAAAAATAGGGTGTGTGTATGGGGAGGAATTCCAATTTAGAATTGCTCATACATTAGTCTCAAAAATAACATGTAGAAACAAAGAGGAAAGTGACCATTTTAGGTTATAATCACAATGAGAGATACTAAGAGGACCTTTGGGAGAGGCCGCTGCTCATCATAAAACAGCTCGAGGAGCATGAACTCATGGAATTCGTGTAATTTTTACACAAGGGGATAAGAAACAACAACAACATGAGAGATACTTACCAGAATATCAATGAAACCACCGCTGCTCAATTTATACAACAAACAGACAATTTACCTCGTGACAATATTTGAATATCACAATTAGAACTACAAGAAAATAAGACCTAATCCAATAAATTAATAGTGTGTAACGTTTCAGTAACAGTGTTGTTAACATCATCAGACAAAAGAATGTTGTTGTTTCTTATCTCCTTGTGTAAAGATTACACGAATTCCATGAGTTCATGATTTCATGGAATGGGGTGTAGGGGTGCAGCTTTCGTTGATCATGGCACCATGATCCAGGTACACTTTGGTGAAAGTCTGACTTTGCCTGTAGTTTGAGGCCGTTCCTAACATGGAAGCCTTTGCTGCTGACTTTAACATGAGTACAGACAGCTTCTCCGTATCCCTGGAGTGTGACCATTGCTGAGAGACAAAAGAATAAATTGGTCTGATGATGGTAACAACGCTGTTACTGAAATGTCACACTCCATTAATTTATTTGTATTAGGTCTTATTACCTTGTAGTTCTAATCTATAATTCAAATTGTGCCTTATCATTTAATAACAAAATTAGATTTTGGTGGACGAGTTTCTTTTTGTTTGAGGTGTTGCAAGGCTTTCAAGCAAATTTTGCTATTTAACAGGCAAACGAAATTATATAGGACAACAAAAAGATAAACACAAGGTCCACCAAATCTAAATAAATAAATAGTGGGTGAAGTTTCGGTAACACCGTTGTTACCATCTTCAGACAAAAGTATTGAAGTATAGACAAAAGTATTTGTCTGAAGATGGTAACAACACTGTTACTGAAACGTCACACACTATTTATTTATTTAGATTAGGTCTTATTACCTTGTGTTTATAATCTATAGTCCAAATTGTGCCTTATCGACAACAAAATGAAAAGAAATGGTATCGGCATGTGTCCAAGCATGCATCACAGACTATATTACAGCTAAATAAATGATAAAGATATAGGGTGAAATATAATATACAAACAGGGCTCTGGCACATTTGTAAGTGTAAAGTCGAACTGCTTTTCACATGTGTTGACATGTGGTGCGCTTACAGTAAAAACAGTCGCTAACTACCCACCATGATTATAATGGCCTGTACCACGTGTACTAGGGATAAGCAAAATAATAATAATAAACAAACAATTATATAGATAACTATCATATTGACGCTCCAATAACATTAACTTTTTTGAAATATCATTCTGTTGTCATGTGTAATTTTATTTGCCAGATTAAGAGCAAACATAATAATTTGTCAGATTAAGAGTAAAATTTGCTCAAAAGCTTGCAATATCTAAAAAAAAGAGAAGAATCTCTTTGTCCAAAATTTGTTAATTTTGTTTATTCAAATAATTCTTGGGTAATCATTGCTCGTATTAAATACAATATATTTACACATGCAACACCATACACAATATAAGCCTTAATGTAATAAGATAGAACTCCAAGTTTGAATGGGTACACCTTATGAAGAAGAAGAACAGTGGAGTGAACCCAGGAGGAGCTCTGAACCTTAGAAATAGACAGCATCAAACAACACTAACAAGATTTAGAACAGGCCATCTCAAGCCATTGAAGATAGAAAAATAACAAAATCTACCCCACTTGCCCAAAATGTAGCTTGACACCTGCAGCTCCAGAACACATTTTGGCTTGCATTAGATGCACTAAACAGGACCTTTGGGAGAGGCCGCTTCTTCTTCTTTCTTATCTCAAAGCCATGATAATCATGGTGGGTAGTTAGTGACTGCTTTTACTGTAAGTGCACCACATGTCTACACATGTGAAAAAGCAGTTGGGAGAGGCCGCTGCTTATTATAAAACAGCTCGAGGAGCATGAACTCATTGAATTTGTGTAATCTTTACACAAAGGGATAAGAAACAACAACAAAAGAACAACAAAATAGAAAATAAACTGCTATACAAATCATTGAAGATTGATGCTGTCACCTCAAATCTCCACAACTAAAGCAACTGACCAATAGTACTAAACAAGAGTAGTGGAAGGACTGTTACCTCTACAAAAGAACCATACAACATTGCAGAAAACAGGCATTGATAACATTCTAAAAGAAAATTTTGACTTTGGCTTGCATTAGATGCACTAAACAGGACCTTTGAGAGAGGCTGCTGCTTATCATCAACATCTTGAGGAGTATGGACTCATGCAATTTGTGTCATCTTTACACAAGGGGGATAAGAAACAACAACATTTTTCACAAAGTGAATAAAATTTCTTCTATATTTTCCTAGAGAGAAAAAGCTAAATGATAAGGTACAATTTGGATTATAGATTAGAACTACAAGGTAATAAGACCAAATCCTAATGGTAAGTGATATTTTGACAACAGCATTGTTACCATCCTTAGACATTTTTGTTGTGTGAAGATGGTAACAAAGCTGTTAACGAAACGTCACACACTTTATTTATTTGATCTTATTACCTTGTAGAAGAAGCTAACAAAAACTGAAAGTTGGGTGGCATGCTCTCTAAGTAACTTTAAGACAGTAATAGCATTTTTGTTTGCTCCTGACAAGGACAAAAGATTTTTGTTGAAACCTCAAAGTAATAAAAAGATTTACTGGCCTAAGTATCTTTAATTTGAAGAAGCAATAACACTCTTAAAGGAACACCATAAGCAAATTAACTGGTATATATGTCTTCTTTCTTATCTCCACCCAATCACACTAAGTTATCAAGCTTGTAAAGCTTGTTGATGGTGTCTGTCGGGGAAGAGTAGAACTCATCAATGGATGAGTCAATACAGTCAATAATATGTCTTGGGGTTGCAGGCTGAGAATTGCACTTAGTACATAGTGGGAAAACCCTTGCAACCATTCTGGAAAGTCATTGTCCGTAGATGACCAGACTTAAGTCTGGAAATCAAAGGGTACATATGTAAATAATTTTATTTGCCCTCTGATTGACCTTCCCCCTTTCAACAACTGGGAATCTCCAGAAGGAGGACTACAATCCCAGATGACTTATCCCTTAGAACCACTATACAACCAGTATTATCATTTTTTATACTCTATTCTCTGTACATACAGTAGAACAAACTCTCTAAAGGACAACACCTAGTCTCAGAGCCACAGTCTCCTTTATAGTAAAGGTGTTCTCTTACTGGAGAGTTACTATTTTTTTTATTTTTTTAAACTGAAAAATATATATTTTATTATATTTATTTATTAATATATCCTTGTTTAACAGCTTAGAAAGTTTTTTTTTTTCTTATCCCTAGTACATGTGGTACAGGCCATGATAATCATGGTGGTATAGTAAGCGACTGCTTTTACTGTAAGCTCACCACATATCTACACATGTGAAAAGCAGTTCGACTTTGCACTTACAAATGTGTCAGAGCCCTGTTTGGTTACTTGCACTCGTTGGTGGGGTTGGACTTTTGCAAGAATCGGGGGCCCATTGGAGCGCTTTTTTTTTTACACTTAGAAAGTAAATAGTTATAGTAAACTAGTTAATTTGAACATTAAAAATGAATTTTATTTGAAATACAGTTAAACCTATCTATAGCGACCCCTCTAAATAGAGCCTCCCTCTCTATAGCGCCTGATTTTAAATATGTAGTACGATGCGATTTACATTAAAAGTGACCTGTCTATAGCACCCCCTCTCTATAGCACCCTATTTTGGTGAGTCCCAAGAGGGGGCGCTATAGACAGGTTTAACTGTATATATTGTCTGAATTGTCCGCTAGATGGAATGTGTGTATATATTTTTTTTTTTTATCCCTAGTACACATGGTACAGGCCATGATAATCATGGTGGGTAGTTAGCGACTGCTTTTACTGTAAGCGCACCACATGTCTACACATGTATGTTAAATCAATAAAAGATACATTGGGGAATTTTACATTGTTTGGAGGTGTTGTTTAGTGAGAATGCCTGCTAGCAAGAATGTTATTTTCAATGAGAGAGCAATTTTGGGGGTAAAAACTGTCCCTAGTTTAGAGGTCTCTGTTAGCGCGAGTTTCCTCTAAGGGAGGTTCTACTGTATAATTAATAGGCTTAGATTTTGGTTTAGGATTGAATCAAGAATATTTTCTGTTGCCTTTGCTACTTGCAGGGTTAAATGCGCTTTTAAAGAATACATTTCTATAAATATGGTCACCAAACTGTAAACATGGTGGATGATTACTTGGCACAGGCAGATGCCGTACAATGAACTCATGGAATTCGTGTAATCTTTACACAAGGGGATAAGAAACAACAACAAAAACAGATACCGTACAAGGAAGACATTTTAACAAGCCACTTGGAATATGTGCAGAATATTGGAGGAGAAAGTATAACTTCTTTCCTAGCCACGAGAGACCAAGTTTGAAACAAGAATATCTGAAGAAATTTAAGGCAAAGTATGATAAGGTACAATTTGGATTATAAGATTTGAAATACAAGGTAATAAATCCAAATAAATACATAGTGTGTGACATTTCTGTAACAATACTGTTATCAAAAGGTCACATACTATTTATTTATTTGGTCTTATTACTTTTTAAGGCGAAGTACTTTTTGCTTTGTGCAATAATTCAGAGTTCAATAATAAAGAAGAAACAAGGAATTTACAAGAACCACTAAGAGTAAGGGCAGGAACTCAAAAATTTTAAATGAATTTTTATACATTAAAAAATCTTACAAAAAAAAGTTTATATGTAATTTACAATAAGCAAAATGACCTTTTATATAAGAGAATTTTCATTTTTTTTGTAGTAAAAGTTATTTTATTAACACAAAAATATAAAATTCAATAGATTTTTCACATGTGACTAAAACGCGAGTATGCAAATATATACAGATAATGTCACAAGTGGATATTGAGGGAGAGTTGTAGCTAGTTTCACAGAAAATGGGACATACCGATACAACTTGGCCAGTTTCTTTGAGATTTGCTTTTATTCTGAGGGATTTGTCTTGTGGAAAGTTTGATTTGCATAATCCAAGTAGTGGGAAGACATATTATCACTAGTTGCTCCATCTTCGTCCATTTCCACAGGTGAAATTTGCCGTTTCATACTCTGGGCAGCAGAGAGTTGAATCAATTCAGTAGAATCTATTCCATCGATCGCGCTGTGCGAGCTGCTAAACAACGGCACTGAGTAAAAGCTAGTGGTGTGGATATAAACCGAGGAAATGGGGCCAACAGTTTTATTTCTGGAGCAGCAACAATCAAACTAAAAAAAGAAGTATGTGGTGGTATTTACAATACCTGGCGACTATAGCAGGAGAAATAGCTCTAATAATTGAGACAAAAAAAAGGGATGATTATGTACAAGGAAGGCCTACCCTCACTGCACCTTATTTACACGGTACCCTAGAGGGCACTGGACCTTTACCTCCGCGGGGTTCCTCTCCCAGGCCTGAGAGGGCCTCCGAAGCAGCCTCCCTGTTGGAAGGCCAATCAAAATGGCCGCTCCCACTAGGTTGGGCCAACTCCTGCTCCTGGCGCATCTGTCTGCGCCGTCGCTTGGACCACATCTCATGGCAGTCCTGGTTCTGGGGCAACCTGCACCCACCTGACGTGTTGAGAATAGAAATGGACACAATTTGAAACCATATGTAGGAAGAATAAACATCATTAGACTCAATCACGGATACAATTTCCCCTTTTATATCTTGTGACTAAGTTACAAATCCAATATGCAAATAGGCACTATGCACTCGTTTGCTGAAAAACTTACGCCGGAGGGTCCATTTTTTCAGGGTGGATGTCCTTGAGCCAGGTTCCTTTGAGGGCCTCGTCCGCTGCCACTCGTTTCTGAGGGTCTAACTGGAGCATCTGGTCCAGGAGGTCCAGGGCATTTGGGGGCAGGCTGGATCACACAGATGGGTCAGCCCACAGCTGCCATGGCAGAGCTGGCACTACTCACAAGCAGAACTCCTCCCGCAACCTCCGTCGGCAGGTCTTCTTTGGCTTGAAAGACTTCCAGAGGTGAAGGTTGATGACGTTGGGCCACACAGCCGGGGTGGGAGTGCCACAGATCCGGCTGATGGCCTCCAGCTGGGCAAACTCCTGGTTGGCCTGGAAGATGGGCTTCTTGGTGAAGAGCTCCCCCAGGATGCAGCTGTTGGGCCACATAGTTGTGTAGTTACAGCGGTGGAAGATTGCCGGGGTGGACACACTCACCCGCAGCTCCAGATGTCTATGGCAGGGCCGTAGCGCTCCTCCCCCAGCAGCAGCTCCGGGGGCCGGTACCACAGAGTGATCACCTTGTTGGTATACGGCCTCTCCTTGTTCTCCGCGTTGTACAGACGCGCAAGCCCAAAGTCAGCCAGCTTGATCTGGCCCCTGGCACAACACTCCAGGATGAGCTAGTGCAAGCAAACCTCCCATGAGAGACCATAGCATAAAATATATAAATACTCCTTGTATCTCTCCTGGCTATATTATTTCCCCAAGGTATTCTTTCACAGGAGGCCTTACTGTAACTACTTCCGAACAACAAGCTGTCTGTTCCATGGAGTACCCAAGGAACAGCACACCAAGATAACTGGCAATATATCCACACAATGTTAAAATTTCTGAAGATATAATATTGTTATGCCATTACTGGGATGGATTGATGGGACCTCTGTTTGATTCCTTTTTATTCACCTTTGGCTTTATAGGCCTTAAGCAATACAGAATGCAAAGAACCAAATGAACTTTGGAATAAGATGTAGACCATTATATCCAAACAGAAGCAAAAAAAAAAAAACAATATGCCAAAGATTACAAAAAAAAACAAACAACCCAAATAGTTCTCAAAAGAAGAAATTACTATAGCAATAGAAAGGAAAAAATAAAAGAGCACATATTTCTCAATCAGGATCAGAATTGAAGAACACAAAGGGTGTGAAAACAAGAGAGATCTATTCAAGAAAAAAAAGGAAATCAATGTGAGTTTTCTTCTTCTTCTTCTTTCTTATCTCAATGTGAGTTCTTAAAACCTAGAAATGGAATGATAGAGAATGAAGATGGAAAAGATCTTATAAGAGGGAAATAAATAAAAGAGAGATGGAAAACTATACAGAGAAACTATATGAAAAAGATGAAACAAATGAAAAAACATGAGAGTGAAAAGGACTTTTATAAAACATCCTCCAACAAAATTAGAAGTAAAGATCTACCTACTTAGGACACATAATGAGAGCGTATAGATTAGAAAAGATGTTGGGAAAATTTGAAGGAAATGGAGAAGACCTGCAATGACCTGGATAGAAGATAACTACCAGAAGGTCACTAGATGTGAGTGATTGTCATTAACAGATCAAATCGTGTAATCTTTACACAAGGGGATAAGAAACAACAACAAAACAACAGATCAAATTGAAGACTATTTATCCATATAGTCACCAAAAGTCAAACCTGATGGAGGCTAACAACAACAACTTGGTTATAACATCATAATTTTAACAATATAAAATATCGGGCTCAAGTGATGTTGTTATAGTGAGGTTTGACTGTATTTTGTTGTTGTTGCTTATTCCTCAAGTCATTTAAACAATCTCCATTAGGTTCCATTGTCTCAGACTGTATTTCAAGTGGAGGATAAACCCATAAACTTAAATTTCCTATTTATGGCCGAGGCAAAAAAAAATTATATATAAAAACGATAAAGTTAAACAGTAAGTTTTAGGGTCGGACTACATCCCCATTAAGTGTTGCACGAGTAAAAAAAAAACTTGCTGAAATTTACTAAATATATTCAACTTTAACTGAATCAAAATTTAGACAAGATTGATTTTTCAAGGAAATGGCCAGTTAAACCAACACAAAACTCAGGATAAAAGAACAAAGTAAGTTGTACTGATGATAAGATTCTTATCTATCTCTCCAACCGTAGGTTGGTGGTAGCTGCCACTGTCAGAGCTACTTTCTTTCTATGTTGTTGTTGTTTCTTATCCCTTTCAGCAGCCTCTCCTAAAGGTCCTGTTTAGTACATCTAATGCAGGGCAAAATATTTTCTGGAGCTGCAGGTACCAAGCTACATTTTGGGCAAGTGGGGTAGATTTTGTTATTATTTTCTATTTTCAATGGCTTGAGATGGCCTGTTCTAAATCTTGTTAGTGTTGTTTGATGCTGTCTATTTCTGAGGTTTAGAGCTCCTCCACTCCACTGTACCAACTGTGCTTAGGTGGGATCCTCCACTTCCTTTCTATGGCTAGTGACAGTATTGTAAGGCTCAACATTGTCCATCAATCTAGAATGTCTCTAGAATGTTGTTGTTCCACCCTACTGTGATCTATAATAGAGGGAGGTAGCCGCTCACTTGTTGTTCATGAGGATGTTGGAGCACTTGATGTCGCGGTGCAGGAAGTTCTTCTGGTGGCAGTAGTTGAGGCCCTCTAGCAGCTGTTTCATGAAGGAGGCGATGTGCTGCTCGGAGAACTCCACCATGTTGGAGTCTATCAGACCCATCAGGTCGTGGTCCATGTACTCAAACACCAGGTAGAAGGCCCCTGCGTACACACACAACATTCACCTTGATGAATATACTTGAACACCCACAATGGATTTTGTGATATTTTAATTGTTATATAGTAGAAATATTAAGGCCTGCCAAGTTGCTGAGAGTTTGCACCATCTATCTGAACAAATATGAACTAATCATTGACTTCTTTTTTATTCAAGAATATTGACAAGAGATAAATGCCAGCCATGTTTCAGTGTGGTGCAGCTAACCTGATCCTAGATATATTTTATTTTCTGGAATTTAAAAAAATAACAATAATTGTGGTTAGTTATTAATTGTTCTGATAGATCAAGCATGTCAAACTCACGGCCCGCGGGCCTCATGCGGCCCACAACGAATAAATTTGCGGCCCACCAGACAATATATTTTAATATAAAATTTTTTTATAAATTTAAAAAAAAAATAATAAAAATTTGTAGCCTAATTTTTAAAAATTGTAATTATACATAATTTATTTATTAATAACGAACCACTGGTCGCCATACATAAGTCGTAAGTTTTGATAATATTATACCTACATACATAATGTATGTACATTTTTTGCGGCCCACATAATCTTATTACTTTTTTATTTGGCCCGTGTTAGGATTTGAGTTTGACATGCTTGGATTGATGCTGCAAAATTATCCACAACTTACAGTTGCACGATCAGGGGATGTTTTTTCAACTTAATTTTTCATTTGATCCTAAACTTTCCCTTTATTATATTTTTTTTCTTAATTAAAAAGTTAGCTTTATAAAATTTATGGGTGCTTTTTACTTAATTTTTCACCTGATTTTAAACATTTTCCCTTTATTTTATTTTTATTCTAGGTGCTCCTATTGAAGGGGACATTTTAGCCCGAAAGCTAGAGAAATGGTACAAGAAACTTAACCCTGGATTGCTTGTTGATGTCAATAAAATATAAGTCAGGGGAAGAACGTGGCTCAGAGAGAAGATTAAAGCCGTCACATCCAGCCAACCCAGGTATGGGATGCCAGATCACGTCATCTTGTCATCATCACAGCCAGAGAAGAAAGAAAACTGGCGAAGTTATAGGAGTTGAACAGGATGCTTTCATCCCTGACAGAATACTTCAGCATGCTGCTCTGTGGATCCTCTAGAGCCAGCCCACAACATCTAAGTGGCTCTAATTTACAACTCCAAACAGAGAACCTCTACAATTAGACCCTTGTTGTTAGCATCCATTAAGTCTTGATGACTACGTGGACAAATATTCTCCAATATAGAGGTATTTGGTATATATAAAATACCCACAATGGTTCGAGACTACTCACCCTTGTCCTTCCTAAAGTCCAGGGCATCCTGCTTGTCTGTCACAATCTCCTTGAGGTTGACAATGCTGGGGTGGGAGAGCTGCCGTAGGATCTTGATCTCCCGCACGGCCGTGATGGGGAAGCCTTCCTTCTCATTCTCCAGCCGCACCTTCTTTAAGGCCACTAGTTCATCTACACACCACAAACTCTACTGCTGGGGTTGTCCATTTAGATTGAGACACACATATGCATTTAACACCTCTGTAACACCTAGTTGCAGAGCCAAAATATATATTTATATATTGAACTTGGAAAAAAATCTTTATGAACATATTATATTTATTTGTTATTATAGCATATTATATCCATGTTTAACACTTAGTAAATGGTTATAGTAAACTACTTTTTTTTTCAACAAATCCGCCCAATCTAAGCTCATCTTAATTTTTACTTTTTATAACACCAAAGAACAAATTAATGAAGCTGTCAATGGAGTTCCCAGACTTGATAGTCAGGTTAAGTGTAAAAAAGGAAAGATTATTCAGCAATTATAAACTTTCCTTGCAGTATTTATCAACTATACCCCCCCTAATGCACATATTTCTGACTGGTGGCACCATTTGTTCCAGTTAGAATGATGTCACAGCAAAGGAAGTACTTCCTCTGATGATCTCTCAGTATCTGTATATACACAGTAGAACAATCTCCCTGTAACACCTAGTTGCAGAGCCAAAATATTTATGATTATATATTGAACTTGAAAAATCTTTGAGTATATTATATTTATTTATTACTATAGCATATGTCTAAAGATAGTAACAACGCTGTTCCCGGAACGTCACACACTATTTATTTGGTCTTATTACTTTGTGTTTATTATTTCATATTATTACCTTGGATTAACACTTAGTAAATGGTTATAGTAAACTAGTCAAAATCCATTAAACATTGAAAATATATTTCATTTTTAAAATGATATAAATTTTGTTCAACTTGGATTTTCTGAATGGTATATCTTTAGCAGTTTCCCAACCTTGTTAGGCTTCTATAAATGAAGCCTCACTTACTTCCTGCACCCCGGGTCATGTAACAACAAGTCAATAGGAAGATCCTTTTATTTATTTACAGTGAAATCTCAAGTTTGCTTGGTATCCTCAAAAGAACAATATACAACTCCGCCTTTGCCAGTCCCAAGCCCGGATGAAAAAGGAGGAGGGGGAGCAGTAACAAGCTCACTAAAAAACCTGGGCTCAGCTAGCCCAGCTAATAGTACCCTGTAAGGTCTCCAAGGATACAGGATGAGCAGCGTTTGTACTCCATGTTAGGAGCAGCTGCACATGGCGTCTGTTACTCATGTCAGAGGCGGCCATTTCTTTTGGAGCTAAGTCGGCCTCCAACTGAGTAGTGCTCCCAGTCTTAATGACAAAGGCAGACACATTCACCCAGACCCTAATATGATTGAGTGAAGATAAGGAAGAAGAAGAAGAAGAAGAAAAGAACAATATAGTAATCAGCTATTGCTTTACACATGCATCATTGCAAAACCATTTCCACATTAAGTTACCCAATTGAGTATTTTTCATTACAATTTAAGCCTTTCATGCTTTCTGATATTCCTGGAATATTTAAACTTTCATACCTTTTTAAAATGTGGAAAATCTGCAGTATCTCTTACATTTCATTCCTTATATGACAAACTCTTCCCATTTTTCTAAATTTCAATAATTTTAAACCGATCATTAAAATTTCAAGGTTTAATAAGCAGAAATTTGAAGTTTAAAAAGTTTATAAATTCTTTACTATAATATTTATTAAGAATAAAAATATGTGCTATAAAATGTAAACAAAAATAATGGTACAGTCGAACTTGGATAATTCGAACCCCAAGGGACCATAAAAAAATTCGATTTATCCAAAAATTCGAATTAAAGATGTTAAATTATTTATATAGGAAATTCTAGGGACCAAGATAAATATTCGAATTAAAGAGGTTTTCGAATTAAAGAAGTTCGAATTATCCAAGTTCTACTGTATTAACTAAACAGAGTATTTTTTATTATTTTTTTATTTATTTAAAAAATAAATATTATTTTTAATTTAGGTATATTTAATTTTTTTAATAGATAAGGAACAATTTTAATTATAGATTATAAACACAAGGTAATAAAACCAAATTCAAATATATAAATAAATAGTGTAATCAGTATTTTTGTCTGAAGATGGTAACAACGCTGTTACCGAAACTTCACAAACTATTTATTTATTTGGATTTGGTCTTATTATCTTGTGTTTTTTTAATAGACTTTAATATTTACCTTTGGTAATTTGTCCTCTGGCATAAATGTATTTTCAATGGGAGTGAAATTTTTGGGGTGAAAACTGTCAGTTGTTTAGGGATGTCCACTAGCACAAGTGTCTTGCACTTAGTTGGGGTTCTACTGTATTAGGACTTTATATACTTCTACTGTATTATGAAAACTGTAAAAAACATTTTTCCCTTTACAAATAATTTCTGGGTAACTATTGTTCACTTAAACACAAGGTAATAAGACCAAATCCAAATAAATAAATAGTGTGTGACGTTCCGTTTACAGCCGTTGTTACTGAAACATCACACACTATTTATTTATTTGGATTTGGTCTTATTACCTTGTGTTTATAATCTATAATTCAAATTGTGCCTTATCATTATTGTTCACATAATATTTTTGTTTAAATTTCTAGCTATAAAAGCTAAAATACACCTTGATCTTACTGATCAATTTAAAGTTATTCGATTGTTGTAAAATGGGAAAAGTTCCTCACATAGTAAATAAAAGGTGTGCATGCAAATTTCCAACATTTTAAAAGAAATTTAAAATATCAAGTTCTAGATACAAGAAAATGAGACCTAATCAAAATAACTTAATAGAAAATCATAATATTTTCTTGTATCTATAATCTAAAATTCAAACTGTGCTTTATCAAATATCAAGTTCAAATATACTCAAAAAAAATACTAAAGCAGCACAAAAAAAGGCTTAAATGTCAATGGAAAATGCTCAATTGAATGTCATAATGTGAAAATGGTTTTGCAATGCAGATTTAAACCAATTGCTGATTACAAAGGTACTACTGTAAATAAGTAATATAATTTGTGTCTATTCTTATTGCCCCCGTATTGATTAAAGAGTTAAATGATGGAACACAAGAAGAAAGTGAAGATACAACCATGAAAGTAAACCCTACTTCATTTATAGAAACCAAAGCAAGGTTTGGAAACTGCGAAAAGATAATGACATTCAGAAATTTGAAGTTGAACAAAGATTATATGAAAAAAAAAACAGTACAAAAGTGAAATTAAAAATAAAGAAGGCATTTCCTGACCACGATGGCGCTCTGCCATCAATAAATAATATGCCATTGATAAATCAAGAAATTGGGTTGGCCAAATTTCATGGAGCAAGTTAAATAAACGTTTAGTTTATTTTTGCTCCACTAGATGGCGCTTTGCTATCTAAAAAGCGCATGTGCTTGTGGTCAGGATATGCCTTCTTTATTTTTAATATCAACACCTGACCCACTTATCTTGTATTTTTTTCTATTGGTTTTTCAAAAGTGAAATTGTACCTGGATCAGGTGGAAAAATTAAGAGAAGAAAAATGTATTTCTCCTGATGGTGCAACTCAAGTTATCGATGGCTTGCTACATCGGTAACTTTTAGTTTCACAATCAGGAGATGTCTTCAAGATTCTATTATTTAAAAAATTAAATTCATTTTCAATGTTAAATGGTATTTAACTAGTTTACTATAACCAGTCTTTCCAGAATGGTTGCAAGTTTTTCCCACTATGTACTAAGTGTCAACCTGCAACCCACATTATTGACTGTATTGACTCATCCATTGATGAGCTCTACTCATCCCTGGCAAACACCATCAACAAGCTTTACAAGTTTGATACCTTAATATGATTGAGTGAAGATAAGAAAGAAGAAGAAGACTATAACCAGTTTACTAAGTGTTAAACCAAGGTAATAATAAATGTCAAGGGAAAGATACAATTTGGATTATAGATTAGAAACTAAAGACCAAATTAATGAACAGCATTGTTACCGAACACATCACATCACTCATTGTCTTGTTTCCTTCTTCTTTCTTATCTCATTGTTTTGTTACCTTATATGAATATACAAGGTTGTCCCAAAAGTTCGTAAACATTTGCAAAAAAATTGAAATACCATTATTATTCACCGTTATGCATAATATCTTTGTATTATATATAAAGTAATTGTATTATGTATTATTAAGTATTCACTGTAATAATATTATTCGCCAAGTAATAAGAAAAACAAAGTTTTAGGAAAAACACAAACTTTTGGGACAACCTTATAATATTATGCTTGTAAAGATATTTTAAATTCCAACATAAAAAAATTAGCAATTCTCTGATAAGAGGACATCTTTCCTTTGCTCTGCAACTGTGTCCTTTACAGAGATGTTCTACTTTATTTTGTTATTGTTTCTTATCCCCTTGTGTAAAGATTACACGAATTCCATGATCTCATGGAATGGGGTGTAAGGGTGCAGCTTTCGTTGATCATGGCACCATGATCCAGGCACACTTTGGTGAAAGTCTGACTTTGCCTCTTTATTTTTTAAAAATGAAGAAAATACACAATTTCCATGTATATGACGACCAAAGCTGTACTTGAGTGTTCTCCTTACTAATAAACAATAATTTTATGCTTGTAAAGATATTTTAAATTCCAACATAAAAAATTTTGCAATTCTCTGGTAAGAGGACATCTTTCCTTGGCTCTGCAACTGTGTCCTTTACAGAGATGCTCTACTTTATTTAAAAAAAAATCAATAAAATACACAATGTGGGTACTTTCAAGTATGTGACGACCAAAGCTGTACTTGAGTGTTCTCCTTACTAATAAACAATAATATTATGCTTGTAAAGATATTTTAAATTCCAACATAAAAAAATTAGCAATTCTCTGGTAAGAGGTTATCTTTTCTTTGCTCTGCAACTGTGTCCTTTACAAAGATGCTCTACTTTATTTTTAAAAAATCAAGAAAATACCCAATTTCCATGTATAGGACAACGATCAAAGCTGTACTTACTTAATAAGGAAGAGATTAAACTTACTTTTATCACAGTCCTTGGCCTTGTACACCTGGCCGTAGGTTCCCTCCCCGATCTGGCAGATGATGTCAAACTGGTCGATGCATCTGTCACCCCAGCCTGCCGGGTACCTTGACTCGGACTCAGTGGGCTTCTTGTGGCTCCTGCAACTGTGGTCCAGTCTGGTGAGACAACATGGTGGACCAAGTACAGTATCTACTATCTGTACAATGAATCTGCCAGCGCTGCAGAGTTTGGTGGAGAATCGCCAGTGGGTCTCCCTCCTGGGTCTTGTACATAGTGTATATAATACACATTACACCTATCCCCCGATTTACATGGTAGATACGTTCTTGAGAAAAACGTGTAAATCGGGGGATAGGTGTACACAGAAATAAAAATAAAATGCATTGACAAGTTAAAATATGTAGTCAGCACATAAGCTCGGGATTCCTCGTGAGATGTGTACACAGCGCATGTGTTCAATCACAGTAGCATTTAGTATAGTGCGATAAAAACAAAACAAAAATTATTTGGAAAACCGCGTAAAAGCGAAAATGTGTAAAACAAGTACCGTGTAAGTCGGGGGATAGGTGTATAATTTTTTAAATAGTGCAGACTGTGCACTTTGCATGTATTGACAAGATGTCAATAAAATTATTTTAATTGTCAATTGTCTACTATCTGTATTTACAAGATGGCTACGGTTTGACTTATGCAAGCATCAAGGACCATTGCTAAAAAATGCAATAGATTCTAAGTTCATAAAGTTGTTGTTTCTTATCCCCTTGGGTAAAGATTACACGAATTCCATGAGTTCATTCTCCTCGAGCTGTTTGAGGATAAACAGCGGCCTCTTCCAAAGGTCCTGTTTAATGCATCTAATGCCAGCCAAAATGTGTTCTGTAGCTGCAGGTGCCAAGCTACATTTTGGGAGGTTCACAAGGTAAATGTGTGATATTTGGAATTTAGAAGAGATTAAGTTGCTTAAAACAGGGTAAAATGGTTATACAGCACAATTTGGATTATAAACACAAGGTGGTAATAAGACCAAATCCAAATAAATAAATAGTTAACACAAAGCAATAACGCGCCATCTATACATATAAAATAAAAGGACTTAAAAGCGCGAATGTTTCTTTTATACATAAAACGAACTTCTACTGTCCTTACTGCGATGAAAAAATATATTGGGAGGGCTTGGCTCATCAGTGGTGAACCCTCCCAGCGGTTTCGCCAATTTAATGTTTCACCACTGATGAGCCAAGCCCTCCCAATATATTTTTTCATCGCAGTAAGGACAGTAGAAGTTCGTTTTATGTATAAAAGAAACATTCGCGCTTTTAAGTCCTTTTATTTTATAAATAGTGTGTGATGTTTCTGTAACAACTATCTTTAACGAAACATCACACACTAATTATTTATTTGGATTTGGTCTTATTACCACCTTGTGAGGGTAAAATGGTGTTCTATGATGTCTGACCTGTGTATCGGCCGCACTACATGACAAAGTGAATGGTGGACTGAAAATTCTTGGGAACATTGTCTGGCAAGCTAAGGAACTAGGATTCCAGACCACTAGGTTCCAATATAGTATAGAAGTAGGCATTATACTAAAATCAAATCATACCACACGACTGGAATTGAATTTTCTTAAAACAACTTTGACATCGCTTCCCCATGTGCATTAGGTGCAAAACTAAAGAGGCCACTCCCCAACATATACTAAATTGTATTGGAAAGGACAAAGGATCCCTGTACAAGAACCAAGAAGAGTTCTTGAACTTCTTTATGAGCATGACCTCCAAGATCTTGTCTAATTTAGACTAATAAAAGAATAAGTAAAAAAAAAAAACTTTTGAATATTTTTATATGGTTGAAGGGTCTTTGCACAGGCCATACAGGTATAGATCACTGACAATGGTTTCAGGATATGGACAGTTGGCTCTTTGTTCAAATGGACAAAAAGATAGTGATGTGTGGCATATTCATTCGAATCAGTGTATCCCTACACAGAGAGGATCAAAGAATTGCTTTAATTAAATGGATCCCATTTGTGCAGATCCTTCGCTTCTAAAATAAAACAAGTCGGTGGACAAGTGGGTAACACCCTTGATTCCTGACAGTCATGAACCGGGATTGAATCCCACGTTAACATTTTGTTTAATATGTGAATAACCTTCACATATTATTCACTGTTTCAATTATCATAAACTAGGTTGCTCTTGTTGAGCGGTACCTAATAAAGTGATTTTGAGCAGGAAACTTGTAAAATACAAATGTGTGGTGTATCTGTGTGAAAGACTTGAGAGTTCCTTAACTCTACATCACTGAAACTACCCTTCCAAGAAATGCTTGGATACAGCTTGTAGCATTGTAAATAAAATATTATAAAAAAAGACTGAACCTGGGTGTGACATGCGATTGCATAGTCAAGAGTGGAGATAGGGGGCTTACCTCTTCTTCAGAATTCTAGACATAACAACAGGGAGAGGTGAGGATTATACACAGGGGAGGGAGGTACATAGGCAAGCAGGCAGGGGCTGGCAGAGGAGGGAGAGTAGTGATAGGATAGTTACACGCAGTGCTTACATAGTGGTTCATACTGGCAGAGGAGATAATACTCAAGTGCATACTGGCAGAGGAGACAATACTCAAGTGCATACTGCCAGAGGAGACAATACTCAAGTGCATACTGGCAGAGGAGACAATACTCAAGTGCATACTGGCAGAGGAGACAATACTCAAGTGCATACTGGCAGGGGAGGGGAAGACAATACTCAAGTGCATACTGGCAGAGGAGACAATACTCAAGTGCATACTGGCAGAGGAGGGGAAGACAATACTCAAGTGCATACTGGCAGAGGAGACAATACTCAAGTGCATACTGGCAGAGGAGACAATACTCAAGTGCATACTGGCAGAGGAGACAATACTCAAGTGCATACTGGCAGAGGAGGGGAAGACAATACTCAAGTGCATACTGGCAAAGGAGACAACACTCAAGTGCATACTGGCAAAGGAGACAATACTCAAGTGCATACTGGCAGAGGAGGGGAAGACAATACTCAAGTGCATACTGGCAGAGGAGGGGAAGACAATACTCAAGTGCATACTGGCAGAGGAGGGGAAGACAATACCCAAGTGCATACTGGCAGAGGAGACAATACTCAAGTGCATACTGCCAGAGGAGGGGAAGACAATACTCAAGTGCATACTGCCAGAGGAGGGGAAGACAATACTCAAGTGCATATTGGCAGAGGAGACAATACTCAAGTGCATACTGGCAGAGGAAAATGTGAACATACACTTCACCGTACTATACAGGAGGCATTACATACACAGTACAATATTGCATACTACCAGGGGAAATATACCATTATACTGTGCTGCATGCTGTGTATACTGAAAGTGTAAGTATTACCTCCATAGATTAGAAACAAGCTAACAAGACCACATCTAAATAAATAGCTAACAAGACCCCATCTAAATAGTGTGCTACGTTTTGGTAACAACGCTGTTACTGAAATGTCCCACACCATATATTTAGTTATTTGTGTTTCTAATCTATAAAATCCAAATTGTACCTAAATACTCCAAAGAAGAGTTTTTAGAGGTATTACCTCCATAGAAATGTTTCAAGAGACATTGGTCATAATCTGGCATTTTTCCACTTTTGGCTGATATGATTAGAATGTTGGGTCCTCTGGATATTGATTTGCATCTCATACAATGTCTCTCTCTAATAGATAAGTAGGAACGGTGAGAGGTTAGAAAACACTCTACACAAGACTTGTAACGGCCACTCCACAACACCAGAAGGTCAATTCACCAATTGCTACAACATACCTCCAACAGAACCAATCATTTGGTGTGTTTTCAATTTCATCGATACATCCAGTTTTCAAGTTATGTATTACATTTTTTTGGCAATAAATTTAAATATATATATATTTTTTTGCTTATCCCTAGTACATGTTGTACAGGCCATGATATAATCATGGTGGGTAGAAGTAGGCGACTGATTTGCTACTGCAAGTGCACCACATGTCTACACATGGGAAAAGCAGTTCGACTTTGCACTTACAAATGTACCAGAGCCCCGTTTATAGTTACTTGCACTCGCTGGTGGGGTTGGACTTTTCTAAGAATCAGGGACCAAAATTTAAATATACTTCTGCTATGCTGTGGTGATTGTCTATGTTATAAAGATAGAGGAATTCTGGAAAAATAAAGGACATCTCTCCTGTCAAAATAGATATCAAAACTAGACGCCATCTATTGACAGTCTCCACAAACTAACAGGTTGGCAACAAAGCCACAATACCAGCTTTGACAAACTGAGCCCACCTGGAGCCCATGGTTTCAGGCTATAGCCTTCGTCAGTCCAGAGTGGGTTTTATTCCATGAGATATACATATATGGTTAAAAGGTAGAGTTAAAACAATTTGGAACTTGAAATTGTGGAATCGGCACACTTGCCTCTCTCTTATATACATCTCCCTAGTTTCCCTTTTTAAAATCAAATATTACAGCATAACCTCATTAATTCAACACACTCTGCAATAATTTGACCAAGTTTTCATGTTCCGACCTACAGCCTATCAAATAACAAATTTTGTGCAAAAAAATAATTAATAAATAAAAACACATTTTTTTTAAAATGCTTTTATTTAAATGCACTATAAAGGAAAAAATAAAATATTTTACAATACAATATTTGTTCCTTATAGACATTATCCACTGAGAAGCATCCACCTAGAGACCATGGTTTCAGGCTAAAGGCCCTCGTCAGCTAAGGGCAGCCTTTTATTCCATGAGAGCTACAAGGGATTAAATGAAATATTCACAATCTACCAAAAAGGTGTTTAGCTGGTAGAGTGGCTGGGCCAAATCTATAACCAAAATTTCCATCTATATTTTGGCAACAGTTAGGGTGTTTCAGAGATATGCAGAGTGTGGGCCGGAGAATATGCAAATAAACCGCTCACAAGGTCAGAGATGACTTCCTCCCCCATTTGTTGAACATTTCTTCACTTTTTTTCTATAAACTTCTATGTGTTACAAAGAATTTTGTAAAAATGAACAAAAAAAAAGAGGCTAAAATTTCTTACTTTTTTTAAATAACTGGAGTATTGGCTAATTTTGGTTGTAAATTTGATGAGCTATAGGTGATAAGGCCAATTTGGATTATAGATTATAACTAAAAAAAAAAAAGACCAAATCCAAATAATTCGGTAACATTCTTTTGTCGGATGATGGTAACAATGCTGTTACCGAAACGTCACACACTAATAATTTATTTGGTCATATATTCTTGTAACTATATATATATATACAGTTAAACCTGTCTATAGCGCCCCCTATAAATAATGTCTTCCTCTCTATAGCACCTGATTTTAAACATTATACATTGTAATTTAATGTAAACATTTTACATTAAAAGTGACCTGTCTATAGCACCCCCCTCTCTATAACATCCTATTCTGGTGAGTCTCAAGAGGGGGCGCTATAGACAGGTTTAACTGTATATATTTCAACTTTTATAAAAATAGAAATTTATTATACAATAAAATAAATACAACTCTTCCCTTATATAACACTGTATTCAGGGGGGGGGATGAAAAAATTAAGTTAAAATGAAACTTCCACTGAAGAAAGCAACAAGTTTAGGAGAGAACATCTTGCTACAGGATGCTGTGTGTAGAAACAGATTCAAGGATGACCAGCCAAATTTCTAATTAGGACAACTAGCCAGTTTCTGAAACTAATTGGAAACTTTTGCAAATATCCACTTGACCCAGCAAAGTGCTAGTGAAGGAAGGATAAAGACCTTTTTCAATTTCTCCCTCAGAAGTAGGAGAAGTAGGAAGGTGGAAGGTTTGACATCTATCTCCTCTCCCAACCTAATCTTATCTCTCTCTCCCTGCCGCAATAGCTCCTCAAATTAGGAAGTCTGCCCCCCCGGCTTGTTTAACTTTGGCCGAGATGGCTGGTTTAAGTAAGTTGTGAGATCAATGTGTGATTCCTAGCTGAACATTGTGAACAGATGGGTGCACACAGGTTGACTGTCACCCATCTATGGTACCACCTCCTCCCACCATTTTAAATAGTTCTAGAGATAAGACAATTCAATCCCCAATGAGAGACCATCTCTTGGGAGGAGGGGGAGAAGTCCGACCACCCCAGTCCCCTCTGGACCTTTGGAATATTCGACCAAATTCTGGTCCTAGGTGACTAACATGGCAATGACACCCATTATCCAATGAAGAGCGAACACTTCTTAGAGAGCAGTTATTTTTGTAAAATTAATAAAATAATTTGATCAAGCTTTTTCTAACCTTTAATGATGAGATCGAGGAGTGTCTCTTATAGGAGGTTCTACACATGGAAGTCTTATTATAAAAAAGACCAAATTATAGGGGGACATTACTATAGTTTATCCAGTACTTTTGAATCCAGTACTTTTGGATCCAGTACTTTTGAATCCAGTACTTTTGAATCCAGTACTTTTGGATCCAGTACTTTTGGATGAAAACACTCTTATTGAATGGATTGGGTGACCTTACGCTTCTTATATATAATCCAAATTGAAAAAATAGTAAAAATGTGATATTGTACTGGGATAAGGTGCATAATTATGAAAAAAAGGCATCTCCTTATCGTGCACCTGAAAGTTGATGATGGCTTGCGCCATCTATCGGAATAAATATCAACTATTCTCGTTGATTTTTAATTATTCCAGAATTGGCCAAATACCCGTTTTTTTTGGTCATTAAGGTACAGCTTGCACGACGCTGATGAGGGCCAACAGCCCGAAACACGTCCGTGGTTAGCTTTTCTTGATTAATCAAGAATGGATATTTGGCCAATTCTGGAATAATTAAAAATCAACGAGAATAGTTGATATTTATTCCGATAGATGGCGCAAGCCATCAGGAACTTTCAGTTGCACGAAAAGGAGATGCCTTTTTTCATAATAATTCAAATTGTACATCATACACTGTATTTTGCCATTTTACTAAAGTTTGCCTCTCTGAGAGTTTCAGGCAGACAAACAACCCATTCTGAAATGATGATAACTATCTCAGTGCTAATTTGGCACAAATGGTCCAATTACCATCCAGTCCAAATGCCTTCCTGGTTGTGAAACAGAGTTTTACCCTTTAGGAACTTTGGCTCAAAATCAATTTCAAGTTTTTTTTTTTGTATGAATTTATCAATGTGGTTAAAATATCTAGTCTCTTAATGAAAAGTTTGCTAAATACAGTAGAACTACCTCCTCTCTATGGAGGATACCTAGTTGCAGAGATAAAATGTTCTTTAGGGAGAGGTGTACCGGTGAGTTGGTAATTAGTAAAAAATTGTGCCTTATCATATTATTAAAATCTAAATTATGCCAGTTAAAAAAGAGAATGAATATTCCAATCAGAATTGAACATTTTAAGAACTCAGAAAAGAAAATAAGACCTAATCCAAATAATTTATTAGTGTGTGACGTTTCGGTGACAATGTTGTCACCGAAACGTCACACACTAATAAATTATTTGGATTAGGTCTTATTTTCTTTTATTATAATCTATAATCCAAATTGTGCTTTATCATTTTAAGAACTCAGAAAAGGCAACTTAAGATAAACACTCAAAGCTGCAACTGATGGTTACCCAGTAGAATGTTGCTGTCCACAATTCCCCGAGTGGGTTTGATGTAGATAGATAAACCTAAGTAGCATCAAACTCTGAAGAACACTGAGACTGCCACTCAATGCCATCCCCCACCAAGTACCAACAACAAGCCGGTGCCAGCCAACAAAGCAACAACAAAAGCCTGTGGTTGTTTAAAAATACAATGGCCTTGTTCTATTTAGAACCAAAGCATTAAAAAAAAAAAGAGATTGTTGTTTAACTTCCATCTGTCCACAACATATTTGGTCTGTTTATCATTTCTATAATAGGTGAAGTATAAAGGTTTATCTCTATATACACTTTTTGACACTTGAGGTGTGTCTTGAGTATTTCACCTTGAAGATTGAGGTTGCCTGATCAACATTCATAGTTCTCAAAAATAAAATAAGACTTTGGCCAGTAATTGTTTTATTTTCTCAATCTGACAGATTGCTTGAAGAAAAAGTTTTCAGTTCGTCAAGGCACGCATCCAAGAATCTCAGAGAAAAGAAAAACAATTTCAGGCCAAAGTGTCTTTTATTTTTAGGAACAGAGAACCTCTGTTAGAACTTTTATTATTTACATAACCTCCCACTGTATATGGGACTCAACCATATAGGGTGCTATAGACAGGTCACTTTTAATGTAAATCGCATTGTACTAGGAATTTAAAATTGGGCGCTATAGAGAGGAAGGCGCTATTTAGAGGGGACGCTATAGACAGGTTTAACTGTATATTTTGTATAGTATTTGACCAGGTAGTCAGGAGTGTACTTACCTGTGTATATATAGAGATTGGGTAAAATAAAGGTGTGTGTGTACATGTGAGAGGGTACCATAGAGAACCCACTACATTTTATGGACGACCTGACTCATCAATTCTACAGTAACAGCAAGATCGACTTCCCAGAACCAACAAGATATACCAACAACCTCCGTAAGAGGACACACTCCTGTTGCTAAAGGACACAGTCCAGTTTCACTATTTAGCAGTAAGAGGACTACTATAACTAGGTGTACAGAAAGGTTCTACTGTGTATATTCCTACATGTGTTCCCTCTAAAACTGAAGAGATAAATGGTGTGGGAAGAGAGAAACTAACTTTGTCAAAAATCAACAGATGGGTTAGGAGGGAAACTTACTGAGGCCTTCTCCTGACAGGAGAAGTCTTGACAGAAGGAGACTTGGCATCAGGTTCCGGGGAGAGCATGATGTCCTCCTCTTTGATGCCAGGAGGTAGGGGGAGGTCCTTGATGCCCTTCCTCTGGGGCGGGGAGGCCACCACAGGCTCTGGCTGTGGTGCGGCCTCGGGGGAAGAAGGAGAGCCACTGGAAGAGGATTCATCGTCCTCCTCCTCCGCCTCGTCAGCCTCCACTGTGGCAGGTAGAGGCAGGTGGGGCAGCGTGGGCAGCGGCGGAGGGGGTGGCTTCTCATCTGGTGGGAGGGGAGGAGGAGGAGCAGTGCCGTAGAGGGCTTTAACTGGCTCCTCCCTCTGGTGCTGCTTCTCCGGCCCATCCACCACATTCTTGGGGTCTGAGGAAGACTTGGTTTTCTGCTCTCCGGGCTTGGCTGAGTGCACAGCCCCGTTCTCCCTGGAAGAGGATGTGGGCTGCCTGCTGTCCCGGGTTGTGGATTTCTTGGCTAGAGTCCGGGCCTTACGGTTCTTGCGCAGCTCGGAGGCGAGGCTGGTGGCAAACTTGGGGTCCGTCATGCTGGGACTCCTCTCTCTCCTCCGCTTCCTGAAGGGAGACCTGGACCTGGAGCGAGAATGACTTCTCCGGCTCCATGATCTCCCAACTGGGCTGTGACTAAGGCTTGGAGAATGCCGCCTCCAATTTCTGGAACTGCAGCAGCACACCACATGTCTGACCTCCATGGGGGACAAATACACAACTACTTGATAGGTTTACAACAAACACTTCTTGTTGAATGGAAAGACTTTTAACCCCTCCCGAACCATATCCCACACAAATATAGGATTCCCAAAAAGTCAGCAAAGGAAAGAGAGTTCGAATTTTCATAACAGATGGCACGCTAATGTGTCATAATACACAATCTTTATTAAAATAGTATAATTATTATACAACATACATTTATAATTTATAAGTAAAATGACAACTGCACTTACTGCAATGCAATGATTAAAGATGTTGAGCCAGGCCTCCCTCTCTTTCCATTATTTTATCATTGCAGCAAGAGCAGTAGAAAATGTTTTTATTTGAAAAAAATAAATGTATGCCCATAGTTTCCAATGTTCTCCATACTTGGTCATACATCCACCATGGCAAGGTACATATCTCCCAGAAGGCACACACTTGTGGCATTAGAATACAAGATAATTAATTGCGACAGAGTCTTCTTCTTCTTTCTTATCTCCACTCAATCATATTAGGGTATCAAGCTTGTAGAGCTTGTTGATCTGGTCATCTATGGACAATGACTTTCCAGAATGGTTGCAGAATTTTCCCACTATGTACTAAGTGTCAACCTGCAACCCCAAATCACATCATTGACTGTATTGACTCATCCATTGATGAACTCTACTCTTCCCCGGCAGACACCATCAAAAGTCTCAAGCTTTACAAGCTTGATACCTTAGTGTGATTGAGCGGAGATAAGAAAGAAGAAGAAGAGAGCTTGTTGATGATGTCTCCCGGGGAAGAATAGAGCTCATCAATGGATGAGTCAATAGTCAATAATGTGTTTTGGGGTTGCAGGTTGAGAGGGGAGAGAGTAAGAACAATAAATATATATAACCTAGGAATGGTCAAACTTTGAGGAGAATTGTGAAGGAAGACAGAGTAAAGAAAAGAAAGTCAGGAGTTAAAAATAAAAACCACAAAGGATTGGCTTACAAAGGACCGGAAATCTGAAAGGTTAAGGGAGTCATTCAATGGGGATCTAAACCTGGAATGGACAAACTGGACCCAAATAAATTGGTGTGTTTCGCATTATTTGTACAGTAGAACCTTTCTTGCAGCATCAAAGTGTCCTTAAGGGAAAGGTGTCCTCGCACATGAGATCTACTAATTGGTAAAAATGGTCATTTGGGTGATGAGAACTGTAGAGAAGTGTCACGTGGAGGTTCTTCTCTATTAGGAAATGTATTCATTTAGGGGTCGGTGGAAGGACGGTCTAAACCGTTGGTTTTCGACCGCTACGACCCAGGTTCAATTCCCGCATTGTGAAATTTTTTCTGATTTAAAAAAAAGCTCCAATGGCCCCCGATTCTTGCAAAAGTCCAACCTCACCAGCGAGTGCAAGTAACCAAAATGGGGCTCTGGCACATTTGTAGGTAAAAAGTCGAACTGCTTTTCACATGTGTAGACATGTGGTGCACTTACAGTAAAAAGCAGTCACCTACTTCTACCCAAGAAGAGGAAATGTATTCAATTACTATCTGTCCACAAACATAGGCAGTTTGTCTTAACCCAAAATATAGTAAAAAAGTGAAATTGTACTGGGATCAGGAGGATAAATTAAGACATTTCTTGATGGTGCAACTTTCTTATCTCCACTCAATCATATTAAGGTATCAAGCCGGTAAAGCTTGTTGATGGTGTCTGCCGGGGAAGAGTAGAGCTCATCAATGGATGAGTCAATACAGTCAATAATGTGTTTTGGGGTTGCAGGTTGACACTTAGTACATAGTAGGAAAAGCTTTGCAACCATTCTGGAAAGTCACTGTCCATAGATGACCAGACTTAAGTCTGGAAATCAAAGACTGTTGTTCTCTTGGGAGGACAGAACCGGTGCTTGTCCCTCCTGCTCTGTACCAGTCATGAGCAGCATGGGACAACTAAAAGTTGCTAATGGCTTGCATCATCTTTTGGAATAAATATCAACTGATTGTCGATTTTTTTTAATTATTCAGAAACTTTTAGTTGTACAATAAGGAGATGCCTGGTTCAAATTCACATTAATAGGTACCGCTCAGCAAGAGCAACCTAGTTCATGATAATTGAAACAGTGAATAATATGTGAAGGTTATTCACATATTAAACAAATTTTAACGCGGGATTCAATCCCGGTTCATGACTGTCGGGAACCGAGGGTGTTACCCACTCGTCCACTGACTTATTTTTTGATGCCTTCTTTACTTAGAGTTTATCTTGTAATTCTTATCTATAATCCTAATGGTACCTTAAGGAGTTTTTGAGAGACTGTTTTTACACTGAAGGTGCACCCACTGCCTGTCTACTACTATAGAGAAAGCAGTTTGATCTTTACAAGGAACCAGATTCTAGTTTCTGTTATTTGCACTAACTGGACTAATGTGGGAACCATTGAAGCAATTTTTACAAAAATTTATATGGGTTTCAAATGTTGGGTTGAGGTTGGTTATTGAAGGACTTGTGTCTACCAATAGTGGGTCTCAATCAAAGAAAACATGTCATTAAAATATACCAAAAACATATTTTGTAAACAG
>CP092875.1:90730651-90779723 GCA_030710605.1 Cordylochernes scorpioides | reverse complement strand
TTTATAAATTGTTCATATAAGGTTAAATACAAAATTGAATATACAGTAGAACTACCTCCCTGTAAAAGACAACACCTAATTACAGAGCCAAAGTGTCCTTTATGGAGAGGTATCCTCTTACTGGAGAATTGCTTCTTTCTTATCTGCACTCAATCATATTAAGGTATCAAGCTTGTAAAGCTTGAGACTTTTGATGGTGTCTGCCGGGGGAAGAGTAGAGCTCATCAATGGATGAGTCAATAATGTGTCCGGAGAGTTGCTAAATTGTAAAAATGGTCATTTTGCAAATGAAAACTGTCCTTTGTGGAGAGATGTTCACTAAAGGGAGGTTGTACTGTATATATAAGTAAATAAGATAAAATAGAGAAAGAATGTGCAGGGGAATCCGAGACGACATAGAACAGGAGGATGACGAGGAGTCGTACTACCGCTACGTGGAGGAGAACCCAGAACTCTTCCAGGAGAAGGAGGAGAGTGATCAGGAGGTGGAATACGACGAGGAGGGCAACCCCATCTGGACCAAGAGCAAGGTAGAGTCTCTTGTCTAACTAAGATATTGGAGATGTTGGGGGCATATAACTGTGGGTTTCCTTGAATATCAAGTACCCAGGCTGTCCTGTTCTTCTTCTTTCTTATCTCCACTCTATCATATTAGTGTATCAAGCTTGAGAGATCTTGAATTTTATTATTAATATATTAAACTATTAAACCACATTCTAAGCTACATTGAATCAAACAGAAAGATGATCTTCCTTAAAAATAGGTCTTGAAAGAGAGAAATATATAAATATACCATTACCAAGATCCCACCTCTTAAGTGTGGTTTATTTATAAACAGAATTGCCCAATTTATATTTTAGCTCTAGAAAACAGTAGATTTAACTGCTGATTCACAACAGATGAGCTAGACCCTTCCCAATAATGTTTCATCTCAGTATGGACAGTAGGACGTTTGTTTTATTTGGAAAAGTCATGCTTGATAGTTTCACATATAGATAACATTTTGAAAATAAGGCTTATTTTGGATTGTAATAAGATTATTTATTAATCCGATATTTCGATGGACCAATCTTCCATCTTTTTTTAGGTATTTTGCCATGAAGCACGTAGCAGGTCGCGTGCTCCAGGTGAGCCACCAGACGTCTTCCAAGCTTATTGGGCGATGGTTTATAAAATACCCCAAAAAAGATGGAAGATTGGTCCATCGAAATATCGGATTAATAAATAATCTTATTACAATCCAAAATAAGCCTTATTTTCAAAATATACATATATTATGGATGACTCTATACATTCAGAATAGATCACATTGAAATAACAAAATCGCGAGGTGAAAAGGTTCTAGTAAGTTTTTTTTTTTTTTTCTTATTTAGCCAAGCTGTCAAGTATTTATGCCACAGAAGTAAAAAGGAGAACATCCTGTGGAAGGGCAGAAATTCTCGAAAGCTCAGTTAAATAAAAAACCTTACAAGAAAATCTTCGTCTCATCTTCTTTCTTATCTCCACTCAATCATATTAAGGTATCAAGCTTGTAAAGCTTGTTGATGGTGTCTGCCGGGGAAGAGTAGAGCTCATCAAAGGATGAGTCAATACAGTCAATAATATGTCTTGGGGTTGCAGGTTGACACTTAGTACATAGTGGTAAAACCCTGCAACCATTCTGGAAAGTCATTGTCCGTAGATGACCAGACTTAAGTCTGGAAATCAAAGACTGTTGTTCTCTTGAGAGGACAGAACCGGTGCTTGTCCCTCCTGCTCTGTACCAGTCATGTGCAGCATCATCTTCATCTCATGATTTTATTCATTTGATAATTTACTGCTAAAGGTGGTTATCCAATTTATGCTAAAGATGACATGTAATTTCCTTATACACCATTGTGAATTGGGAGCTTTTACTCTGCCAACTTGTCAGAATTTATAGAAGCTGATGGAGGGGTCGGTGGACAGTTGGTCTAAACTGTTGGCTTTCGACCGCTACGACCCAGGATCGAATCCCCGCATTGGGCACTTTTTTCTAAATAAAAAAAAAAAAAAATGGTCCAATGGCCCCTGAATCTTGCAAAAGTCCAACCCCACCAGCGAGTGTAGGTAACCAAACAGGGCTCTGTCACATTTGTAGTGCAAAAGTCGAATTGCTTTTCAAATGTGTAGACATGTGATGCACTTACAGTAAAAGCAGTCACCAACTTCTACCCACCCTGATTATCATGGCCTGTACCACGTGGAATAAGGATAATAAAAAATAGATATATATAGAAGCTGAGTCTTTGGTCCCCATGTTTGATGTTTAATCCACCCATGTGTGGTTCAGTACATCGACCCCCTGCCCCCCATCGACCACTCCACCATCACCTACCCTCCCTTCGAGAAGAACTTCTACCTGGAGCATGCGGACATCCAGAAACTGACAGAAATGGAGGTGAACGCCCTCACAGAGACTCTGGGCCTCAAGGTGACCGGCCCCTCTCCGCCCAAGCCAGTGTCCAGCTTCGGCCATTTTGGCTTCGATGACAATCTCTTGAAGGTGATCCGGAAGTCAGACTACATCCAGCCCACTCCCATCCAAGCTCAGGTGAGCACATCCCTCTGTTATATTTATCTACAAATTTATATACAGTATAACTACCTCCCTGTAAAGGTCACCTAATAGCATAGCCAAAGTGTCCTTTAGGGAGAGGTGTTTATATACAGTAGAACTACCTCCCTGTAAAGGTCACCTAATAGCATAGCCAAAGTGTCCTTTAGGGAGAGGTGTTTATATACAGTAGAACTACCTCCCTGTAAAGGACAACACCAAATTGTAGAGCCTAAGTGTCCTTTAGGGAGAGGTGTCCTCTTATGGGAGAGTTGCTAAATAGTAAAAATGGTAATTTTGCAAATGAAAACTGTCCTGTGTAGAGAGGTGTCCACTAGCGGGGTGTCTGCTAAAGGGAGGTTATACTATATACAGTTACGAGCTTCTTTCCTAATCAATCAACCGACCGACTCTGTCACCGTTTGCTTTTATTGGTTGGCTACGGTCACGCCACCTTTGCCCCCCCCCCCTCTGCCGGCGGCGCGCGCCCGTTGGCTGCCGGCGAGCACGTGACTTCCCCGTGCGTGCGCATGGCGGGTGGTAGGCTATAGTCATTAACTAACATATGCAATTAATTAAGGCGCCAATTTAGAATTGCAACAAATAGTATTTGAATCAAAACATTCAATCGGGTAAAACACGGGCGTTGCCCGGGTCATTCGGCTAGTACTGTATATACTACACAAGGGGTTGTACTGAAACATAAGACAAACAGCAAAAGTGAGCCACTGGCTACCATCTGCCGCTGCTATACAATTAGATGCTATAATTGCACCAGTTTGGTTTCCATGATTATCATCCCAGTTGTCTCTCATACTTCTCTATCTTTATTTTATCATTGTTTATCCTACTGATACACAGTCCAATTCTTCCATTCATCTTACACCTACAGAATCCTTCAATCCCTTCATTTTAATTATTTTGTCTTTTACCGCTTAGGTTTGAGCTTTAGAGCAAAATTTACATAATTCTTGACTTCATCAACCTGGTAAAAGCTATGGTGACAAAACCATATAAAAAATAAATTTGTGTGATATTTCAGTAAAAGCAGTGTTCCCATTATCAAACAAAAGCTATGAACAATACTGTTACTAAACCATCTTACACATTTATTTATTTTGGATGTGGTCTTGCTACCTTTTATTACTGATCCATATCTAAAGAATACCTTAGCATGTTCAAATAGAGTCTGCGGATTTGCCTTGTTGCTGTTTCTTATCCCCTTTTAAACACAAGGTAATAAGACCAAATCCAAATAAATAAATAGTGTGACGTTTCGGTAACAGCGTTGTTAATGAAACGTCACACTATTTATTTATTTGGATTTGGTCTTATTACCTTGTGTTTATAATCTATAATCCAAATTGTGCCTTATCCTTATCCCCTTTTATAAGAATTACATGAATAACATGAGTTCATGCTCTTCAAGCTGTTTTATGATAAGCAGCAGCCTCTCCCAAAGGTCCTGTTTAGTACAATCTAATGCAAGCTAAAACCCAAATTTGTCTTTCTTGAGCTGTAGCATTTAATGTCGGTCAAAGGGGGTCGGTGGAAGGATGGTCTAAACCATTGGTTTTCGATCACTACGACCTGGGATCAATTCCCGCATTGGACACTTTTTTCTAATAAAAAAAAAGTGTTCCAATAGACCCCCATTTCTTTCAAAAGTTCAACCCCACTAGCGAGTGCAAGTAACCAAACGGGGCTCTGGCACAATTGTAAGTGCAAAGTCGAACTGCTTTCCACATGTGTAGGAATGTGGTGCACTTACAGTAAAAGCAGTCGCTAACTACCCACCATGATTATCATGACCTGTACCACGTGTACTAGGGATAATAATATATATATGTTGGTCAACAATGCCATTATTCAGGAAACATCATAGGCTCTCTGCGTCATCTAAATCTCTAGAAGCTGACCTGCTGTGTTCTCAGGGGATCCCCATCGCCCTCAGTGGACGGGACATGATCGGCATTGCCAAGACAGGCTCGGGGAAGACTGCAGCCTTCCTATGGCCAATGTTGGTCCATGTCATGGATCAGGTGAGTGTCCCATCAATGACTGACCCATGGTGCCAATGTTGTTGTGTGTGCAGCCTGAGCTGAAGGAAGGGGATGGGCCCATTGGCCTGATTCTTGCACCTACGCGCGAGTTGGCGCAGCAGGTGAGTGAGTGTACCTGGATAGAGAACTACCAGGAGTGTCTTTGAGCTGGTTGAACATAATTTTAAAACATCACTTCTCTTTTTTATCAATTATTTTATACATTTATTTATATAATACTAGACAGGTGACTTGTGCTTCGTCCCGGGATTGACCCGTGTGCATATCTACCCGAGTGATATATATTTAGATAAGATTTTTTTTTATAATTGTTTGTTATTAGCATTATCTATTCGTTTGCATCAGCAAAATTTAATCTAAATTGTACTGAAAAAAAAATATCCATTGATAGAGGGCGCTGTTCGTGAGCTAAGTAGAATAATTTGAATATATAGTTTTAATAATTGATTTATATATTTTTTAAAATAGCCTATCGTCTTCCCCGTATTTTTTAACCTATGTATGGAAATTTTGATTTGAATTAGTGAACTACTGCGAATTTGTATACCGGACATACAAACAAACATACAAACATACAAACATTGATTTTTATATATATAGATGTAGACATGTAGATATCATGGAGAAGGAAAGAGGGGTGATGTTGGTCTGAAGTACCACTCAGTGTGACTTTGCTTCTTTTGGTTGGCCGCTCCTGATATGGAGTGCAGACGCCCTTTGTAGCAGCTCCTATGGAGAACAGAAAATGGATACCTTCCTACATTAGCCGGGTGTGTAGCACAGCCCTAGTGGCCCTACCAGGAGTCATACTCCCGACATCCTGTGCTACCTGTTTACACCCTCCCGCCACTTTGAATTATATAATACTAGCCGAATGACCCGGGCAACGCCCGGGTTTTACCCGATTAAATGCTTTTATTCAAATACTATTCGTTACAATTATAAATTGGCACCGTGGATGTCATTCTTGTATAATATATAAATGAGTTTTAAAAATTGTAAAAAAAAAAAAATGCATCGCCCGGGAATCGAACCCGGGCTGCCCGCGTGGCAGGGGAGCATTTTACCACTGAACCACCGATGCTTATAAGAAATGGCCATATTTGGGTATTTATTCCAATAACAAAAGCAAACGGTGACAGAATTGATTGATTGTTGATGATGACTCTGATACTTGTATATTTAAATTATTCATTCATATCCACCACCAACAGCAGTAGTACCAAAACCCTTCATCTGGAGACCTTTTACAAAATATTCATTCAGTACAACCTCCCTTTAGTAGACACTTTTCTACAAAGGACAGTTTTCATTTGAAAAATTACCATTTTTTACAATTTAACAACTCTCCGGTAAGTGGACACCTCTCCCTAAAATACACTTTGGCTTTGAAATTATGTTTCAGGGAGATTCTACTGTATCAAAATATATTGCATTTATAAAAAGCTATATAAAATTATAAATAAAAGACTGAGGGAAGAGTTTTTTTTATGATTTTCTTTTAAAAGAGTTCTTCCCTCAGCAAATTGTCGTTTATTTATTTATTTTTTTATTTTTTTTGCTTATCCCTAGTACACGTGGTACAGGCCATGATAATCATGGTGGGTAGTTAGCGACTGCTTTTTACTGTAAGCGCACCACATGTCTACACATGTGAAAAGCAGTTCGACTTTGCACTTACAAATGCCAGAGCCCCGTTTGGTTACTTGCACTCGCTGGTGGGGTTGGACTTTTGCAAGAATCGGGGGCCATTGGAGCTTTTTTTTTTTTTTTAAACAGAAAAAGTGTCCAATGCGGGAATCGAACCCGGGTCCTAGTGGTCGAAAACCAAACGGTTTAACCAGCCTTCCACCGACCCCCCTCGTTTATTTATAATTTTACCGAAGGGATTATATTAATAAAAAATCCAGAGTTCAACTGACCCGGTACTCCAGGGATACAGAGGAGCTGTATCTGTACTCATATTAGAGTCGGCAGCAAAGGCTTCCATGTTAGGAACGGCCTCAAACTACAGGCAAAGTCAGACTTTCACCAAAGTTTGCCTGGATCATGATGCCATGATCAATGAAAGCTACACCCCATTACATGAAATCATGGAATTTGTGTAATCTTTACACAAGGGGATAAGAAACAACAACAAGTTCTATATAATATTATATAGACGTTGTTGTAATAAAGTAGCTTCTCTCTTATCAACAACAATGTGCCATCTCTTGACCTTCACAGACTACACCAGCTAGGGCAAATTCATAAAGCCCACTTTAAAACTATGACTTTAGGCTATGGCCCTCATCTTTGATTCCATGTTTATCTCTAGTATACAGGCCATGATAATCACGGTGAGTAAGAAGTTGGTGACTGCTTTTACTGTAAGTGCACCACATGTCTACACACCTGAAAAGTAGTTAAAATTTTTGCACTTACAAATGTGCCAGAGCCCCTTTTCGGCTATATGTACTCACTGGTAGGGTTGGACTTCTGCAAGAAATGGGGGGCCATTGGAGAATTTTTTTATTATTTTTTTATTTGAAAAAGTACCCAATATGGGATTCGACCCCGGGTCGTAGCAGTCGAAAACCAACAGTTTAGACCACCCTTTCACTGACCCCTTGATTCCATGTAGTTCAACAAGGAACTCTTGAAATCTTCTGAATTGGGCAAAGAAGAGATAGTTTTTTTAAATTTCTATTTTGATTGGAGAAGTGTTTTTTGAGAGTGTCGTCTTCACTTATCTCACTGTTCTAAATGCTGTGGTCCACACTACTGACGTGTGTTGTCAGATCTACCTGGAGGCCAAGAAGTTTGGGAAGGTGTACGGACTGCGGGTGGTATGTGCCTATGGAGGCGGCAGTAAATGGGACCAGTGCAAGGCCCTGCAGGAGGGAGCAGAGATCCTGGTGGCCACCCCGGTAGGTATCAACACAACATGGTTAGAATATTCTAAAGGTCCAATGTGTGCCAAATATTTTCATCTTGTTTATAGCAACATAAAGCTACAACACCAAAATAAGAACAATTTGGATTATAGATTAAAATGAGAGTGCCTGGCTTATCAGTGGTCAACCTGTAGGATCATTAATCATCACAGACACGGTTAGCCACTAAACTTGTTTTTATTTCATCGTCGTCGTCTTTGGGTTCAGGGCTAATTGGCCTATCAAGTAAGGTCTTCTAGCCCCAAAATAGCCTACAGCACCCAGTATATGTGTGACGTTTTCGTAACAACACTGCTACTGAAACGTCACACACTATTTATTAGGAATTGGTCTTATTACCTTGTAGTTCTAATCTATAATTCAAATTGTGCCTTATATCAACACAAAAAAAAAAATCAATAAGCAGTGTTGTTACCAAAAAGCAGATGTTGATTTGCATGCTACATCGCCTGTCGCACAGATCAGTATGGTAGATTATACTGAAGATACTGCTGGGAGGGTTCACTATTGATGAGCCAGGCTCTTCCAATATTTTTTATCATTACAACAAGGTCAACATGAAATAGAAAAAGTGTTCTATTAAAAAAAAAAAAACATTTGTGCTAAGGGAAGAGTTGACCATATGTGGCCAATTTATGCTAAAATAGTTAGAAATTCTAAATACAGATGCTAATGCAGAATAATTCAAATAGGCTGTCAACTCCTTTCTAGTGAGCTGTGTGCACCATTCAAGTTGTGCTTGCTCCACTTGCCCAACATGTAGTTTGGCAGCTCCAGAACACATTTTGGCTGGCATTAGATGCACTAAACAGGACCTTTGGGAGAGGCCGCTGCTCATCATAAAACAGCTCGAGGAGCATGAACTCATGTAAGCTTTACACAAGGGGATAAGAAACAACAACAGAGTACTTGAGTCACTGAGATAATCACAAGGGAGAAATACCTTAAATAGAAAACAGGAAATACCAGTTTAATAATAATTAAAATCTAAGTTTGAATTATATCCAGAATTTAGTAAAAGCATTTCCTGTCAAGATGCCTCATACAGATTTCCAATGATAAAGATCTCTTTATCCAGTTACTGATGATATTGAATAAAGTATTGTCCTGTATAATTGGACTGACCTCCAAACTTTCTCTTTTTATTTTCTTGATTAGCCCATTCATATGCAATGTACTAAACAGGACCTTTGGGAGAGGCTTATCATCAAACAGCTCAAGAAGTATAGTCTTATGGAATTTGTGTAATTTCTGCACAAGGAGGATAAGAAACAAGTGGCTAGGTGAGATAGCTGAGAATGCTGTGTGTAGGGCCGAGCCATTGACCTCATCAAGGCCAAAGCCACCAACCTGCAGAGGGTCACCATGCTGGTACTGGATGAAGCCGACCGAATGTTCAACATGGGGTTTGGTGAGTACAGCAGCCTCGATGGCAGAGATGTGTTGTTCTGACGGTGGTTGTTGTAGAGCCGCAAGTCAGGTCTATCTGCAACCACGTGAGGCCAGACAGACAGAGTAAGTAGACCCTCCTTGTGATCTCTACTATAAAGTCTTCTTCTTTCTTATCTCCACTCAATCATATTAGGGTATCAAGCTTTGACAACCATCATGACTGGGTAAAGTAGAATGCATCTGCCTTTGTCATTAAGACTGGGAGCACTACTCAGTGGCAGACCGACTTAGCTCCGAAAGAAATGGCCGCCTCTGACATTTGGAACAGATGCCATGTGCAACCACACGTAACATTGTGTACAAACGCTGCTCATCCTATATCCCTGGATTAGGAGCCCTTACAGGGTACTATCATCCGGGCCAGCTGAACCCAGGTTTTTTTAGTGAGCTTGTTACTGCTTCCCCTCCTCCTTTTTCATCCGGGCTTGGGACCGGCACAGGCGGAGTGAGTGGACCCTTCTTGTGATCTCCACTATAGAGTGACTTGATGCTCTGGACCTTCTAGTGGCGATACATCTATCTAGCAACCACAGGAATCGGAGGCCATTAGATCAATTTTTTTATTAGAAAAAAAAGTAGCCAATGTGCAGGATTCAATCCTGAGTCATTAAAAATTTACAGTTTATAACACTCATCCACTGACTTCCCCATATTTGCATCTGGATTGGCTAAGCAAGAAAAATAAAAAGAGTGTTTGTATACCAAGTTTAGGCTTATATTTCCAGTGTTCGAATTTTATTTGTGTCTTTTGGACTATCTTGAAAAATGGCAACCTAGTTAGGCTAATCAGGAAGAACTTTCATGAGAGCATACACCTCTATACAAAGAACAGTTTCATCACCAGTATTATCATTTTACCAATTAGTAATTCTTTGGTAAGAGGCCACCTCTCTCTAAAGAACACTTTTGCTCTACAACTAAGTGTCCTTTATAGAGGTTCTACTGTATTTATTTGTATGATTCTTGCTATGACAAACTTTTACTTAGAAATGAATGTCAAAGTTGTTAAAGGATTTACAGTCAAACTTCTTCAAAAAAGTGTTTGAAGGTCAGTCCAAATTTACAGGGCTATACTTTATTCAATAGCAGCAGTATCATCTCTTATCATTAGAAATCTGTATGAGGCATCTTGACAGGAAATGCTTTTACTAAATCTTGGATATAATTCAAGCTTAGATTTTAATTATTATTAAACTGGTATCACCTGTTCTCTATTTAAGGTATTTCTCCCTTGTGATTATCCCAGTGACACAAGGATTCTGTTGTTGTTGTTTCTTATCCCCTTGTTTACACATGAGTTCATGCTCCTTGAGCTGTTTTATGATAAGCAGTGGCCTCTCCCAAAGGTCCTGTTTAGTGCATCTAATGCAAGCCAAAATGTGTTCTGGAGCTGCAGGTACAAACTACATTTTGGTCAAGTGGGGTAGATTTTGTTATTATTTTCTATCTTCAATGGCTTGAGATGGCCTGTTCTAAATCTTGTTAGTGTTGTTTGATGCTGTCTGAAGTTCAGAGCTGGGTTCACTCCAATGTACCAATGTGTGGTGCAGCCCTCATGTTCAGTGCTACATTCAAGCGCAAGGTGGAACGACTGGCCCGTGACGCGATGCAGGACCCGGTCCGCGTGGTGCAGGGGGTGCTAGGGGAGGCCAACCAAGATGTCACCCAGCACATGGTGGTGATCAACCCCCAGCTGAAGATGACATGGCTCCTGTCCCACCTGGTCGACTTCACCTCCCAGGGCTCCGTGCTCCTCTTTGTTACCAAGAAAGTCAACTCGGAGGAGATGGCCAACCAGCTCAAGCTCAATGACTTCCAAGGTAAGCCCATATCTTCTCTCTTTCTCTCAAGTTTTTCTCTTGGGGAAATCACAAAACCTTTCTTTGACAACATGGAGCCACATTATGAACCCATGGTAAGCCCATATCTTCTCTCTTTCTCTCATGTTTTTCTCTTGGGGAAATCACAAAACCTTTCTTTGACAACATGGAGCCACATTATGAACCCCATGGAATTCGTGTAATCTTTACACAAGGGGATAAGAAACAACAACAACAACAACATTATGAACCCATGGTAATACTGTGGCTTCTTTCTCTCTTGTTTTTCTCATACAAAAGTACTGCTTTTTTTTTTAAATTTATTTATTTGGATTTATTCTTTTCACCTTTTGTGATCATTAATCAAAATTTTACCACCTTACATCATGTTGACCCACATTTCAAATACCCTTAACATCATTTATACATACAAACTTGGATGTCAGTCCTACTCTCACCAAACTGTAGAATGTACCAAGCTAACTTGGTGACCACTGTGGTATCACAGACCTCATCTAAGTGTTGTTACCATCTTCAGACAAAAGTACTGAATAGGAAAGAAATTTTCTCTGCCTGTTTTTAAATTGTTGGTTCTATTATCCCTTTTGCAATCAAGAAAAAAATTGAGTACTTGTTTACACAATGGATAACAGTACCCAACATGATAAGGCACAATTTGGATTATTCTATATACAGTTACAAGCGTCATGCGTTCTCCATCTCTGTCACCGTTTGCTTTTTTTTTTTGGAATGGCGCTCTCCTATTGGTTCGCTACGATGGCGCCGCCAATGCGTGAGACACTTTGTTTTTGACTTTGCCCCCCCCCCCCCCCCCCCCCCCCCCCCCCCCCCACTCGCTTTTTGGTTTTTGTAACTATTGTGTTGGAGCGGGTCGCTCCTTAAATAAATGCATATATTAGTTAATAACTAAATGGAATTCTCTCTTTCTTTTTCCCAGTAAGAGACGCCTACGTAAGCCAACAGTACATAGACAGATAAAGCACATAGGCTATAGTTATTAACTAATATATGCATTTATTTAAGGCGCCAATTTATAATTGTAACAAATAGTATTTGAATAAAAACATTCAATCGGGTAAAACACGGGCTTTAATGATCCAACAGGTCCACGTGTTTAAATTAAAACACGGGCGTTGCCCGGGTCATTCGGCTAGTAGATTATAAACACAAGGTAATAAGACCAAATCCAAATAAATAAATAGTGTGTGATATTTCTGTAACAGCGTTATTACCATCTTCAAACAAAAGTACTGAAATGTCACACACTATTTATTTATTTGGATTTTGTCTTATTACCTTGTGTTTATACCCAACATATGCTGTGATAATTATTCCTCATTTACTTCTTTTGTCTGAAGATGTTAGTAACACTGTTACTGAAATGTCACCCACATGTATTGATGTGTTGTTGTTACCTTATGTTTCTCCAACTCATGGTATGTTGTGGCAGTGGGGCTGCTCCATGGGGACATGGACCAGAATGAAAGGACTAAGGTCATTACGGCCTTCAAGAAGAAAGAATTTCCCATCCTGGTGGCCACTGATGTCGCCGGTACGTATCATCCCTGAATCTTCTTGTCCTATGTACCTGGGGAACACTTGCATCAGAAACCAAAGTTAACCAAATGTGCTTTTGTACCACTTATACTTTTGCCTAAAGATGGAAACAACACAAGGTAATACAGTTGAACCTCCATGAGAGGACACTCCTGCTAGAGGACACCTCTCTACAGTAGAACATACTCCATGAGAGGACACCCGTACTAGAGGACACCTCTCTACAGTAGAACATACTCCATGAGAGGACACTTGTGCTAGAGGACACCTCTCTACAAAGGACAGTTTTCATTTTCAAAATTACCATTTTTACTATTTAGCAACTCTCCGGTAAGAGGACACCTCTCCCTAAAGAACACTTTGGCTCTGCAATTAGGTTCTGTCCTTTTACAGGGTGGTAGTTCTACTGTAACACCAAATCTAAATAAAAATATAGTATGTGATGTTTCAGTAACAGTATTGTTACCATCATAAGACAAAAGACTGAATGAGAAAAAATATCACACACAAAAGCCTTTATTAGGGACTTGCCCCATACAGATTCTCCCAATTGGGTAAGGTAATAATCATCTTGTGTTATTTACATAGAAATTGAACTGGCTTTACTCTTCGTCTCAAAGTCATTCACTTGTTGACTGGTCCTTACATAATGATGATCTAAAATATTTATAGTAAGCTATTGCCTTAGATTTGTTTGCTGATATTTTTGAAAGCAATACGTAGGGTGAAATGGAGAAAAATATCACAGTATGTTCTTAAATAGTTAGTACTATTGTCAAGATAATTGTACATTGTCATGGTAAAACAACAGTGTTAGCTAAAGAAGGTCATGTACAGTTTAATCCTTTCGCTGCAGACAACATTTGTGGTTGTAAACCTTTCCTCAGGAACCTATTCTCCAGTGTTGGATCCAACCGATATAACATTTATTGTTATGTGAAAAAATAGTACAAATGTGATATTGTACTGGGATAAGGTACATAAATTAAGAAAAAGGCATCTCCTTATCGGGCAACTGAAAGTTGCTGATGGCTTGCGCCATCTATCGGAATAAATATCAACTATTCTCGTTGATTTTTAATTATTCCAGAATTGGCCAAATACCCATTCTTGATTAATCCGTGGTTAGCTTTTCTTGATTAATCAAGAATGGGTATTTGGCCAATTCTGGAATAATTAAAAATCAATGAGAATAGTTGATATTTATTCCGATAGATGGCGCAAGCCATCAGCAACTTTCAGTTGCACGATAAGGAGATGCCTTTTTCATAATTTATTGTTATGTTTGAATAAATATTGTATTTTAATTATATTTCATGTGGTATCAGGGTAAATAAATGTTGTTACCTAGTGACTCTGGTTTTGATGTTGTTTTGTAAATACATTCTTATATTTATTGGATAAACAAGGTTGAAAAAGAATGCGGGTACCTGGGGCAAGTCAACTCTTATGGTACTGGATAATATACTCACAGACAAAACTTAAGGAAGTTGTACCTATTAGAATGTATATTGGGATTGAGACAATGACTCTGAAAGATACACTCATGGACAAAACTTAAGGAAGTTGTACCTTGTAGCATGTATATTGGGATTGAGACAATGACTCTGAAAGATACACTCATGGACAAAACTTAAGGAAGTTGTACCTTGTAGCATGTATATTGGGATTGAGACAATGACTCTGAAAGATACACTCATGGACAAAACTTAAGGAAGTTGTACCTTGTAGCATGTATATTGGGATTGAGACAATAACTCTGAAAGATACACTCATGGACAAAACTTAAGGAAGTTGTACCTTGTAGCATGTATATTGGGATTGAGACAATAACTCTGAAAGATACACTCATGGACAAAACTTAAGGAAGTTGTACCTTGTAGCATGTATATTGGGATTGAGACAATGACTCTGAAAGATACACTCATGGACAAAACTTAAGGAAGTTGTACCTTGTAGCATGTATATTGGGATTCAGGCAATAACTGAAAGATATTACAGTGACCTTTATTGAAGACATATGAGATAACCAAGTGTGAACAAAATTGCCTTTGTCTCTTTTAAAAAAAAATAGACAACCGGCGAAATAAAAGACTTTCTACTTTCTTAAGTTTTGTCCATGAGTGTAGTTCATGTTTTTAAAGTTAGGCAACAAAAGTGTTGGTATTGTTGCCTTTTATGTTCCCAACCTCTACTATCCTAATTTTACCTTATCAAGAATTGACATCATGGGTGAAAAAATGCTTGTGTGTGAAGTAGCTTCTATCTGAGCTAAATAAAAGAAAAAAGCATGTGCTTGGCTCAGACTGTAGTTTACAGGATGTCTGTGACATGAGTACAGAGCTCTGTATCCCTGCAGAGGGACCCTTCCTTAATGTCAACTATGGTACAATACTATGTGGGCTGTGGAATGCAGCTAGAGGCCTGGACATCCCCCACATCAAGACCGTGGTGAACTACGACATGGCACGGGACGTCGACACCCACACGCACCGCGTGGGCCGTACAGGCCGTGCTGGGGAGACAGGCACAGCCTACACTCTGGTGACGGAGCGAGACAAGGAATTTGCGGGCCACCTCGTGCGTAACCTGGAGGGAGCCAATCAGCCTGTACCCTCGGAACTGATGGAGCTGGCCATGCAGGCGTCCTGGTTCCGCAAGTCCAGGTTCAAACAAGGCCAGGGCCGTCCTGCTACTGGCCTGGGGTACAGAGAACGGCCCGGCCTGGGGGCCTCCACCTCCTCACACTCCCGCTACGAACCTCCCCGGCCCATCCTGCCCCCCAATGTTGTCCCCTCCACCGGCCCCCAGAGCAACCGCCTGGCTTCCATGAAGAAAGCCTTCACAGTAAGTAGAATCTCTTCAGCCTACCTACACCAGATTTGGGAAATCCAGAAAACCCCATCTAAGGTTCCAGGATAAAAATACTTCTCAGGTCTGTTTTCCAAAGCTGGTGTTGAGGCCTGGTCACCGGCTCGATTATGGCAGCTTGCAGAGATGGTCGATAGAAGGTGGATAGTTTTTATATCCTATTTTGACAGGAGAGGTGTGGCCTTTCTTTTTATAGATAATCAATATCCTGCTGTTAAAAATTTGCATCAATCCTCTTTTTTATATATATACATATTAAAAATAAAGATGGCATATCCTGACCAGGAGCACATGTGGATGGCTTTTCTTGATTTATCAAGAAATTGGGTTGGCCAAATATCAGGGAACAGGCTAAATCAATGTTTAGTTGATTTCTGTTCCACCAGATGGCACTCTGCCTTCTGTTGTTGTTGTTTCTTATCCCCTTGTGTAAACATTACACGAATTCCATGAGTTCATGCTCCTCGAGCTGTTTTATGATGAGCAGCGGCCTCTCCCAAAGGTCCTGTTTAGTTCATCTAATGCAAGCCAAAATGTGTTCTGGAGCTGCAGGTACCAAACTACAATTTGGGCAAGTGGGATAAATGGGGATAAGTGGGATAATCTTGTTAGTGTTGTTTGATGCTATCTATTTCTGATGTTCAGAGCTCCTCCTGGGTTCACTCCACTGTACCAACTGTGCTTCTGTAAAGCACATGTGCTCCTGGTCAGGATATGCCATTTTTATTTTAAATATCAACACCTGACCTTTTTATTTTTTTCACATATATACATATTTACACGCAGCACTATTGCGCAGTCTCAGTACAAGACCCAGTTCACAGCGGCCACTGACACTGCCTGGAAGGTCTCGGCCCCTACTCCTCCGCAAGTGCCTGAACCTCGGCGCAAGAAAACCCGTTGGAGTTAGACATTCTGCTTCCTTCTGTACATAAACTGTCATCTCTCTTCCTCTTGTAAATAGACTTATTTATATCTGTCTATCTATGTATGTAAGTATGTAGATAGGAACTTTGGTTATATCCTAGCCTCCAGGAATAAAGGCCTCTCATTGGTTGGTGGCCGGCCACTCCTCCTTCCCTACTACATATATATATATATATATAATTTATATGTAATTTATTTAAAAACAACTTTTACTTTGTCTAAAAATCCTTTTGAATTGGTTCGTTGGTATTCAAAATGTAACGGGACCAAATTAAATGTTTGAAACAAAAATAAAAAGAATATTTCTTGATTGTGCAAATAAAAATTGTATATGACAAATGTCAGAATCAGAAAATTCTAGTTGGACCTGATTTATTAACCTGATCCCAGCATAATTTCACTTTTTTCTTTTTTTTTAATATAACTAAGAAGAGCCATATAATTTTTTAAATGCGCAATTGGCCCCTGATTCTTGCACCAGTGAGTGCAAGTAACTAAACGATGACATACTTGTAATTTGTTTTTAAAATAGAGCAATACATATTTAATTGATTAGATAATAAAAAGGCATATATTGAATTTAATAAGATTTGTAAAAAAAGAAAATGTAATGCCTTGATAAAGGTTTGGCATTCAGCCAAAGGAACTTTGGTTATTCTGTATATCCTAGCCTCCAGGAATAAAGGCCTCTCATTGGTTGGTGGCCGGCCACTCCTCCTTTCCTACTACATATATATATGTAATTTATTTAAAAACAACTTTTACTTTGTCTAAAAATTGGCAAAATAAATCTTTTATTAAATCCAATATATGCCTTTTTATTATCTAGTAATTGTAAAAGTCAAACTGCTTTTCACATGTGTAGACATGTGGTGTACTTACAATGAAAGCAGTTGCCTACTTCTACCCATAATAATTACCTGTATCACATGTGTACTAGGGATAATGTCATTTTTCCTATAAAATAAACTTCATACCCTCTATTGGAGTCTATTTAGAATTCATTTTCTTCAGCTCATAGGAAGAATAACTTCTTAGGTCCATTGAAGTAGTAGACTTCAATGGACCTAAGAAGTTCCTATGAGCAGAAGAATTCCAAAGTGAATATCAATGTTGATGCCATCACTTGAAGATTCTATTTTAAAGAGTTCAGGATCTGAAGCTCTCCTACCCTCTATATTAGGAAGTCCTGGCTCATCAGTAGTAAACCCTTCCTTTCAGTGGTTTTAAGTTTTCTTTCTGTTTAACTCTTTCAGTGCACTAACATCCTATAATTATTTTAATGAATGATCACAATTAAGGCTCAATGCTGATACTGAAATGTCACACACTATTTATTTGGATTTGGTCTTATTACCTTGTGTTTTGTCCTGGTTTTTCAAACCTTCTCAATGATTTTAAAATGGATCTCCTTCTAAGTCTATCATATGTTTTCACACAATCCCTGGATAGATTTTTTTAATCTTAAGTAATATTATGATGTATTACCGGGCTTGTCTAAAGACTTTCTAATATTATTAAAGAATTGTTTATTGATCTTTTGAATGTTGAAGTGTGTAGTTAGCATGCTTTCATCCAAATTGTATCCTCATTTTATGATAAATGATAAGAGAGAGAGAATTGTGATTTATACAAAACATAATTCACAAATGGAAGTTTTAACAAGACTGCCCAAGTCAAATTTTACAGCCTAAGTTCATTTTTATTTTTTTAGACAAATAAGTTGGTTTTGTGTCCGGGAATGTAGAACAATATTCAAATTAACTACATATCAGACTAATTTGCATATTATGCAGTTTGAAACTATAGCAATAATTCCTTCTATACTCCACATATTATGTCACATCCAGATATGACAAATTTTGTGGAAACATATGCAATAATAGGCAATGTTATCAAATAAATTTGTATATTCTGCAGTTAAAACTATGACAGTAATTTTTCTTTACATAAATGCATATTGTGTTACATCCAGATATGACAAATTTTGTGGAAACATATGCAATAATAGAATCGAATAAATTTGCATATTCTACACTTGAATTTTTTCTTTACATAAATGCATATTGTGTTACATCCAGACATGACATATATTGTGGAAAAATATGAACTATGCAATTTAGGTTGTGTTTGAATAAATTTGCATATTCTGCTACAGTTGAAACTATGGCAGTAATTTTTTTCTTTACCTAAATGCATATTGTATTGTATCCAGACATGACAAATATTGTGTATATATTTGGACTATGCAATTTAGCTTGTTATCAAATAAATTTGCATATTCTGCAGTTTAAACTTGGACAGTAATTTCTTCTTTACCTAACTCCATATTTTATTGCTTCCAGATATGACAAATGGACTATGCAAATTAGCTTGTTATCGATTAAATTTGCATATTCTGCAGTTTAAACTTGGACAGTAATTTCTTCTTTACATAACTCCATATTGATGAGGCAAAATTTGGATTGTAGATTATAAACACAAGGTAATAAGACCAAATCCAAATAAATAAATAGTGTGTGACGTTTCGGTAACAGTACTTTTCAGTACTTTTGTCTGAAGATGGTAACAACGCTGTTACCGAAACGTCACACACTATTTATTTATTTGGATTTGGTCTTATTACCTTGTGTTTATAACTCCATATTGTATTGCTTCCAGATATGACAAATGAACTATGCAAATTAGCTTGTTATCGAATAAATTTGCATAATCTGCAGTTGAAACTATGACAGTAATTCCTTTTCTACCTAACTCCATATTGTATTGCTTCCAGATATGACAAATGAACTATGCAAATTAGCTTGTTATCGAATAAATTTGCATAATCTGCAGTTGAAACTATGACAGTAATTCCTTTTCTACCTAACTCCATATTGTGTTGCTTCCAGATATGACCAATATTGTCAAAATATATGGACTATGCAATTAAGCGTGTTATCGAATAAATTTGCATAATCTGCAGTTAACTATCACACCAACTTCCAACCTAACCTAATTCTATATGGCATCAAACATGATAGGTCAAATATTGTATGGATCAATCATACATTTTATTTACATAGATTGTCTGATGAAAAGTAGTTCAACTTAAAAACTTACCAGTTTGGAATACAAAGAAATAATATTGCAGCTTATAAAATTTTTGTCTGCAACAAATAAACATATAAAAAGTAAACCCAGTAGGATATTTTCCATGCCAAACTAATTGTATAGCCCATCAAAATGGAGGCAAATAAAATGTTTATTCTATATGTCTTGTTACCTTTTTATTGGATTTAATTTTGTTTGTTTGATGTACCATTTATATGAATAATTGATTGAAATCCTTTAAGTACATGTCTAAAGCATGTTTAAGACAATCTTGTAGTTAGAATATAAACTAAATAAATACATACAAGAAAATAAGAACTAATCCAAATAATTTATTAGTGTGTGACTTTTCGGCAACAACATTGTCACCATCATTGTCGAAACGTCACACACTAATAAATTATTTGGATTAGGTCTTATTTTCTTTTATTATAATCTATAATCCAAATTGTGCTTTATCATAAATAAATACACCTATCCCCCGATTTACACGGTACTTGTTTTACACGTTTTTGCTTTTACACGGTTTTCCAAATAAGTTTTTTTTTTATCGCACTATACTAAATGCTACTGCGATCTACCATGTAAATCGGGGGATAGGTGTACAGAAGGTAACAAGACCAAATTTCACCTGATGAAATGTCACTTAAATAATTTGGATTTGGTCTTGTTACTTACTAATCCAAATTGTACCTAATCATAAAGTAAATAACTATCTGGAGGCTTTCTGAAAGGTAAATTTTATTTATTAGATAAAATATTGTTATGTAAATATTGGAGCTTCAGAAGCCTTCAGATAAAGTAACATTTGATAAATAAAACTGATAAAAAGTCAGGCTCTCCCAATATATATATTTTTTCTTTTAGAGATTGTGTTCAAGTATTCAAGCTTTTAATTATTTTTTTTTATTTTGTGTCTTTATTCAGTCAAATCTCATTATATAAACATCACAAGTGACATTTTTTATAATCACACGTGTTTTTATAAAATATTAGGGACTTATAACACTTTTTTACTTTAGAATATTATGTTATAACCATGTTGGTTGTGAGATTGTATTTATTGTTTATGCTGGAAGTTTATATAACTGCTGATGTTATATGGATTATTAAAATTGAATACATTATCAGCACAAGGTAATAAGACCAAATAAATAAATAGTGTATGATGTTTAGGTAACAGCGTTTACACTGAATGTACTTTCATGACTAATTTCTTTCAGTACTTTTGTCTGAAGATGGTAACAACGCTGTTACCGAAATGTCACACACTATTTATTTATTTGGATATGGTCTTATTACCTTGTGTTTATAATCTACTAGCCGAATGACCCGGGCAACGCTTGTTTACCCGATTGAATGTTTTGATTCAAATACTATTTGTTACAATTATAAATTGGCGCCTTATATAAATGCATATGTTAGTTAATAACTATAGCCTATGTGCTTTATCTGTCTATGTACTGTTGGCTTCCGTAGGCGTCTCTTACTGGGAAAAAGAAAGAGAGGATTCCATTTGGTTATTATCTAATATATGCATTTATTTAGGGAGCGGTAGCCAACCAATAGGAGGGCGCCATTCCAGAAAAAAAGCAAACGGTGACAGAGAGAGATGATTGATTAGGAGATGAGGAATGACACTCGTAACTGAATATAGAATAATCCAAATTGTGCCTTATCATTAATACATTATCATCATGAGTTAAATGGCTTGTCAAATATAGAGCATGAAAATTTATAAGTTGCCAATTGCCATCTATTGATAAAAATTGTATCAAATATATTAACTGGCAATGTGTTTATTTTCAATAATATCATCAAATATTATCTGAAAATGTTTGCACAATATTTTCCACTGCAGGAAGGACAGTAGGAAGTTATTTTTAAAGGGAAAAAATCTTGCTAAAAATAGTTGAGAGTAGTCAGGCAAGTTGGCACACTAATGCCATTTACTTAATTCAAATAAACTGGCTTATGCATTTTTTTTGTGTAAGAGTAATGCTTGGGACATGTTTTCATACCTATTTCTACTCTTCTAAAAGTTTCATTTTCATAGTTTCCTCAAATACTTTGGTCAGGAATTATTCTAAATTATCAGGATTATAAGCAGCATAACCTAATACAATACTATATTAGCCCATTAGATTAAACTATCTAACCACTGATTAGCCAAATCTCCCCATATTGTCCATCACAGAACAGAAAAAAAGCGTTATATAGTTTTCTTATGAACAAATGTAACATACAACTATATTTTAACACATTACAAATTGCACTGTTTCTATAAACCGTTTTGCATGAAAGCAGTTTAAGCCGTTTTTATTTGAAAATATTGTATAGATACATGGGGAAAATACCCATGGCAGTTCTCTGTATTAAATCCTTCCTAGGTAAAAGAAACTTTTAAATATATAAACGGAAAATTTCAACTTATAATTTATCCCTCATTTGCATATTAATATGAAAAGGTGTTCACAAATAGGGTATGGTTCTATTTTAGCTCTCTATTTTGGTCAGAATGAAGATTATATGCTGTCAAACAATACATGGTTTATCATTTAATTTTTGTGTATTTGTTACAAGTACAGTATATTTGAGCAAACTTTAAAATTTTTATAAAAGCTACAACCTGATTTAAAACTTTATAAGAACGTCATTGGAATTAACTAAAAGAGAAATCTCTTAGGCAGTTAAAAACACTATGCTCTCTAAATTGCTGCCCCTTATGTATGTTAATCTATGATCTGTGCTATCCAAGCATTTTACCTTGTTCTCTGAGTGGCAGCTTAAGATAGGTATTGTAACGTCCTCGTATTTGTTGGTTGACGTTAATCAGCAAGAAGCTGCTGTCACAGGTATCACATTATATGGATTTGAACAAGTTTACTCGCAATTATGGCACTTAGTATACTTTTAACTGCATCTGATGACTTCTCCCACAAGGTATCAATGCTGACATTCAACTCTAAATCATTCTATTTATTTTAATTTATTCCCTATACAGAAAAGGTCAATAATTATTTATATTTAATTATTTTGTAGAATATATAGAACATTTTGTATAATAGGTTTCTCATAAAAAGAGATATTTTCGACGAATTTATAGTTTAAATAGGCAATCTAACTTCCTTATATATCTAAGTCATCAGTTCAAAGAAAAAATGGAACCCCTCTCCCAAACAATTACAAGAAACATTCCAAAGCCGATCCTCAATAAACCGCTATAACGTTCAATTAGGATTTCACAAGTTCTAAGGGTAAGTATCACAAAGTACTGTAGAGTAGACCTTTTAAAAATTATATTCTTTTAATGTGTTATTTGTCTGAAATGTAAGTGATTTTATATAATTATATGCAAAGGAATTGAAGTTCGTTTTAGCAAACCCATGAAAGGGGTTAAAAAGCTGGCATATACACAAAATATTCATATCTCTCTACATCTGTGTTTTCCATTTATTCTAAAATAAATTTCCTTATCATTTACTCTTGATACATATCACTTATGTTTCAATGTTTCTGAAAAATATTAAATGAAAATACCTATTTGTTCTTAAATGGTTTCCTAACACCAAGCGAGCATATTATAATTTTTTCCCTTGTAAATTAAAATAAAGGGAATATTTAACAAAATACTTTTTATAAGGCAATTTTTTTTACCAAAAATAATTGATTAGTGCTATTTCAAATATTAAAGAACTGGTTTAGGATTACTTGTTAGTTTGCTTTAAAATTATGAGACATTTTAAAATGTTTTTTTCACACAAAATATATATTATCAATTTCTATAAAGCAATTTAATGAAATAACGTGCTGATTAACTTAAAATTATTTTCCGTGCGCAACGTGGAAATTATTACATTCAACTTAATTTTTAGTTTTTTTTTAGAGATATAAATAATTTTAATTATGAACTTTATTAAAGAAATGGATTAATTTTAAATTAATAATTTCCTTTTTCGATATTCCAAACGAATTTTTGTAAATTGTTATATTATTTCAAAATATTTTATTTTAATATGGTTGGCTATGTAAAAAAATTATATTCACGTGCTTGACTAATTCACCTAAATTTCAAGTTATATATAAAATTCAAATCAACAATTCAATTTTAAAAATCAATATAATAAATTGGTTAATGATCTCTGTATAAAAAATAAAATAATAATAAAATAAAAATCTAGAACATTGTTTGGCTTAACTAAAATAATGTAATAAGTCTAGCAACTTTGTTTTGTTAGTTGGCCATTTTTTTTATTTTCTATACCCAATTGGGAATTTTCCTATATAACAGCTCGTTGACGCTGTAGTAAATCCAAAATAATTAATAAAAGAGAGAGCAAAGTTAGAAACTCACATTTCATAATAAAGTATTTTCATACCCGGTTTCATATCACCAAAAAATAAATAAACAAAAAGTCAACAAACTTATCACCGTATATTGTTTATGCATTTCATTGAAAAAATTAATATATTTTTGACCTTATTAATATATTTACATAATCTATTTTTAAGAAGCTGTTGATGAAGACGGAATTTTAATGTCGCTATTGAATATTTTAATTCAATATGGCCGCCTAACGAACAAGTGAGTTCTATTTAAATTGTAAATACACATGCTTCGGAATGCCAAGTTCTGAAGAAAAACACTTTCACAAAACAAAAAAGATTCAAAGCCCGATGGAAGAAGGCGAGACGAACCGATCATCGCATTCAAAGAAGAAAAATAGTACCCATGTACATAGAAAACATAAAAAGAATTCGCATAAATCCCACAAGAAAAAACATTCAAAGGACCAGGTAAAATTGAATGCTGTAAAACCTCTTGTTGATTATGACAATGCAAGTAGTGATACATCAAGTGACAGTGAAGAAGCAAAGGTCAGTCCAAAGAGGGAAAAACCAAAAGATAAAAAATCCTCAAAAGATAAAAAAAAAGTTAGAAGAGAAAAGACTCCACCAATTGAACCAACAACAAAGAAGAATGAAAAACCGGTGCATCAAAAGAAGAAGAAGACTAGAAATAACAGAGAAACTCGAGATACTGGAGAATCATCTTTTAGACAAGTGTTAAACCGTCCTACAGACCAAAGAGAAAGGTTATATTTTAGAGAGAATTACAACAATTATAGTGCAAATCTTCTTACCTCTAGAATGAGCTCATTTGCAGAAATAGATTATTTAAATGATTTTGAAAGAGAGCGTTCATACAACAACATGAGATGGCGGGATGAAAGGACCAGAAGAAGATCCAGGTCACCTTTGGATGCACCAAGGGCCTATAGAAACAGGACTCCATCTCCAGTCAGCCCCCAGTATAGGTCAAGACACAGGTGGACCCCTGAAAGGGAAAGGAGACCATTTTCAAGAAGCCCTAGCCAAAAAAGACTACTACCATGGTCAAAAAGTACCAGTCGAAGTCCATTAAATAGGTAAGTACATTTCTAAATCATAAACATATGTAATAGTATTGTAAGCATTCCACACATTTCTATCTTTTCAAGAGTACCATAACAATAGTGTAACTCACTTATATTCTTCATTATAAAGAGACATTCTTAATTTTAGGCTATAACATTATACTTTTATAATGTATTCCTTATATACAAACCTGTCCTGGTGTGAAACTAACACCTACTCACATATTCTCATGCCCAGCAATGGCCGCAGCCTTACAGAAAATTTACTTAAACCCAGAACAGCAGCTTTACATACCCAAGATAGAGGACATTGCTGTGATAGAGATGTATGGAGACATCTGAGGCTCTTCATTGGACATAACAACAACATATACAAAACCTGACAATATATATTCTACACTATATAAATATTTTATATTGAAGACATTAAAAGTAATAAGCATTTATTATCAGAAATTTTGTTCAAATATCGATTGGTATTATCTCAAATTGGTTCTATTGTAATAGCATTGCCCATTCACATAGCCTATACCTACTATAAAACCCACATATGTAATTAATTTCATGTTACTAGTTGCATAATTGGATACATTGATCAAGGCCTCCATATTTGCACGCCTCTCTCCCACAATGTTCTATGCTTCATTAGTATGACGGGATGTTACCTCTATGTTTAAGTTGATAAGGCACAATTTGGATTATAGATTATAAAACAAGGTAATAAGACCAAATCCAAATATGTATACACACTATTTATTTGGATTTGGTCTTATTACCTTGTTCTATGTTTAAGGTTATTGTGTTTATACTATTTCTATATATTTTAGAGAAAGGGCTTTGTGTTATATAACTTATTTTCTAAGGCGGTATTATGTAAGAGGCTAAATGTGCAGTAAATTTGTTCTCTATCCACCCCATGTGAAATGTCTGTTGAGGACAGATTTTGCCAGTTAGAATGATGTCATGGTATTTCCATATTTCCCAACTCATTGACACTCATTGAAAAAGCAAAAATGAGTCCCATTTATTAGTGTTTTTTTTTTAAATCCCTAATACATGTAGTATAGGCCATGATAAACATGGAGGGTAGAAGTTGGTAACTGCTTTTTACTGTAACTGCTTTTTACTGTAAGTCCACCACATGTCTACTTTATGTGAAAAGCAATTTGACTTTTTGAACTTATAAGTGTGCCAGAGCCCCTTTTGGTTACTTGTACTCACTGGTGGTGTTGGACTTTATCAAGAATAAGGGACCATTGGAGCATTTTTTTTTTAATTAGAAAAAAGTTGCCCAATGATGGATTTGATCCTGGGTAGTAGCGGATCCAACAGTCTTTGATTTCCAGACTTAAGTCTGGTCATCTACGGACAATGACTTTCCAGAATGGTTGCAGGGTTTTCCCACTATGTACTAAGTGCAATTCTCAGCCTGCAACCCCAAGACATATTATTGACTGTATTGACTCATCCATTGATGAGCTCTACTCTTCCCCGGAAGACACCATCAAAAATCTCAAGCTTTATAAGCTTGATACCTTAGTGTGATTGAGTGGAGATAAGAAAGAAGAAGAGAAGCGGTTGAAAACCAACAGTTTAGACCACCAATTATTAATTAGTAGTGTTAGTTAACAAATACCTTTGATGTGAGAACACCACCCATGTAAATATGGTGACCACACATCCAGCAACAAATTTCTTCATTTTACAATAAAAGGTGCCATGACCAGGATTCGAACCTGGGTTATTGCGGCCACAACACAATGTCCTAACCACTAGACGATCACGGCATGAGCAGTGTGGCACAGTGAAAGCATGTTGGGCCTATAACCCAGAGGTCCACGGATCAAAACCACGCTCTGCTACTTTTTTTACAATAAAATTATACAATATAACGTAAAATCATTATAATATGTTGAATTAGCGCTGCATCTGCTATAAGAAAGCTGTTTTTGACGCCTATATGATTCTTTTTGAAATAAAACAATTTTCTACTGCCCTAACTGCAAGGATAAATTAATGGGAGGGCCTGGCTCATCATAGTGTGATGGTTCAGTAACGGAGTAATGTTGGTAACATACTATTTATATATATTTGGTCTTATTACCTTATGTTTAATCCAAATTGTTGCCATAAATCACAAAATAAAATTTCAGCCAAATCGTTCCAATTTTTCTTATTAGAAATAATAAATAATGTATTGCATGAAATTTTTAAACTTTTTTGCTATCTCTGATAAATACAGTGGTATACAAAACAGCATCTTTTCTAACAACAATGTAGTTTTGAAAAAAATAGTACAAATGTGATATTGTACTGGGATAAAGGTGCATAAATTATGAAAAAAGGCATCTCCTTAATGTAAAATCTGGAATAACTAAAAATCAACGAGAATAGTTGATATTTATTCCGATAGATGGCGCAAACCATCAGCAACTTTCAGCTGCACGATAAGGAGATGCCTTTTTTCATAAAACAATGTAGTTATAGAACCAAGTTCCAATTGTTTCAGCAGTGGTTGTAACTAGTGATACGTCGGCATTCAGCTCATGTGCAGACTTAAAGAGCTACTCCTTTTTTAAGCAGGGAATGATCAATGAATCAGAAAAAAAGAGCAGTAGCTCTTTAGATCTGATTCCTTCAATAGATGGCTGACAAATTGATTCAAGAGCTTATAGAAAGTGAGTGGACAAAGAGCTCTTCTGATCAGAACAATCCACTCACCACCTGATTCAGTTTGATCATCCATAGGTCTTTAAATGAAGAGTTTAAAAGTTTTTGAAATTGAAAACAACAAAAAAAAAAAAGCAGCACATTGAGTTTGGAACTCTAAAGAGCAAATAGATAAATCAGTGTGTTATTCTGTAACCAATGCACCTCTTGAAAATCATTTCATTGTATTTTTTGTTTCTTTCACTTGAACATGAATATATATATGATAAGGGTACAATTTGAATTATATATACTCGTGGACAAAACTTGAATAAGTGGAAAGTCATTGATGTCACTGGTCATCTATTTTTTTTTTTTAAGGAGACAGAGGTTGTTCACACTTGATTATCTCGTGTGTCTTCAATAAAGGTCACTGTAATATCTTCCAGAGTTATTGTCTGAATACAGATATAGATGGTAAAAGGTACAACTTCCTAAGTTTTGTCCATGAGTTTATATTGGTTATCTCGTGTGTCTTCAATAAAGGTCACTGTAATATCTTCCAGAGTTATTGTCAGAATACAGATATACATGGTAAAAGGTACAACCTCCTTAAGTTTTGTCCATGAGTGTATATTGGTTATCTCGTGTGTCTTCAATAAAGGTCACTGTAATATCTTCCAGAGTTATTGTCAGAATACAGATATAGATGGTAAAACTCCTGTATGTACCCTACATTTCTACTTGGAGAATCTGTATAAGACTGAAAGGTCTTAATAAAGCTTGTTGTTGTTGTTGTTGATATAGATGGTAAAAGGTACAACTTCCTTAAGTTTTGTTCCTTAGTGTATTAAGAAACAAAAGGTAACAAGACCAAATTATTGAAATGTTCATGACATTTCGGTAACAGTGCAGTTGCTGTCCCGAACATTTCAATAATTCGGTCTTGTTACCTTCATCACTCTATATAATAGATAGCAAAAGAAGTTATCGTCATCTTCTTCTTCTTTCTTATCTCCACTCAATCATATTAAGGTATCAAGCTTGTAAAGCTTGAGACCTGTTGGGTGAAGTAGAATGCTATCGTCATAATAGTGATGATCTTCATTATATCTCAATACCAGTGGAAGTTCTGATCCTTAGAAAAAAAAAAAAAAGGTTTGCCCATCACTATTTCTAACAGCAAGTGATGTTGTTATAGCTACTGTATTTCAGACAGGGGTATTGACTGAATGGATGGATTGATTTGTCCCAGGATGGTAACAATGAAACTAGAATACTTGGCCAAATTGTACCTTACCCCAGCTGGGAATATAGAGAGATAAATCACCTTTTTTAACTGAGGACTTCCTGGAAGTGTGAGGCAGAATTCAAATAGGAACTTGTATGCTTTGTGGCAACACCATTGTTTCTCTTGTTAATTAAAATACTAAGTGAAATACACAGCGCATCATGTCTAGTTAATTTTTCTCACAGAGTACTTTAGCCTCAACAACAACGGTGTTACCAAAACATTGGTTAACTCGTTCAATTTTTAAACACAAGGTAATAAGACCAAATAAATAAATAGTATGTGACGTTTCGGTAACAGCGTTGTTACCATCTTCAGACAAAAGTACTGATTGTGTGAATTGTGTTTATAATCCAAATTGTGCCTAATCATTTAATTTTTTTATTTATTTGTAAATCGTCAACACCAACTAACTTTATAGTTGTGGTAGGAAATTTCTGGCAATAAGATAGTAATTTATGAAAAAGACATCTCCTTATCGTGCAACTGAAAGTTGCTGATAGCTTGCGCCATCTATCGGAATAAATTTCACCTATTCTTGTTGACTTATAATATTAATTAATAAGATAAAGGAAATAAGACCTAATCCAAATAATTTATTAGTGTGTGACGGCAACAACATTGTCACCATCATCAGACAAAAGAATAAATGGAATATAATAAATAAATAAATAAAAGAAGAAATCCATTTATTCTTTTGTCTGATGATGTGACAATGTTGTTGCCGTCACACACTAATAAATTATTTGGATTAGGTCTTATTTCCTTTATTATAATCTATAATCCAAATTGTGCTTTATCATTAATTAATAAGACTTAATAAGATAGTAACTCTGAGAACTTCTCCAGACCCCATGCAACCATGTGGAACCTTTTATAGGGCAAATCTCTCTCTGGAGCAAAACACCTTGGAGAATAAAGGAATGGATAGAACAGGGTGAAATGATGGCTGCTGTATCACATGATCTCCACTATATTCTGATAAGGCAAAATTTGGACTATAGATTTGATCTACAAGGTACCAAATACAAATAAATTGCCGTTATTTGGTGTTGGTGTCTTGTCCATTCTCCATGGAAAGGGGGGTTGCCATTTGGATTTGGTCTTATTACCTTATAATTCCACTCTATCCTATAAAGGTATGTAGGATTATTGTGTTAACCGTGTTTTTCTCTAATTTCACCTAACTGATAGGGTTTTACTTATCTCAAGTACATGCAGTTCTGATCATGATAAGCATGGTAGGTCATTAGCAACTGCTTTTTACTCCATGTCTATGTACTACATGTCTTCACACATGTCTACACTTGTAAGTGTACCAGAACCTCGTTGGGTTATATGCACTCACTGGTGGGGTTGGGTTTTTCAAAAATTGTAGGGGGGCATAGAAAAATATTATTTTCCAGAAAAAAAAAAAAGTGTCCAATCCCGGGTCCTGGATAATTGAAGAGTTTATGCCACTTCTCCACCAGCCCCTCACTAGTTTCTCTTCTAGATAACCTCCCATGTATAGAACTTGAGTGTTTTGATGAATTGCATTTTAAGGCTGATGTTGAGATCACTTATCTATTGGCTGGCTGGAACACTGACATTCCCAACCTACTTTTTAATCTGAGCATACACACGATAAGGCACAATTTGGATTATAGATTATAAACACAAGGTAATAAGACCAAATCCAATGTTCAGCTCATAGGAAGAATAACTTCTTAGGTCCATTGAAGACTATAAAAATGATAAGGCACAATTTGGATTATAGATTATAAACACAATAGGTAATGGGAGAAAAATAAATTGGCTTATTCTGAAAACTCAGTCCTGAGAAAGAGCTTGTACTGGAAAGTTCAATAAAGAAATATTCTCATTGCTAGTTCACCTCTACTATTTACTTGAGCTACAGGCTATGATAATTCAGCAGTACTTACTAAATACTTTGGTGTTGACATCAAATTGTCCTAGACAATTCCTGGTAGCAGTGATTGTTGTTGCAATGAATTGGTAATTATTATTCCTGACACGTGTGATATAATTTATATTATAGATTAGAAACATAAGGTATAACAAGACCAAATCTAAATAAACAGTGTGTGATGCTTCTGTATAACACTGTTGTTGTCACCATCATCAGACTAAAGTAATGTTTCTATCATTCCTAGCTCTAATTAAACCACTGACTTAAATGAAAGACTTCTGATCCTTCCAGGTGTTGTATTAAAGAAGTTAGTCTTTAAGACGATTAATGTCTTGGTTACAGCCTGGTTATTCTCATTGGATTCCATCATGGTCACAACACTCGTCATTGTCAATGTTGGCTCTAATCTCAATGGTGGTGCTCTTTTCATTATGCAACATAAATTGATAAGGCACAATTTGGATTATAGATTATTTTTATTTATTTATTTTTTTTTGCTTATCCCCAGTACACGTGGTACAGGCCATGATAATCATGGTGGGTAGTTAGCGACTGCTTTTTACTGTAAGCGCACCACATGTCTACACATGTGAAAGCAGTTCGACTTTGCACTTACAAATGTGCCAGAGCCCCGTTTGGTTACTTGCACTCGCTGGTGGGGTTGGACTTTTGCAAGAATCGGGGGGCCATTGGAGCATTTTTTTTTTTTAAACAGAAAAAAGTGTCCAATGTGGGGATCGAACCCGGGTCGTAGTGGTCGTAAACCAAACGGTTTAACCAGCCTTCCACCGACCCCCCGGATTATAGATTATAAAACAAGGTAATAAGATCAAATCCAGTTATTTATTTATTTGGATTAGGTCTTATTACCTTGTTATATTATGCAACATATATATTTTGGAGTGCAACCTCACCCTTTCAACCAACCAGAATCCCACACTTGGTAAAATTTGACCCTTTTTTAAAACAATGCCCAGCATTTTTTATTTTCTTTACCTCAACAGATTCAACCTTTGACTGTATTTTATGCAATAATTTGACAACAGAGAGTCCTAGAAAATAAATGTCTGCCACAGCTGTAAATGTGGTAGTGGTGGTTCTTATCTCCATGGTTAAACCAATTCTTGAAGTCCACTCCTCTCCAATTTTGCTGTAAATGTTGCAATGAATAGATAATTTGAAAACCACAGAGACTGAATTAGAATTCAACAGTAAACTCCCTAGGGGTGTAAAATTCCCGATGTTTCAGTCACTCTCCTCAGGGAAAGGATATGTAGCTTTTCCAAACAAACTTCCAATCAACAAATTAAGTTCAAAAATATCGGAATGTAAAGTTGAACTACAAAAGTTGAGGAATGTAGTTATTGTGTTGTTATCCCCTTGTGCAAGGATTACATAAATTCCAAGTTATAGTGGCCAGTGTGTGTTGGAAGAAAGTCAACTTGATTTATCTAAATAGATTCTTACGACATTTGACCAACCTTTAAAACTATAGAGATGGACAATGGCTAGAAGGAAAGCTGGAATAGATCAATGTGGAAACAGGAAGATTGAAAGAGAAGTTGAGATTTGCTAGAAGGAAGGAAGGAAATTGAGAGAATGGTTCAGAAAACCTAGGATATTATTAGGGCAACCCACATGCAGTCACACTAGATCATTGAGACAGATGGAAAGGTAGACACCAGGTAGAAAATATGCAACATGAGGATCATTCAGTCACACTAGATCTATGCTAGACACCAGGTAGAAGCTAGATGCAACAGGATACATCTAGAGGATGGTCATGCTCTGCTGCAGCTGTAAATGTACAGCGTCTTGTAAGGAAAAGTTTCCTAGATAGATGTGTGGACTGCCTACACTCCCATCCTAAGCTTCTCCTTCCTTCTGGCTTCATTGAATTTGACGGCCAACAAACACTCTAAATACCTATTTACTCAAATTCCTTATATTGGATGAAAGCTTTTTTTTTTTTTAATTTCTTTTCATAAATCAAGAAAAGTCAGGTCAAGATGGCATATATATATATATCTCAACAAACTAACAAAAAATGGTCAAAGAATCTTCTTCATGAGTTTCTGAAAGAATATTTTGGTCCAATGTACACTTGAAACATGTGAAATGTAAAAGGATATGTGATAATGGCAGAATTTATAACATTCACAGGAGAGGTGTGTTGATCTCAGGATCAGTTTGATAGATGGGGTGCCAAACAGAGATGTAATAGAGAGTATTGCTAAATGAAAGTAGTGTCATCGGGTGAATTGACCGACTGGAGGAAGGAGAAATAAGCCTTGAAGAAAGAAGTGAGAGGTAGACCAAGAAAGGATGGAATCAGAACAGGGTAAAATGGTGTTCTACTACATGATGATGTATTTGTATTCATAGAGGTTGTATCCACTTATTTTATCTTTGGCCTATATGATAAAGCACAATTTGGATTATAGATTATAAACACAAGGTAATGAGACCATATAAATCAATAGTGTATTAAGTTTCTGTGACAATGCTGTTCCTGAAATGTCACATACTATTTATTTATTTGGTCTAGGGATAGCCTTTCCTACATGGCAGCTGTGGGGATACTTTACTGCCTTCTCTTGTGTGATGTGGCTTGTTGGAATGTCCATTGTACCATCACACATTGCTCCACTGCATTGGTTGGTAGCAACATTCTCTTTCCACCAATAGAGTTCCAGTAACCAGTAGGTATTTGATATATGCCTAAATGTGTTTGTTAATTGAGACTTGTGGGAATTGTAGAGTTCCAGTATGACATTGTGGTACATTGCCATTGTGTTGCGTGTAGTGATAAATGTGCCAGCCATCCAGTTGTCATGGTCATCCAGCCCATTGTTGAATTGTTGATGGAGGATCTCTCTCTAGTTTGCCATAGTATGCTATGGCAATGACTGGGGTAGTTTAGTAATTCTCAGCATTGGTTGTTTACAGTTGTTGGAGAATACTTGGTACAAACTAAATATAACACAATTGTTATACAACAATCGCAATTGCAGTAGAATCCTATTCAGCAGACACCACCGTTAGCAGACACCTCTAAACAATACACCGATATCACCACCTTCTTGGCAAAGTGATCTTAGCAGGCAATAACTTATGGCAACTCTAGGCCTCGTGCAACCCATGTTTGTGATGGTTGTGGTTCACAAGATAGAAACAATTTCTCATCCATTGTCATGATAAGTTTCCAAAAATAATCGTCCCGTGGGTTTTCAAGCAGTTGGCGGCAAATATCAATGCGTTGCTGTGACTGTGCTGTAGTCAGCTCATGGGGGTCTTGATGAGGTTTTGTGTGAACGTAATCCAAATGATGGTTCACGATGGTTCTTTGACCTTAAGTGAAGCTGCCAGTTCTTGGCTACTCAATGCAGGCTTGTTCACTAACGTGGCCCGGAGATCTTCAGCTTCCAACGTTGTTGGCCATCCTGTTTGGATTTTATCTGCAAGGCTGTAGTCACCTGATTTGAAGCGTTTGTACCAATTTGAAACAGTTACATGGGTCACTGTTCCTTTGCCTTCACAAATTTCTATTGCAGCATCTCTTGTTGAGAAGTGTCGCCTCCAACAATAGCGTATTAGGACCTGGAGTTTGTCCAGTGGTATCCCTCTGGTAGAACATGTTTTGTTTGAGACTGGCTACTACAACGATAAAGCACAATTTGGATTATAAATTATAATACAAGAAAATAAGACCTAATCCAAATAATTTATTAGTGTGTGACGTTTCAGCAACAACATTGTCACCATCATCAAACAAAAGAATAAATGAGAAAAAATATCTCAGCAAGTTCTTAAATAGTACTGAGTCAAATCTACAAATGTTGCTGAAACCTCACACACTAATAAATTATTTGGATTAGGTCTTATTTTCTTGTATTATTGGCTACTACAATTAGTATATATGCAACAAATATCACAACTGCTTTGCATATTTCACAGGTGTTAAAGAAATTTTTGTTCAACCTTATATGGGAGTAAATAATGTGATTGACAGTCAGGAATATAAAAATTTATATAGAGCCGCAATAATTTAACCAACTAGATATTCAACGCCTACCTCAAAGAAGCACTTTACCCTTGGAATATTGTGGAATTAAAGAGGGGTCTGGCCATGAAATCTAAATAAAGAGAGTATAATGACTAAATAAATAAAAGCAAAAGAAGGGTTGATAAAGGACAATGGTTATCAAACATCTAGTGGGTGATAGGTAACAAAACAAACATTTTTTTTTTGCTTATCCCTAGTACACGTGGTACAGGCCATGATAATCATGGTGGGTATTTAGCGACTGATTTTACTGTAAGCGCACCACATGTCTACACATGTGAAAAGCAGTTCTACTTTGCATTTACAAATGTGCCAGAGCCCCGTTTGGTTACTTGCACTCGCTGGTGGGGTTGGACTTTTTCAAGAATCGGGGGCCATTGGAGCATTTTTTTTTTTAAACAGAAAAAAGTGTCCAATGCGGGAATCGAACCCGGGTTGTAGTGGTCGAAACTAAACGGTTTAACCAGCCTTCCACCGACCCCCTCAACAAAACAAACATGAAACACCTTAATTAGCTCACTACATTGGACTCTAGGGACCCCAAGGTATCAGAATTTTCAGTGGAAGTGTGGAATAGTAGCTGTTGAATTGTAGCTGTAGTAAATAGGCAGATTGGAATGCAGTACTTTTGTCTGAAGATGGTAACAACGCTGTTACCGAAACACCACACACTATATATTTGGATTTGGTCTTATCACCTTGACATTAAAGATGGGTAATTGAAAAAAGGAAAATGATTGGGATTTGAAAAAATGGTCAAGTGTTGAATAATAGTCAGTTGAATATTTAAGAGATTCTACAGTAACTTTTTTAAAATAGTAAAAGAAAACAAGACCTAATTTTCTTTTAGTATAATCTATAATCCAAATTGTGCTTTATCATTTTTTAAAATAGAAAATTAGCGTGACACACTGTTGTCATGATTAGGGAATGTTCTCTAGACTTGGTTTATGGACAACCACAGAACTCCCATTCTCCAGGCATCTCTCCCTCACTCTGACACAATCTCACTGTGAGTAATAGAAAACATGATTTGACTATATAATACTTGAATCACTACCCTATACACTCATGGACAAAACTTGTGACATGGACAAAAGTAAAAAGTCTTTGATGTCGCCATTTATCTATATATTTTTAAGGAGACAGAGGTTGTTCACACTTGGTTATCTCGTGTGTCTTCAATAAAGGTCACTGTGATATCTTTCAGAGTTATTCTCCCGATATACTTGCTAAAAGGTACAACTTCCTTGAGTTTTGTCCATGAGTGTCTGTCTCTTGTAAATCACTAGCCCACACTTCCAACAGGCAAATTTGATTACAACTAAATCACAATGTGTGGCTTTAAGGTGATGAGAAAACAGGGGAGGAATAATTTGATTATAGATTGGAAACACAAAGTAATAAGACCAAATTCAATTAAATAGAGTGTGATGTTTCAGTAACAGCGTTGTTACCATCATCAGACAAAAGACTGAATGAACCCATTTAGTCTGAGGATGTTACCGAAACGTCACACTATTTAGATTTATTACCTTGTAGTTGAAATACAAATTTGTGACATCTATAGGTATAGGTGTTTCCTGTTGAAACGTAGGTACTTTGGTCGGGATTAATAAAATGGTTGAATTCTAAGCAAACATTGAATTCCAGTAGGTTAAATTGAGAGAAGAGTAGTGTATAGAGTTGAGACTTTGTCAATGATCTACCACCCAGGTCTGCGATGTTGATGCATTCTTAACACATGAGTAATTATACCTCCAGTCTCAGTAATCCTCCACACGGAATTGCACCTGTTTCTGCGGAAGTTTTTTTATATTTTCCTTTGTACTTATCACTGAGGGGAAACAAACTGTAATAAAGGGGGAGGGGGGTTATCCTGCTGGTGTTGTTGACGGGAAGCAGCTGCCCACAAGTCACCGTGTGTTGTCACCAGAACTTTGTTCCCCACTATAATGGACTAGAACAGGGGTCCGCAACCTTTTGAGTCGGAAGAGTCAAAAATTACAATTTACAAAATTTCAAAGTTTTTAAAGAGCCACAAAATTTTTTTCTTGATAACAATAAATAGTACTCGTAGCGAGTACTACACATCCACTGCCACAGAAAAATAAACTTACTTTTAAAGAAATAGAAACAATAGCCAAAACAAAAATAAACAAGAACTGGAGGATCCCACCTAAGCACAGTTGGTACAGTGGAGTGAACCCAGGAGGAGCTCTGAAGATCAGAAATAGACAGCATCAAACAACACTAACAAGATTTAGAACGGGCCATCTCAAGCCATTGAAGATAGAAAATAATAACAAAATTTATCCCACTTGCCCAAAATGTAGTTTGGTACCTGCAGCTCCAGAACACATTTTGGCTTGCATTAGATGCACTAAACAGGACCTTTGGGAGAGGCCGCTGCTCATCATAAAACAGCTCGAGGAGCATGAACTCATGGAATTCGTGTAATTTTTACACAAGGGGATAAGAAACAACAACAACAACAACTACACATCCAAAGAGCCACCTATGTCTCGTGAGCCGCAGGTTGCCGACCCCTGGAATAGAGCTATAATGGACCAGGTGATATACGGGACCATGGAGGTGTAGGCTGTTTAATCAATTCTAATCAACAAGTAGCCTTATCTTCCATTCAGATTGACTGAAGTTTCCATTGCCCCCCAAGACTTTTCTCTAAGGACCAAACATTTGGTTGCCTGATAATGTTGAAAGTTTGAACAAAATATAATTTTTTATGGTTTAACACGGCCAAATGAGTTTGTAAAGCATTGCTACAATCACTGGACCAGGCAGAGACTAGGTGGACTGCTGTCCTATATTACAGTAAAGGGAGAGAGAAGGATGGTAAGAACATCACCTGGTTGTGATAAGCCACAATTTGTATTATAGATTATAAACACAAGGTAATAAGACCAAATCCTAATAAATAAATAGTGTGTGACGTTTCGGTAACAGCGTTGTAACCATCTTTAGACATCTTCATTCAGTACTTTTGTCTGGAGATGGTAACAACACTGTTACTGGTCTGATTTGGTCTTATTACCTTGTGTTTATCACCTGAATGTTGCTGATGGTAACACAACCTTTATTGAGACATAGTCTCACATGGATTCTTTCCATGAAGTCTTCAAAGGAAAAGAATTTAAAAAAGTGAAAGCTATTTCCATCCACTGTGATTTAGTGCACATGATATCTCTCTCTCCACACAAGAAACCTAATTTAGACAATTAGTGATAAGCTGGATTGTAGATTAGGTCTTGTGTTTTAAGACATCTCATGCTTTCTGTCATCTCCAGTGTATACAGTATAACCACTTTAATATATACAAGCAAATTTAATTCAACAGTTGGTCCAATTCAAGTTTAAATCAACCTATTACTTTAAAGACTATAATTCAACATCATATCTTTAATTCAGTTGAAAATTCTGATCCCTTGGTTGGTGTTGAATTAAAGTAGCTGGATTGTACATGGTTGGATTTTCTTGTTAATTAAAAAAAAAAGGTTTATTTTATTCAAGTTCTGGATATAAAAAGTCAGTTGATGTATTTTCCAATAGAGAGCAGAATACCATTTGCAGGATCAGTTGTTCATTCATTATATAGAACACTGCATTTGTTCAGGTTCATTTGGATTAACTGCTGGGCAAACCATTTCCTACATCTCAACTTGTCCAAGGAGATTCCTTATTAATGTAATGTTTGGGAGATACAAGGGTATCATGTCATGCTATCATGGGTTTATTGCCATGGTGGAGATTTGGTTGTCAGAATCAAACAAGAGTTAACCAGGTGCCCTGTTTGGCCTTGGATACAACTTAAAGCTGCCGCATGTCCCACTGGAGCAGTCTCCTCATCCATTTCAATCTGATGGTGGCAGACAGAATATATTTAAAGTTTGGTTATAAACACAAGGTAATAAGTCCAAATCCAAATAAATAGTGTGTGACGTTTTGGTAACAATACTGTTATCAAAATGTCACACACTATTTATTTGGTTTTGGACTTATTACCTTGTGTTTATAATCTATAATCCAAATTGTGTCTTATCATTAAAGTTTGGTTCTTATCACACAGCTCTTATTGATGTAGTGTCATGTTGAGTGAGGCACCCAGTGGGGAGAATTACTCGGAGCATGATACAATGATGGCTGCTGCGACCTCCATATTGATGATTATTGCTGCCTTCTGGTGTTGAGACAGGAATCATTTCTTATGGAAGAGGATTTATTAGAAGAAAGTGGTGGGAAGTCTGTCCAAGTTATCCGCTGTAACTGCAGCTCAATCAATTGGGATCTTGATAAGGTACAATTAGGATTATAAACACAAGGTAATAAGACCAAATCTCCAAATAAATAAATAGTTTGTGATGTTTTGGTAACAGCGTTGTTACCCTCTTCAGACAAAAGTATTGAATGATTACTTTTGAGTACTGAATCAGTAATTTTGTCTGAAGATGGTAACAACGCTGTTACCGAAACATCACACACTATTTATTTATTTGGATTTGGTCTTATTACCTTGCATCTGGGATCTTGTCATAATTAGGAGTTGATAAGGCACAATTTAGATTATAGATTAGAACTACAAGACCATATAAATAAGTAGTATGTGATGTTTTGGTAACAGTGTTGTTACCTAAATGTCACCTACTATTTATTTATTTGGTCTTATTACCTTGTTGTTCTAATCATTGAGAGTTGTTTCCTGATATGTTTTCTACCATTGTGGAAACATCTCAAGTTGACACTCCCTGATGCCAGCTGCCGAGGTTCACGGTCAAACCTTGAGCTATCTTTGTGGCCAAGATAACAGGAATTTTATGAAAATAAATAATCTTTTTTTTCTTCCACAGAGCTAACGTTTACATTAGAAGTAGGGCTATCATATCACAATTTATTTTCTACCAGAGTATGTTCTTTCAAGCTATTACTTCATTAATTAAGTAGACCATATAAGAAAAGAAAATAAGACCTAATCCAAATAATTTATTAGTGTGTGACGTTTCGGCAACACACATCCAAATTGTGCTTTATCATAGACTATATAAGGTGTGTCTGGCCTTGCTAGAAAACGTCCCATGTTTCACTGAAGCTTTGACTGTGCTGTCAACCAATGATATCCTTTTATCTCTTTGTTTGATTTGGATGTGTAAATTCAAATTGTTTATTATTACAATATACAGCAGAACTACCTCCCTGTGGAAAGGACAACACCTAATTGCAGAGCCAAAGTGTCCTTTTTACAGAGAGGTACATGTGGTTTATATGAAATCAAAATAACCATGGACTCGCGAGGGCCATTGCTAATAACTATAGTCCCCGTTTTGAATTTGCCAAAGCTGTGGCTTTGTAACTGTCTGCTAGCTATGGTCAATAGATGATGCAAAGCTGGGGGAAGCCACTGCCAGATATTTAAGAAAGCTGTTTGCACCTCCTGGAATAATGTTTTAAGTCACAGCATTTATCTATTTAGAATTTGGCTTTTCACTTGTGTAGACATGTGGTGCACTTACAGTAAAAGCAGTTGCTAACTACCCACCATGATTATCATGGCCTGTACCACGTGTACTAGGGATAATAATAAAAAAAAAAGTGGCTGCTAAATTACAGATGTAAACTACGAGGTACCTTAGAGTCTTTTCCTTATAGTTTTTTCTTTATTTTCAAAATTTATTCTATTTTATTTCTATTAAATAGTTTCACATGGATTAAAATAATATTTGTGATTTTCCCCTTGTTCTCAAAAATGTATTAATGCTATTTTATCCATCACTTAAAGGTAATCATGAAACATTCAGAATAAAATTAAATAAAAAAATTCCAATATAGTAACAAATTCACATTATTAATTAAAATATATTACACAACAGTATTTTAAACACAAGGTAATAAGACCAAATAAATAAATATTTATGGTCTTATTACCTTGTGTTTATAATCTATAATTGTGCCTTATCATAACAATTATTTGAAATTATACCGCAAATATTTCTTTTTATAAAAATCGAAATTTATTTTCAAAGAGAAATAGCGACATTTCTAACTTTGAGGATGAGGTATGGAAAGGTACCATACCTCATCCTCAAAGTTAGAAATGTCGCTATTTCTCTTTGAAAATAAATTTCGATTTTTATAAAAAGAAATATTCGCGGTATAATTTCAATTTTCGTTTTACAATCATCAGCCGCGTTATATTGTATTATAACAATTATTTGTTAAAATAATTATTTGAATTATATATTTGGGGTTTATCTTAGGAAATGTCCACTAGCAGGGAATGTGTTGTGATGGAATCCTCTAGCTTGATCCCGTGGGGTGTCAAAGACGTTAGACTGTAGTTTGAAAAATAATTGAATTATTGTAGGTTTGGTGAAAGAGGCAATTTTTTTAATTCAAAATGTTAATACAATGCTTTTAGCAAGACACCACATATATAAACACAAGGACTAAATGAATAAATAGAGTGTGATGTTCCGGTTTCCATCATCAGACAAAAGTACTGAATCATTCAGTACTTTTTCTTCTTTCTTATCTCCACTCAATCATATTAGGGTATCAAGCTTGAAAAGTTTGAGAACATGACTGGGTGAAGTAGAATGCGTCTGCCTTTTTCATTAAGACTGGGAGCACTACTCAGTGGCAGGCCGACTTAGCTCCAAAAGAAATGGCCACCTCTGACATGAGGAACAGACACCATGTGCAGCCGCTCCTAACATGGAGTACAAACACTGCTCATCCTGTATCCCTGGAGCCCTTACAGGGTACTATCAGCTGGGCCAGCTGAACCCAGGTTTTTTAGTGAGCTTTTTACTGCTCCCCCTCCTCCTTTTTCATCCGGGCTTGGGACCGGCAAAGGCGGAGTCAGTACTAAAGATTCAAATTGTCTCAAGGCCAAATAAATGGACATAATGTCATAAGACCAAATAAATAAATAGTGTGCGACGTTTCGTTAACAGCGTTGTTACATCATCAGAAAAAAGTACCGAACACGAATACTGAATTACATTCAGTACTTTTTATGGAAGATGGTAACAACGCTGTTGCCGAAACCCCATACACTTGTGGTTTTAATCTAAAATACAAATTGTACCTTATCATGGAAGCTATGGCTGAGGTCCCAACCACACACAAACAATCCAGGAGTGTAAATAAACAAACAGGGATCCAACACACTTGTGGTGTCCATATGATTATCATGTGTACACCAGCTGCCAACATAATTACAGTCGAACCTCTTTAATTCAACACCCCAAGGGATCAGAGCTTTCGGTTGAATTAAAGGAAGTGTTGAATTAAGGTGAGATGATTAGGTAATCATCTAACTCGCTAAAATAATATTTTTTAAAAATAACCTTGTAATATAAATTAATGATATTAATTGAAACCATTGTGTGATTTTATTTTCATGATTAACTTTTAGTATCAGGGACAAAATGGCATTAATACATATTTTAGACAAATAAATAATTGTAACAAATAAATTTGCTGGCAATGTGTTTCTTTTCAGTAATATAATCAAATATTAACTCTACAGACATTAAAATATTAAATATAATATATTAAATAATATTTTATTCTAATTGAAAAATATAGCAGTTGAAAGGAAATAAATATGGTAAATATAAAAAGAAAATTTTAAAATATTATTTTAAAATAATCATGAAGATCTTTTAAAAAATTCCTTTATATATGTCTGTTTTTGCACTGAAATCCTATTCAGTATTTATTCCAGATGGTCATTTTGAAAAAACATGCATGTCTTTCTTCTGAAATGTCTTTTAATAAATAAATTTTAATGTATTAAAGTCATCCACTGCTGCTGCAGGTGTTATTGATTTTGTGTTTAAATCTTTTATAATAACACAGAAATGGAATATTGAAATAAAATGTTATCATAATCATTGTGGCTACATTTTATAAAGATTTATTTATTTAAAAAGAAATTATTTATAAATTTAAAAATAGCTAAAATATTTCAATGTTAAAAATAAAAAAATAAAAATTATTATTAGTTAGCGCATGATGCCGAAATTCCCGCGTAAAAAAACAACAACAATAACATCCGCGAAATTGCGCAACGGCACTGCAAAGTGAAACTTAGACTAACCAGAAACCAAAAGTGCGCAGGCGCGATCGTATCGGCGCCCCGCCGATGCCGATCGTCGCCGCCGATGCCGATCGTCGCCGCCGTAATACCGTTTAGCGGTAAAGTTGCATGTAAAATAACATTCAACTGTCGAAATTCGAATTTTAAAATGGTCGAACTATCGGAACTGTCGTATTATCGATACTGTCGAATTAAGGTTTGTTATTTGATAGGCCGGAGGTCGGGACATCGGAACATGGTCGAATTATCGCCGAGTGTCGAATTGGGGTGTGTCGAATTAATGAGGTTATACTGTATTTGTTTATTTGGTTGTTACTCTTTATATTTTTAGTCTTTACACACAACCTTCCATATACAGTAGAAACTCCCTGTAAAGGACACGTAATTGCAAAGCCAAAGGCTCCTAAAAAGAGTGCTAAAAAGCAAAGAGCAAATATAAACACAAGGTAATAAGACCAAATAAATAAATAGTGTGCGACGTTTTGGTAACAGTGTTGTTACCATCTTCAGACAAAAGTAAAATGGTAATAACGTAGTTACCAAAACCTCACACACTATTTATTTACTTGGTCTTATTACCTTGTATTTATAATCTACTAGCGGATGTACCCGGCTTTGCCCGGGTTTTACCTGAATAAAGGTTTGTCTAACGAACATTTGTTAAAACAATTCTCTATAAACTTAGAAAAAAAAAAAAAAAAGATATATTTTGATAATTTAAAACTCGTAAATTTGAATCTCTCGATAAAGTGATAATTTTTTCCCCGGTCCCTGTGTGCCGTGTCATCCTGAATTTTGTCTTTCCTAATTTTCTACATTACAAAATCATCGTTTTATCTAGTGAACATTTTTTCCCGGTCCCTTGAAAAATACTCGATAAGTTGAATAAAAGCATGGTTGTTTATGGAAGATGGACGAAGTTCCCAGAGGTCATCTTGGGCAAGCCCCCACGAGGCTTTTTTCTTGTCTACTTGTACAGCTGTGTCACCAACTCTGCCCCCGCGCGCCAGGACCTCTTGACCCCTCTGATTGGTCGGTGGGTACTTGGACTGTCCATCCGGCCGGCGGCCGGACGATTACATTCTCTCGACAGGGGGTGGGGCAGACCTAAGCCTATTTCCGTCGCAAGGTGGCGCTGCTTGCGAGTTAAAGCTACAAATCTGCAAATAACTCTAAGGATATTCAAGATATTCAAGAAATTATTTTTCAAAAACCTTTCCGGGGATATACCTAATAATATCCCAAAATTTCACGGCGATTGGATGTATGGTTTTTGAATCTATAGAGTACACACACACAGACAGACATTCATTTTTATATATATATAGGTAATCCAAATTGTGCCTTATCATGGATGGTCAGTTATCATATCTAATGTATGTAGTATCTCCATCCTCTTCTATTTGACAGCCCAGGCATTCAGTTGGATTAAAGTCAGATGATCACAACATACACTGTTAGTGGGCATTTATAAAATACTGCTGTATTTTAATTATTAATGTCAATTTTTTATATCATACTGGGACTTTTTATTATTATTTTTTTCAGAATGTTTCATGGTTAACTTTTAGTGATGGATAAAACATTGCATTAACACATTTTAAGAACAAGGCAAAAATTAAAAATACTATTTTGATCTAAGTGAATAAATACAATGGGAAGTAAATGAAAAAAAAAAAAAGAAAATAAAGAATTTTTTTTTAACAAAAATGAAATGGGTAAAAATTTTATTTAACAAAAGTGATCTTTTAAAGATATCATTTTTGGCTGTTTGCCTTTAGGATAGAACCCTATTCAATGTATATTCTAACTGATCAATCTTAAAAAGTCATGTATGTCTTTCCTCTTCTGTTTGTTATTTCAATATCAGAACGTTGCTCACCAAGACAGCTCAATGTTTATGCAGCTGCTAAGCCTAAATCATCAGGGAGGGTAAAAAAATAGTGTGATGTCTCTCTGTGCTGATATTTGCGACACAGTACTGCTAAGCCCTGTGTACCAAAGTACAGTATAACCTCTTAATTCGACACCCTAAGGAATCATGGCTTTTGGTTAAATTGAAGGAAGTGTTGAATTAAAGTTCATCACAACATTCATTGCTAGCAAATATTTTTATATAATATATATGATAAACAAATATACATAATTAAAATAATAATTTTAGAAAATACTGTTGTGTAATTTATTTTAAATAATATTGTGATACCATTGAGAATTTTTTTTTCCAGAATGTTTCATGATAGGGATGGATAAAATTGCTTTATATAATACATTTTTGAAAAAAGGAAAAACTACAAATAATATTTTAATCTAAGTGAATATATAAATGGAAGAAAACAATTAAATTGATAAAATAAAGAAATAGCTAAAGAGTTTATTTCTCTCTTTAAGACACCCCATTGTTTCCACCGTGACTAATGGCCCCTTAAGTTAGGCCTAAATCGTCGAGCAAACAATCACACTCAAACGTCACCTCCTATATTTGTGACGCATTGTAACACTTATAAGCATGGTGCACATATGCCAACTATGGTCGCCGTGTTCCACATATGAAAGTATGGTATTTTTAGCAATAAATTTGTATTTTAACAAGAATTATCTAATGTTGTCAAAATTCAATTTTAAAAATTGGTTGAATTCTCAATCATATTGAATTAACGTTAGCTATTTGATAAGTTGGAGGTCGGGACATGAAAACATGGTCGAAATACCGCAAGTCTTGAATTAATGAGGTTATATTGTATTTTTTATTTTTAGCAATAAATTTATATTATCTAACGTTGAAATTTAATTAAAAAGTAATATGAATAAATGTTTGGCTGAATTAACGAGGAGGTTGTGCTGTATATATAAACAGAGGAAGTTAGATTGAAGAAAGCTCGACATATCCATGGTACTGTCCAAGTGAATGTTTGCTTCCCACCCAATGTTGTTCCAACAAAGGTTTATTGATAAGGCACAATTTGGATTATAGATTATAAACACAAGGTAATAAGACTATACATACTATTTATTTGGATTTGGTCTTATTACCGTGTGTTAACAAAGGTTTATTGTTTTTATATTATATAAATAGTTGTAGTAGTTCTATAATTCATTAATCTATATTCTTCAAAATCCCAGAATACAATATGTAATTTCAGCCTTGAAGTATACTGTCTGAAAATTACTCAAATAACTTCCTCAAGACCAGTCTGTTTGCTGTCAATGATAAGGCACACAATTGGGATTATAGATTATAAACACAAGGTAATAAGAACAAATCCAAATAAATAGTGTGTGATGTTTCAGCAACAGTGTTGTTACCATCTTCAGACAAAAGTACTGAATGAACGAAATGTCACACACTTTATTTATTTGGATTTGGTCTTTATTACCTTGTGTGTATGCTGTCAATGTTTATTCAGATAGCTCAAATATTATGGAAATATTGTGCAGAAAAAAAAAACATGTAAATTACCTGTAATATGGTTGATTTGCATATTATGGTATCAAAACTATGAAAACTACCACGACCAGATATATATTGTCAGTTTCCTCCAGAGTGGTGAGAACATATGTAGGATAAATGCAATATGCAAATTAATTAACCTTTTAATTAATTAATCTTTTGACCGATATGTCCTCACTTCTTTTTTCTAGATTTAATTCATTTTGTCTCCTCTCTAATTGTAAATACGCTGCTGTATCACCTCATAAGCATAAATAAATTAACCTTTAATCATTTGCATAGTAGGATGTTCAAACTATGAGAGTTAACTCCACCCAGTTATGCTCTAAATGAAATATCAGATGTCAAATATATTGTGGAAATGTATGCAAAGTAAATGTAATATGCAAATAACCTCTTATTGGACTTAATTTCATATTCCAAGGTCTGTCTCTCAAAACGATGACAGATCCAATTCTATTGTGTCCAAGTTTCATCCAGATTGGTCAAATATTGTGGAAACAATGCAGACTAAACCTAATATACAAATTGGCCTATAATCTGTTAATTTCTCTACCATGAAGCTGAAATATCAATGACTTTATTTGGCTAAACTAATTCCATACAGTAAACACAAGGTAATAAGACCAAATCCAAATAAATAAATAGTGTGTGACGTTTCGTTAACAGCGTTGTTACCATCTTCAGACAAAAGTACTCATTCAGTACTTTTGTCTGAAGATGGTAACAACGCTGTTACCGAAACGTCACACACTATTTATTTATTTGGATTTGGTCTTATTACCTTGTGTTTATAATCTACAATCCAAATTGTGCCTCATTAATTCCATACAGTGTTTTTCCATCCATAAATATTGTGTATGTGGAATAAACCTATAATGTGGAATTTGTCTATAAATTTGCATATCCTGAGGGTATTTAATTGACTCCTTCCAGAAGGAAGTTGAGCCTCGCTACCTCATTTGGATCCAAGATTTTCTGTTGCTATATTCATGGTTAAAACACTTGAGAAATGTAAATTTTGGGATTTTTAAATTATGTTTTTTTTATCACCAAGTTGCTGTTATTTAATTGTGGAACATGAGGAACTTCTCAATATATGTAGATATTTAGTTTATCTTCATTCTCTACATTTTCTCCACAACCAGCAAAACAATTTACTCAAAAATTGCCTTAATTGGGGCTAGTGATAATTGTAATTAATATTTGCTTGTTCAGCAAGTCAGTGCTGAGGGTCAATTAAGCAAATGAGGAATATTATGACAAGGACATTGGAAATATAGTAGAACTACCTCCCTGTAAAGGATCCCTATGCAGAGCCAAAGTGTCTTCTTACTGGAGAGTTGCTAAATAGTAAAAAATCTAATTTTGCAAATGAAAAATGTCCTTTATAGAGAGGTGTCCTCTAGCACAAGTGTCCTCTCATGGAGGTTCTATATTCAGTGCATTCTTATTTTATTTCTTACAACTATCTTCCTACTAATAAAGAATAAGCCAACTTTACCACATGAGAGGGATCAGAATTTTGAGTTGAGTTGGTGGGTTGAAGTAAATGGGCTGAAAGAATGAATGATAAGGTACAAGTTGGATTATAGAATAGAAACACAAAGTAATAAGCAACACTTATTTATTTAAGAAAAAGGCATCTCCTTATTGTGCAACTGAAAGTTGCTGATGGCTTGCGCCATCAAGAATGGGTATTTGGCCAATTCTGGAATAATTAAAAATCAACGAAAATAGTTGATATTTATTCCGATAGATGGCGCAAGCCATCAGTAACTTTCAGTTGCATGATAAGGAGATGCCTTTTTCTTAATTTATCCACCTTATCCCGGTACAATGTTACATTTGTACTATTTTTTCACTTATTTATTTATTTGGATTTGGTCTTATTACTTTGTGAGGCTGAAAGACTGTTGAATTAAAGTAAAAAATTTGAAAGACCGTTGAGTTTTAAAAAACTTCATTGCACCATGTTGGGAAGGCCTGACTCATCATATTTATGTAAAACTGTATTGTAAGTCACTGTTGGAACAAGACATGCCTTAAGCAGAGGATAACACTCTACCCTCCAGTATCTTCCCCTCACAAACCAATTTGTGATATGGGGGCAGTCTCTATAATTCAACATCCCAAGAGGGATCAGGATTTTTGGTTGAATCTGTATTATAGTTGGTTAAAGTAGGGCCTTAAAAAAGGTGATTTTTCTCTCATAAATTGGTGATAAACAGTAACATCACCAAGGAGAGTTGGCACTTAGAGCTCCATAGTTGACAGACATTGTAAGTATGGCTTATTGCCTTCTATATCTAGAAGCTTTTTTTCCTATGGACTTTTACAAAATTATTTTCATTAATGAATTTGAAACACAATAAGACCAAATCCAAATAAATAAATAGTGTGTGATGTTTTGGTAACAATGCTGTTACTGTAACATCGCACACTATTTATTTATTTGGATTTGGTCTTATTACACAAGAAAATAAGACCTAATCAAAATAATTTAATAGTGTGTGACGTTTCGGCAACAGCATTGTCACCATCAGACAAAAGAATTTAAAAAAATTTGAAAATGATTCATTTTAAAAAATTCTTTTGTTTGATGATGGTGACAATGCTGTTGCCGAAACGTCACACACTATTAAATTATTTTGATTAGGTCTTATTTTCTTGTATTATAATCTATAATTCAAATTGTGCTTTATCATTTTTGGTCTTACTACCTTGTGTCTCTAATCTATAACCCAAATTTTACCTTATCATTAATGAATTTGGTTAAAACTCCTCAATTTTCACCCTCAACTTTCATTATTTGATATTCGCTTGGAAAGCGAAGTCTCAATTATGTCATT